>CM045766.1:43697294-44284162 GCA_025200525.1 Camellia lanceoleosa | reverse complement strand
TGTCACGGTTCTAGAATTTGAACCAAAAGAGTCCCGAAATCCAGGCAAATCGATTTTGAGAAAAACGCAGTTTTGAAAGAAGTGCCAAACATGGAGTACTTTTGCCGTGAGCATCTGAGTCGCCACCTAAATATTTTTATGGGAAATTTAGAAACCCCGACTCTAAGGTGCCAAAGGCCATCGCGTCCGTCATCACCAAGTTGCTGTTTTGCTCTCGGGCTTGGAGTACGATTGAGAAGGTCGACTATGAAAAACCCCTCTCGCCAATACGATCCAGAAGCCAGGCCTACTACTAACCGCGTGATATCTCGATTTTGAAAATGTTATGTGTTCTTATTCCTAAGGTTATTAGCCTAGAATTGCTATGTTATCTTTAACATGCTTAAAACAAATATAGACTAGATTGCCTAATTCTGGAGTTAAGCATTGCATATCCGTTTGTCTTGAAGAAAACATTTTGGAATTTGCTACTTGCACCGTGGGATAAAACATATATTTCAATGAGTTTTTCCAACTCGAGACAATCCAACCTTCACCCTGATTGTGCAATAAAACAGCTTTTTATCTCATTATAGCAATTAGTCGCATGGTAAGCTATCATGGCCATGTTAACACTCACACACATGCGATATGCTAAAGTTATGAAAAATATTTTACATCATTACTTACGTGCCAAAACAATAAACTAGTTAGCAAACATGCATGGTCCTGGGTTCATGGCGTCAAATTGACTAATGCAACACACGCGAGGATGCAATTAGGGTAGGCTCTGGCCTAACCTAAAAATGACATGTGAAATGCAATCAATTGATGCGTGATTCAATTTGGAATTGAAGCACAAATGCGAGTTAGCATGATGTCTTTGAGCCCTGTGCATCGCAAGACAAATGTATGGATGCGCATGCATAGCATAAGGTATGCTGAATTTAAAACATGCCTAATCTACCATCATAGCGGGTAAATAAAAGGGAAGAAAGAAGTGGGGATTGAAGACATGTACACACACGCAGAATCTTATTCTATTACGATTCTCGCCGCTGGAGGAGGACCAAATAAATATTACAGGTGATAATTAAACTACAAGCTAATTAAATATTACAGTCCATCTAATTAGTTAAGCCAAATTAACTAATCTAGGAAAACTTGATAAACACGCTTGCCTCGGAGGCAGAGCCTGATGCAATGCATGCCTCCGATGTCAGCTCGGAAGTACAACTTGCCATCACGCCCAAGCTACTCTCTGTTTTCCCTCGCTATAATTCTCCTTTGAAGACGTATCAAAGCCTCAGGGGTTGCCTCTCTGAGAGCCTTTGTCTTGATACTAACGGAACTTGAGAGAATGCCCACCGCAACAGAAAGGCCGTGGGAAGATAGGAGATGGTCGTCGACGAAATGAATCCATCGGACCACCAATTGTTTACCACGGCCCGTTGGCGGTCTGTGCAATGCGTCGATCGGCAAAAGTTCTCTGCAGAACTTTTGTTTGGCCGTTTGATGATAGTAGAGATGTGAGCTTTGCATGGTAATGCAATTTCAAGCCATATATGCACCAATGTGTCCCTTATCATGTTTAAGTGACTCAAGGGACATGCTCCTTGGTTCTCCGGACCGTCAATCGCCAAGCATTTCGTGCGTGATGGCCTAAGGGACCAAGTGTGCACATTTTTGATGTCAAATGCAATGCAAACCAACAAACCAAAGGGGCCCAATTCCTTATCACTAGATCAAGGAACAAGACATGCATAAGCTAGATGCAATGCAACCCTAGGTATGCAAGCTAAGGGGTGCAACATGGGAATGCAAGATGTACATGCAGCCTGGCGTGCAAACGAACATGCAAGATGTAAGCTTCACAAGCAGACAAAAAATGGACTTAAACATGGTTTAGGCAGCTCCAATTAGCCCAAAATAGTACAGCCATAATGCTAAGTTTATGAAGGTAAATGTACATACAAGCATGCATGGATACATGGTTCAAGACTTAAGCATAATGAAGCAACTTTCAAGCACACTCAAAAAGGGGAAACATGGACTTATGGCATGCATACTAGGCTCTAAAAATCATGCTAAAATGGTGCCAAACCAATTAAATAAAGCAAGCATATCATGCAATGAAGGTCCAAAACCTAAGGCTCACCAAAAAGGCATTGGACCACACTTATCAAGACTAAACATGGCATGAATTTAATGACCAAGACAGAGTTTTAGCACATAAAACAAAGCCCAAAAGACCACTTAGATGGCATCTAAATGACTTGAATTCAAAAGCATGCACAATGACCAAACATGGAGCATAAGGCACAACTTTTCAAAGCAACAAAGAGACATCCAAGGCAAGCATACAAGCATGTCTTAGTGACTAAGATCATGCTATAAATGATGCCAAGCTACAAAGATAACTCAAGCAACGCGTGCTCAACACTTCTCATTTTCAAAGCCTACAAGCTAACAATGCAAAGGGGCTATGGGTTACCAATACATGGAAAGTATGACTAAAGCAACAAAACAAAGCTAAAACATACAAAAACATGCATTAAAAGCTTCACAAATCTAAGCCTAAAACATTAAAGCTAAAACAAGGGTTTACAACCTAAGGCATGTTAAGGCAACAAATAACATTACAAGGCATGTATGCTAAGCAAGCATGGTGTACCAAAACCAACATACAACAATGCTATTTCATGGAAAAATAAGCATAAATAGTGACAAGGCATGGTCAACATGAGGCTTAGCTAGGTGCTCATTAAAGAGGCAAAAATGGCCCTTTTCAAGGACAATAAGGAGAAGGGGTGGCCCTCCTTCTTGGGACTTCAAGGCACCATCCATACCACTCAAATCCCTCAAGATTTCGATGGTGAGGCCCTTAACACCAAAGTCCCGGAGCTCACTCAAAATAGCACAAAATGGAGCCCCTCAAGGCTTAAGAGGGTCAAACACCTCCAAACAACAAAACACTCTAAATAAACTATTTAGGGCCCAAAACAGAACTTTTATATTATATTCCTAAGCTCAAAAACAGTTCTAAGATGAGGCAAAAATAGTATGCAAGAATGGGGTAAAAAGGAGCAAGATTGTTACCCTTGAAGAACCTCTTCAACAATGGTGGACCAATTGCTCCTCCAAGCTCAAAACCACCCAAGAACCTCAGAACAACCTCTTAGAACTTTAGCCAAGGGAAGGTGTAACACTATGTGTTTGTGTGCAATAGTAAGCCTAAACACACACAAATATAAGAAAGAGAGATATAGATATAGGATAGATACAAAATCCTAAACCTAGAGCAGAGCTTCCTCTGAAGTTTTTCTCACTTTTTTGTCTAACCCACATGCCAAGAGAGGAGCCCTCTACTTATAGGCAAACCAATCTTGTAAAGCTTACCAAGGAAGCTAACAAGAAGGCCATCCTCCATACGCGTGTATGGAGAGACAAACTCTGTCATTTGTATTAAAATATCTGCAAAGTAGATGAGCAGTAGTCGGCTCAAAATTGCCATTTGACAAAATGAATTCTTGACCGAAGCAACAAGAATGCCGGCCCAATATACATTGCCGATGGCGACAAAACACCGTACGGTGGCCTCTGGCGATGGCGGTGATGTTAAGGGGATGCCTCAAGGCATTCCACCCCTCAAGACAAAACACAAGTGTTTGGGGGCAAAACCGGACACTAAGCAGTCAAGTTCGGAGATCACGAGGCAAGGCACGTGGCTGAGGACTCCGGGAACCACAAACAAACACAAACATGGATGATCACCCGAGTGTTCAAGCGGTGATGTCAAGTCTTGAGGCGGTCAAAAATGGGGTGTCTCTGAGGATCTTTGCTACGGCATATTATGTGATCCTCATCGGTGATGATCACTTGAATTTAGGATCTGAGAGAAGATGAAGATGGTCGGAACCAATATATGGACACGATCACTTTGAAAGTTGCCTCATTATCCCAAACATGGAATCAAGCCTCGTAGTTCACGGTGTCACAACCGAACTATTGGATTCGGAGTAGGCAAGGATGATCAAAACCATTACATGGGCGAGTAAGCTATGAAAGCGTTGAAATTTGGACTTTGGAATGAAGTTGCCTATGTATCCCAAACATGGGAATCAAGCCTTACATAGTTAGGTTAAGGTACACTCGAGTATTTTAACCTTCACTTTTAGGATCTAACTTTTGCCAAAGGCGCCGTCTTGGGTTTTCGACCTTCATGAGCTTTGTTTTCTTTTTCTTCTCTTTTCTCTTTTTGCTTTCTTTTTTATATATATTTTTTGCATTTTTTCTTTTTTATTATTTTTTTCTTATTTTTATTATTTTTTTTATTTTTTTATTTTCCTTGCTCTAACTTTTTGGATCGCCCGAGTTTTCGGCCAAATGAGCCTCTCAAAGGGTAAAAGTGTAACAAGTCCATGCCAAATGGTTTTAGGGTTTTGAAGCCATCCGTATCCAAGAGAGTGGCTATTGTTATTGATTTGCGAAGACCCATGTTTGGCTCTTCAAGCATATCGGACATTTTTGCCCCTAGTTTGAGGGTGCTTACATTCTAACCGTGAACTTCGGTGACAATGTCGACCTCTTGATCGACTTTGGTGCCTCTTGTTCGAGGGCTGCTTCAAACCTGGCCACACAGGCCTCACACGGTTGACCGTTGAAAACTCCGAATTGTGGTCAAGGCTAAAAAACAAACCAATTGAATCTTGAGGTGAAGCGATCCTAAATTAATACAATCTCAAGAGCGATTCCACCTGGTCTTCACAGACTGCGCCAAAACATTTTGTTTTTGAAAGTTTTTATGAAAGCGACAAATCGCTCGTGCTGAAGATAGTGTGGAACGAATCTGGATCAAGCCAGGGTCCTTCTCAGTACTCACGCTAACAAGCATGATTTCAATCATTAAAGGCTTAGCACGCTCATCTTTCTCTCAAATTGATCAAAGTTTTACAAAACTCGAGGAATTCCTTCCTCTTCGTTTTCATCACCACAGTGTTCAAAAACATTTTTTTTGAAAAACTTAGGCTATCATAATGATTTTCAGGGCACAAGAGAGCAGGTGGAATGTACTGTCGTTCTATTCGGATCCTCTGGCACAACAAGCTCAAAATAGCAATAAGCACGGAAACATGATAGCATGCGGTTGTTTCATTCGATTTCTGGTTACAACGGCTCCACAATGAGACAGACCCAAAAAGAAAGCAAAAGGGTAATTACAAAACAAAAGCGGTGTTCGGCGGCAACCGGAACCACCGACATTCTATACAAGGGGTGACTCACTACAACAAGAGCACCCTTAAGCAAAAAATTGACTCAAGGCGATGAGACAGACTCAAAACAAAACAAAGAACTGACCGATACCCAAGCTAGTATTTACAAAACTAGCATTTGTGAATGCTCAAAAATGCGTGCGACGCCACATCCAAAATACATCGCGCCACCCACGGTGGTCCAACCCCGATCACATACCAATATCTTGAAGTCCAATAGTTGGGTAATGCAGACTTGGTGAGGTGGGTGGGAGGATAACCTCATTGTCGATCAAATCTTGCACCTCATAATGAAAACAATTATCGGTAGCATGACCGGTTCTTTGGTGGTACGCCTTGATACAAAGTAGCATTATGTGTGAGGAGATTCTTTGGGAGGCCGAGGCTCCAAGGTTTAAGATGCCCTATTTCGGCCAGGATCTGGAGCGCCTTAGACAAAGGCA
Source organism: Camellia lanceoleosa (assembly GCA_025200525.1). Taxonomy (NCBI): domain Eukaryota; kingdom Viridiplantae; phylum Streptophyta; class Magnoliopsida; order Ericales; family Theaceae; genus Camellia; species Camellia lanceoleosa. The sequence goes on along the minus strand of CM045766.1, from coordinate 44,278,467 downwards.
TGTAGAGAGCATGAAAGACCCTACGCCCTCGAGGCAGGTACTTTGAAGTCTGAGTATTCTTGCTAGGCGCACTAGCGAAAGGGTCAGTAGACACTACCTTGACTTCGATCTTTCCCAGTGCGAGTTGGGAGTGGAAGGCTGATACGGCATGGCAGGGCCTATCCGATTTTCTCGGTAGCTTATCTTGCCTTGGAGTGGGAAAACATCATCCACAACCTTAGCTCTGTTGTGAATACATTGTTTACTCATCCCCCCCGACTTTCAAAGCCTCGACTGCCCATAGCAGTTGTTCAACGGGATCGGCATCTGTCCCCACTTTGTTCTTGCCTCTAGCCTTAGCCTGATCGAGGGTTTGGGTTGATGTTGATACGTCATTGCTATAGCTTGAGACCACCTCGGGTTGGCTAAGTTCAATTACGATCTGCCCTAATAGCGGGGGATCCTGTGGTACAAAATTCTCGGCATATGGTGCAGCTGGTGGTGAAGCCAACATTCCGTAGGCGAGATCCGCCACAGACCTCTGGAGGTCACCAATCATCCCCATCAATTCGAATGTGGTGGGCTCACGAGCCTAGTACAACTGGGGTCGAGGCCAAAGAGTAAGGCGCAGCGAGGTGGATGCGGTACATCAACATTGGTCTCACTTTGCAGAGTGATTCCTTGATCTAATGCAGCTGTCATAACCACAATCTCCTCCGAATTCTACGTCATCATAAGTCCGTTGTACTGAACGGTGACTGACGGATCAGATATCTATCTTGCCTAAACAAGGGGGAACACTGGCTATTCTGTATCACTTCTCTAAGCTAAATGAAAAAACAAGAAGCATTTCAGCCCAAACGGAACAAACACAGGCGTAGCCGAACAGCGGTACTCTACAACTGATTATTGTTCCTCAAAATCACTGCCCCAAATACTGAATCGGATACCCACAGATATAACTGATTCTCACAAATACTGAGACTGGTGCCCTCAGGCCTGATACTCAAACTTGCAAACTGATATGTGCATTCCTGTAGAGATACACTCTAAAAGCACATAGAAGGTAAATGAGAGCCAATACACCCCTATGTTGGGGTAGGGTTTTCCTGTCCTATTTTGTCAGGAGCTAGGGTTTCACTCATGCGTGGCGGTTTCAAACAACCTATATCGGGTAAGCAACCTGTCCTAGCTTGGAATGGTCACTATGGATTTCAAATATGCACTAGGTCGAATGGTCAAAAGGGAGCCAGCAAAGCGGGGTTTGTGTTTCCATCTTGGCGAGCCCATAGTAGTCGACCTTATGGCACGCTTCTCGGCGAGCCTCGCAAATCGCTCGAGAAATAGCGAGATGGCCAACACGGTGTCCTAGCGCGCACCAATGCACATGCAATGAAGAAACACATAAGTGTAGTCAAAGTAGGATATCACGAGTTCGAGTCAAGTTCTCTATAACTCCCAATGAGTCGCCCGAAGCGTGGCCAGCGCCGCGTGAGGACCTCACCCAGTTCGGACTCAATTTTATTCTGGTTCTTAATCGAACCACGAGTCCAAATCAAATTGTTTTGGAAAACATATTTTTTGTAAAGAAGTGCCAAACATGGGTGATTGCGGATCTGAGTCGCCACCTAAATATTTTTAATGAGGAATTAAAACCACGACTCGTTTGCCTAAGGCCACGTGTCGAATCATCACCAAAGTTGCCTCGGCTCGGGAACTTGGGTATGATTGGGAAGGTCGACTATGGCGACCCCTCTCGCCCGATTCCAAGATCGGCCTCTACTAACCATGATATCCGATTTTGAAAACGTTATGTGTTCTTATTCCAGTTAATTAGCTAGTCTTACTATGTGATGCACACAACACAAAAGTATAGACTAGATCGCCTAATTTGGAACGAAGCATTGCATATCCGTTTGTTTGGAAAACGCTTTGAGATTTGCTACTCGGAAGTAGGCTAAAACACGGATTTCAACGAGTTATTCCATTTCAAACAATCCAACCTTCACCCACAGGCATTCAGGTAGTAAATCAAATAAGCATTTAGCCGCATGGTAAGCATGTTAACATTCACACTCATGTGAGATGCTAAAGCATAAATACTTACATCGTATTCCTAGCCAAAACAAAGAACACATTAGCAATCATGCATGATCCAAGTCCATGTTAAGTGGCTAATGCAACACATACAAAATGTCACTAGAATAGGCTCGGCTAATCCTAGGATGGCATGTGGAATGCAACAAGTAGCACGTATTTAAGTTAGATTTGAAATACTATGCAGTTAGTATGATGCGCCGAGCTTGGTGCATGCAATACTGATGAATGATGCACGCATGCATAGCATAAGGTATGCTAAAGTAAGTATGCCGTAATACTAACCATCAAAAACATTAAGTAAAAGGGAGAAAGAAGTAGGGGCCTGGAAGACATGCACACACTCACCTACACTTATTACAATTTTGCCCTCGCTCGGAGGGACCGAAAGAATAATACAATTAATCTACCTACAAGTTAATTAAAATATTACAGACCAATTAAACTAATTAAACTAGTTTAAAAATTTAATTAATCTAAGAAGGCAGTAAACAGCCTCGGGAAGAGGGCCCAATGCAATGCGTGTTCGGCTCTGCTCGGAAAGCCACTGCCATGCACAAGTTGCCCTTGCTTTGACTGTTATTCTCCTCTGAAGACTGCACAAGTCCCAGGGTTACTTCTCTGAGTGTTGTGGAACACCACCAGCTGAGAGAAATGGCCACCGCCAAGGAATAGTCATAGGCCACCGATTAAGCTTCTCGACCATTGATGGATGGCGATTAAACCTTTGGAGATGACCGGCCGGCCAAAGCTTCCTGCAGAATTTGTTTTTGACAGCAGCAGAGGGCAAAATATAGCATGGCAATGCATTTCAAGCAAATGTATGCACCAACACATCCCTTATCATGTTTATGACTCAAAGGGACCTGGTTCGCGATTCTCGGACCACCAATCGCACATTTCAATGCATGATGGCCAAAGAAACCAAGTATGCATTTTGATTTCAAATGGAATGCAATGCACATAATCAAACAAAGGGGTTTTCAACCTCTATCATGGCTTGATCAAGAGGTGAAAGATGCATGTAATGCAATGCATCCTAGGCATGTGAACTAGTATGCAACATGGACATGCAATATGTATTTAGGCATGCAACCTAAACAAATAATCATGCAAGGCAAACAAGCATGCAACCACTATGCTAGTGACAAGCATACAAGATACAATGTGGGCATGCAAGTATGCAAGCGAACATACAAGGCATCTAACAATCATGTTAATGACAAGCATGCTATAACACATGAATGATGGACTTAGACTAATTTGGGCAGCCCTCAAACAGGCCTAAAACAGTGGCCATAAACTATGAAAATGGGGACCAAATGCACAAACAAGGATGCATGCATGCATGACCTAATTCCTAAGCATCAAAAGGCAACTTTTAAGCACACTTAAAGGAGATGATCATGGACATATGGAAAGCATACGAAACTCTGAAATTGCGTAAAATAGAGGTGCCAAACCAACTAACTAAAGCAAGCAAAGCATGCTCATGACATCACACATTCAAGGCCTACAGGCTAGAATGCAAATAGACTATACAAAATATGTTAAGCATGACTAATATTTTTTGAAAAACTTGATTTTAAATATTTTTAGGACCAAGTGAGAAATATATTTTTAGGAAAAACTTGATAAACTTGGGTATTTTTAGGACCAAGTCTCCCTATATTTTTTGAAAAACTTGATTTTAAATATTTTTAGGACCAAGTGAGAAATATATTTTTGTCACTAATAATTTGTAATATTTTGAGGCTTTTTAGTGAGGAAATTATTTTGTCACTAATTTTGAAGGAAAATTTTTGACATATTGGGCGGTAATGAAAAAATAAAATAGACAACTAACTCCCCCCCTCCCCCTTTTATTAGTTTTCCTCTCCCATCCTCTCTCTCTCTCTCTCTCTCTCTCTCTGTAATGAAAAAAATAGACTACTAACTTCCCTTCTTTTTTTTTGTTTATTAGTTTTCCTCCTCCTCTCTCCCTCCCTCTCTCCCTCTCTCTCTCTCTCAAAACAAAACACAAGTTAATTAGCTTTCTAAGTAACCTATAGTGATGAAAAGTTGTGAAGAAAATAAATTTCGTCACTAAATAAGAATAATCCGTGACGAATTATAAAATTTTGTCACATTTAATAAAATGGTAAAAATATTGGGTGAAAAAAATTTGTTTTCGTCAATAAATACTTTTTTCGGTAAGGAAAAATTAAATTTTGTCACCAAAGGTTTTCCCTCTATTTTTTTTGGGTGGTGCCAAAATTTTGAGACTTTCGATAAGAAAAAAATTTGTCACCAATTATAAAATTATTAGTGAGGAATATATTTTCGTCACCAATAATTTGACTATTTCTCTATTTTTCTCTTTTTAAGTATGGGTCCTCCCTCCCCCTCCCCCTCTCTCTCTTTCTCTCACACAAACACACACACACACACACACACAAACACAAACACACTTAATTTCTCTGTTTTTCTATCTTAGTTTTCCCTAATTTTCAAAACCAATTTCGTTGTTTTCCCTAATTTTGAAAACTACTGAGACAGGCAGTGTCCCATATATGATTTCTTCGGACTGGTTATGTAGAAATGAGTGCTTGAATATAGACTTGTTAAGTTAATGTCTCGTTCTTGCTATTTACTTTATATAGGTGTATGAGTGTATGAATCAATGAATAGAGTTTATTCATAGTTTATTTACAATTTGCTTTATATGAGTGTATGAGTGTATGATTCAATGAAATTCAACTAATGAGTGTATGATTTAATAAATAAAGTTTTTTCACAATTTCCAATTTGGTATATCAATTTAGCTACTTGAGACTTCCTAGAGTTGGTTCCCGAGGAGCCTTACGCTGGTATGACTTTTTCTTTAGTAAGTTGAAAGAGTGGAAAATGAAGGATAGGTATTTGAAACTCATCTAGCCCTACCTCGGGTATGGCTTGCATATGCATATTGAAATGTCTATTACAACGCAAAATTCTAGTTTCTGTCAAGCAAGCCAAGCATCTGCCGGTGTATGGATCTTGTGCCCAGAAATTAACTGAATACGTCACATTAAACACATTTTGGATGTTAGCTTCTGAAATTCATTCTCAAAAGTTTCTCTCGAAGCAACCCAATAGTTGCAGATCAATTTTTTACAGTTCCAAAATTTTTGTAGAAAAAAGTATGAACATATTCTTAGAATTTTTGTCTTCTCACAATCAAATGTCTTTGGATATTCAGAAAAGTGTTTCCATAAAACGCAAGAACACAACTTTCTTAGAAATTGGTACAACTTATTATACCACAATCAATCCATTCCCAGTAAAAGTCCTGTACATTTTGTTCTTATTTTTTTTAAAAAAAATTTTTAAATTTTTTTTAAAGCCTTTAAATTGCAAACTATATCTATTTTGCTACCTTTTCCCTACCATTAAACATTATTCTAGAAGAATAGGCCGTCTTCCCTTCAATCATCCAACCGTAGTGCCTAAAAGAACACAAAACCAAAAGGCTACTATTTATGGGCATTGTTCACACAGTGCCCAAGGCAACCTCTAAAGCCTAGTGTTTTTGCTTTCAGACACTTAATGTTTTGTTACACCTTTAAAACCCTAAAATCCCTATATTTAACCATTCTTCTAGCCTTTTGAAGCCAATTAAAATCAGCTCTAAACAGGCATTTCCAGTTAAGCTTGGCCTCTGTATTAGTAGGAGAATATTCCTGCACTTGTGCTACATCAGTTTGGCATAAAGGTAAAAGATCGCATTGTTTAATGCAAGTTCTAAACATGTCTATGCATTCCTATATATATATATATATATCAGAGGGATATTTCCTAAGAACCACCGAGATGAGATTCTTTTTGGAATTATGGAGCAACTTGATAGTTTTAGTGATCAACATAATGCTATAGAAAGCCGACCAACTCAACATAAGGTGATAAGCAATCTCATTATTGGGTTGAAAAAAGGTCCACTTGTAGCATAGAAAACTTCTGAGGAAGCGGCGTTGAAGAAAATTGCTAATCAAAATTTTGTGTGTTTCCTAGATTAATAAAAATACAAACAAAAAAATAATAATAAATACTAACATTTCATAATGAAACTTTGTTTAGGGTGCACTAAAAAAGTGTACTTATTTATCTTTTTATTTTTTTTGAATTATATCACCTCTCTATTTTTTTGTACATTTATTTATTTTTGTGTGTAAAAAGTCAAAAAATACACTTATTTAGATTATCTCAAACAACCTTTAAAGTTAGAGTTAAGATTATATAATAAGAGTCTACTAAATTAAATTATAGAGATGATAAGGTTAATAATTTATTTACTTATTAATATCATTAAATTATTAGATTATATATATATATATATATTAAATACAATATATATTGAAGTGGTTGATTTCGATTCAGTTCGGTGCATAAGATGCTTGAATCGATATCGAACCGAAAATCGAAACAAATCAAATTAAAAAATTGCACAAATTGATTCTTGCCAAAAAAAAGTAAGACTTTGCCTTAGTGACATCATTATAGAGGCTTATGGTAAATTCTGACATTACTAGCAATGGATAGTCAAAAACCTTCCTCAATTATAACTAGTTGAACTTGTGCGAAATTATGAATTAAATATTTAGCCTGTTGATTCAATTTTTTTATGCTAAATTGCTTTGCCTATTTCCTCGTGTGATTTATGTGTGGTTTTCATTTGAATAACTTGGTATAATCATTGAACTTCAAATTATTTTCTAATTAAAATTTTTATTTTTGATTTTTTTTATATACAAAAATTTTCCTATTCACCTAACTTTAATTAACTTAGCATAGTCAGACATGGACAAGAGTTGGATTGAACTAGATAGCACAGTTGATGGAAGTATAAGTCAGTCATATTATGATGGGGTAATATCATTTCTTCATTTTGCAATGGAGATTATTGATTGAGATGATAAAATTTTGTGCCCTCGTTGAAAGTGTGTGAATGTTGTTTAACAAAATTTTCAAATTGTTCAAATTCATTTTTTACAACATGGGTTTATTCAACTTACACTATTTGGCGTGCATGGGGAGCCCCATGAATCAAATGAGGCTCATCATCATGATATACCTGTTTAGGGCAATGAGGTTTTGGGTGGTATTGATTCCTTACTGGAAGATTGAATAGAAGGGGAATCAACTAATGCAACCCAAGAGGAAGAGGTTCAGAATTTTGATAAATTGTTGAATGATGCCAAACGTGAGGTGTACCTAGGTTGCACAAATTACACTTTGTTAAAGCTTGTCATCGAGGTATTTAATATGAAGGTAACCAACCATTAGAGTAATAAGTTAGTTGACATGATGCTAGAGTTTTTAACAAAACTTTTACCGAAGGATAATTTGGTTCCAAAGTGAACTTATGAAGCTAAAAAATACTACGTGAATTGTGTTTGTCATACAAGCTCATTAATGCTTGTGTAAATGATTTTGTGCTCTTTTGGAAGGAGAATGCAACACTGAACAAATATCCAAATTGTAAGGCTTCCAGATACAAGAAAAATCATGGTAGAGGTAAGAAAATCTCTCGTAAGGTCCTTTGATACTTCCCGTTGACACCGAGATTGAAAAGGTTATACATGTCGAGGAAGAGAGCTATGGGTATGAAATGGTTCAAGGAAAAACGTCTAGATGACGGTGTATTGAGGCATCCTGGAGATAGTGATGAGTGGCAAGAATTTGATTCACAACATCATAAATTTGCCATGGAGCCTCCGAATCTGAGGCTAGGGTTGGCTACTGATGGGTTTAACCCTTTCGAATATATGAATAACTCATATAGTTTGTGGCCTATCGTACTTATTCCGTACAACTTGCCACCGTGGTTGGCTATGAAGGATCCATTTTTCATGTTGTCATTACTTATTCTTGGTGAATCACAACTAGGAATTGATATTGATGTCTATGATGCCTTGACTGGTGAGACTTTCTGCATATATGCAACTTTATTGTGGACGATTCATGATTGACCTGCATTTGATGACATGTCTAGATGGAGAACAATTAGTCATTATTCTTGTTACACATGCAATGATGAACCATATTTTGAATCTTTAAGAAGTTAGACTGCGTACAATAACCATCGATGCTACTTGCTTGAAGACCACCTAGAAAGGCGAAAGAGTACAGCATATAATGGCAAGCATGAAAAATGGAAGAGATCTTTGGCGATATCGATAGAAAAGATTCAACAACAATTGGATAGCGTGACGGGTGTAACATATGGAAAGCATCCAAACAACAAGAAAAGACCTCGTTAGAACTCAAATTAGACAAAGGTAAGTGTACACGCGCCTGAACGTCTCGGGAAAATCCCATTTTGTTCATTGGGCTCACTACAGTTCGGACTCCATGTCACGGTTTTGAATCTAATCTCACAAAGTGCAATGCAAGATCGATAAATCACCAAAGAATCCAAATCCGGCAAATCGTTTTGAAAGGCTGATTTTTAGAAAGAAGTGCCAAACATGAATTGGTTTGCCAGATACAGAGTCACCACCTAAATATTTTATTTTAGGGGATTTAGGAAACCCTGACTCGTTGCCTAAGGCCACGTGTCCGTCATCACCAAACTTGCCTCGGCTTGGGAACTTGGGTACGATTGGGGAAGGTCATGCAATGAGCACCCCCGCTCGCCTGATCAAAGATCGGCTACTACTAAACATGATATCGAGTTTTTGAAAACACATGCGTTCTTATTCTGGTTTATTAGCCTAGGATTACTATGTGATGCGCACAGCATACAAGTATAGACTGGATCGCCTATGTTGGAACAAAACATCTCGTGTTTGTTTTTGAAAGCGGTTTGCTACTCGCAAGTAGGCTAGAATGCGGATTTGCCACTCTCAGGTGGGCTTAGAAAACATGGTGATTTGCCACTCTCAAGTGGGCTTAAAATTCGCAATCAATGCATTGTTCCAATTCAAGTAATCCAACCTTCACCCACAGGTATTCAGGCAGGTATATCACATAAGCACATAGCCTCATGGTAAGCATGCTATCATGGTAGTCACTCACACGCATGGAGGGATCCTAAAGCATAAATACTTACCGAGTACTCCGAGCCAAAGAAAGAAGTTAATTAGAAATCATGCATGAATCCTAACTATGCTAAGAATGCCTAATGCAACACATGCAAAAATGCAACTACAATAGACTTGGCTATTCTAAGATGGCATATGAGATGCAACAATCGATACATGTATTCAACTTGGAATTAAAATACAATGCAGTTAGCATGATGCGCCGAACCCGGTGCATGCAATATAGATGAATGAATGCAAACATGCGAACATATAGATGCTAATTGAAACATGCCCTAAAACTAACCATCATAAGCTGGTAAATAAAAGGGAGAAAGACGTGGGGTTGGAAGACATGCATCACACACACGCACACATATTATAACATTGTCCTCTCGGAGGGTCCAATAAATATCTGATTGAATTAACTAATTATTACACAACACTAGCTAATCAACAAATTAACTAAACTAGCATGCAAACTATGTAAAATGGGTTGCCTCAGCTCTGCTTTGAATGATAAAGGATGCATGCATGCTCGAGTCGCCTTGTCGGGAAATCCATCACGCTGCCCCAGCTCGCCTTTGTTTGCAATTGATTTCAAAAAGTTGCACTAGGCTCCAGAGAGATGAAACTCCACCTAGGGAAGCTGTGGGAAGGCTGCCGACCAACTATAGGCAAGGGAGACCACCTGCCAACCACCCTTGGTGGTGAAGACCAGAAAAGTTGGTCGGCCTACCAGAAAACCTAGTCAGCCGACCAGTTCATTCTCCTGGTTTCTGTTTTTTCTGCAACAAAGGCAAGAGAGAGAGAAAGTAAGGTTTTTGCAACACATGTGTGCACGACCACTCTCCCCGTCATTGCATAAGCTCTAGGGAGTGTAGTCCTCGATCCTCGTGCCATCAATCACACATCCCGATGCATGATGGCCGAGGAGTCGAATTGCACGACTTAATGTGAAATGGATGCACATGTAAACACCTAAAGCCAACAACTCTATCATAGATAGTCAAGAGTGTCGGTGACCAAGAATCGAGGCACGTTTCGTCACTTTGAGTACGAAACATCTCCCGTTTCCCATGTTTGGACTTAAACCCACTCCAAACACAATGCAACAAACAATGTATGGACAAATGCAACTCTAGCATGCGATCTGAATACAATGCAACTAAATGGTCTTGAAGATGCGGAATGACATGCAAGCATGCAACTAGCATACACAATGCTATGAACTAATCAATGGCATACTCAATGCACATGGATTATATGGCATGCATACACAATGCTCGACATACGCAATGCTATGAGCGAGATATACGCAATGCAATGATCAAACATGCGATAACATGGACTATAGGGAATACACAATGCAAGATGGACTTAAACCAAGATGGACGGGCCTCGGCCACACCCAAATCAGTGGCCAATGGATGATGAAATCAAAGCAGCAAGACACATACAAGCATGCACAATGCCAAGGCTCCAAGCCAAGGGCACAAGATACGACTCTCCAAGAGCACGGCAAGGATTAAACACGGAACACAATGGCATATATTTTAGCTCTTGAGTGACATGCAAAATGATCCCGAATCATGCAAACAACTCATGTTATGCATGTTGAATGGCTCAAATACCGAAACTAGTTAAGTGCATTACACTAGAGGTATGCAAAGCAATGCCCAAATGACCAAACCAACCCCAAATGGTCCCCATGCAAGCCCAAAACAGTAACAAAATGGACTAAGATGATGGCTTGCAATCCACAAAAATGAAGCTCATGCAATAGCCCAGAAATGAGGCAGACAAGCACAACTCTCAAACGCATTTAAAGAGTGGAAATCATGGGAATATGACACAAGTATAAGCTCTGAAATAACATGTTCAATGGTGCCAAAACATGAAAACAACTCAAGTTAAGCATGCGAGAGGCTTCAAAACTCGAAGCTAGACAAGGGTATTACACTACAAGCATGCATGGCAAGCATCATTCGACCATGGGACCTCAAAACAGAGCTAAGGCAGCCCAAATCAAGAATAAATTCAGTTTAGAACATGGCCAAAATATGCTAGAATCAAAGGCGAAAACAACATGCAATGTGAGCTAGTGAACATGGATTACACTACAAGCATATGAAGCATTCAAGAGGCCACTAAACCAGCAAAATTCAGAGACATGACATGCCAAATAAAGCCTAAAAACCCACTGAAACATGATCAATGCATGAAAGAATGACATGCTCCATTGATAGGCTATAAGAGGGGTTATTCTACACATGCAAGAGACACACCCAAGGTGACAAAACCAACTCTAGACAGAGCCTAGGCAGGCCTTAAAAGCTACTAAAAAGGGTCTAAAATAGGGCTTGGAGGTGTGCAAATGAAGGCTCCTTTGCAAGGCCAAAAATGCAAACAAACAAGACAAGGAGAGAGAGGGTCACCCCTCTCTGATTTTGGTCCTCAAAACCACATACCAACCACTAAAAATCCGTTGGATTTCAGTGGTTAAGGTGCCAAGCAAAGGTCAACACAAAGGCCTTAGGGCATGGCTCATAACAAGGCAAAAATGAAGCATGCAAGGGGGTAGATGACCCCGAACAACAAAATGACCTTAAACAAACATCAAAAGGACCTCAAAACAAGACTTTTTTCAATTGACAACAAAGCTCAAATATGTATGAAAATAAGGCTAAGTGATAGATCAAAATAAAGCTTAAAAGAGGGAAAAAGTGTGTTACCCTTGAAGCTCAGCAAGACAACAAGCTTCTAGACCAAAAACCAACTCTTTGAGACCTCTCAAGACCCTCTAAGAACCTTAGAACAATGGTGGAGGTGTGTGGCTATGAGGGGTGGTGTAATAGGTTAAGAACAAGACCCTTTGAACCCAAAATGTAGAGATATATAGAGAGAGAGGTATATTTTTGCCTTAGCCAAAATCTGAACCTGTGCCAAGGAAGATGAGGGCCTCTCTTATAGAGTTACAAGGTGAAAGCTTCTTTAAGAAGCTAAAAACCAAGGCTCAAGATCCTTTATACACGTGTATGGAGGATCAGCCATGCCTTCTAGGCTGGCAATGGCATAGTGGCACACTCACAGAGACAAGACTGGATGGAGCAGGCCAACCAGTTCAGGTGGTTGGCCGACCACTTCCCCTGGTCGGCCGACTAATTCAAAAAGGTTCAAGGTGGTCGGCAGCCCCAATTGATGGTCTCCACATTGAATGCAAGCTAGTGGTGTAGTGGGAGACTAGAAAATGTGGCTCAAAAACCAAGGAGGCCAGCTTCTTGACAAGAAAATCGGCTGGTGGGAGAAAAGGTGGTCTCTAAGAGAAAAGGTGGTCTCCCATCCTTGTATCACCTTCCGAACAATGAAAACAAGGTCCATGCCAAAAATGAACCAAGACGGATGCAAAACGAAGGTTCGGGGGGCAAAACGCGCAGCCGGGTGCCTTGAAAACAGGCTGTTAAGCATCGAAAGTGGCGTGTGACCACAAAGATGGTCTCCTGAGCCACAGTGTCCCTCCAGAGAGAGGAAACAAGGTGCGTGCCAAAAACCGAAGCAAACGGAGAATGTTAAGCGGTCCTGAACCGAGGCGCATGTCGACTCAAAACTAAGCCGGTCTCCAAATGGGAACAGTGGCTTGCGACCACGAAAAGTAGCCTACGGCCACTGAGAGATGGTCTACAAGACCTCTTCCTCCCTCCAAAAAGAGAAAGCAAGACCTGGTCCGCAAACCGAGGCAAAGCATAAAAGGGTCCCGAGGTCCGGGGGTAAGGACCTCAGCCGAAACTCCAAAATCTCAGAACAAGCACAACATGCGCAATCACCAGGTGCTCAATCGATGATGTCTGAGTCTTAAGGTCGGTAAAAAATGGGGTGTCTACAGTTGCCCCTCTTTGATAGAACTCGAAAGTCATAACAATGACGGGAGTGAATGTCAAAGCCCAGAGATGACCCATTTTTGACAAGGCCGAAGACTTAGACAAACAGGCGAGATAATCAAAGAGAAGTGCCTACAGGCAGGGGCAAAATGCAAAGGGGTATGCACAAAGCCAAACATAACTTATGATCATGGAAAGCACGCTGTAATGAAGCAAATATACACAATAAATGAAACAGTTTAAGCGAAAATGCAAATCAAACTACATTTCAATGCAGAAAGGATGTAAGAGATTTATTCAATTCTCGTTACGTCTCACGCAGAGAATAATACCATCTGGTCTGTCTGGTCGCGCCAGTTTCAAATGAACCATACATACAATATTGTGCCTGTAAAAGAAAGAAACTTAACAGGTACAATGTTGTTAAAAACGTGCATAACAATGCGAATGAAAAGTACGTTACGCATATGGAGAGGTGGATGATAATGCGACCTAATTGTGACGTATAACAATGCGAGCAAGATGTGCTGTAGACACCCCATTTTGACCGTCCTTAAGACTCGGCGTCATCAATTGAGCGCTTGGTGATGTTGCATATTGTGCTCGTTCTGAGGTTGCGGAGTCCCGGCTACGAGCCTTGCCTCCGGACTTCCGGACTCTTTTGTGCTTGGTCTCGGTTTGCGAACCAGGCTCCGTTTTCTCTGTTTTCTCTTCCCAGAGGGAGGGAGAGGTCTCGGAGACCATCTCTCGATGGCCGTAAGGCTACGTTTTGTGGTCGCAGCCATTTTTCCCATTTCGAGCCAGTTCGTTTTGAGCCGTCGGGCCGTGTGCCTCGGTTCGACCGCCCAACCATCTCCGGTTTTTGGCAAGTGCCTCTGTTTTATCATTCCGAGGGACACTGGGGCCTTTGATGACTCACTTCGTGGCCGTACGCCACTTTCGGTGCCTGCAGCCCATTTTCGGGACCCTCAACCGCGCGGTTTAGGCCCCGAGCATTCATTTCGCATCGGTTTTTGTTTATTTTTGGCGGGAACCTCTGTTTTATCATTACAAGGAACCCTGGGGCCTTTGATACCCACTTCGTGGCCGTATGCCACTTTCGGTGCCTAACAGCCCACTTTTGGGGCCCCGAACTGCGTGTTTCGGCTCCCGAACCCTCATCTTGCATTTTTGGGCCCCGACCCGAACTTGAGATAGTCATATTTTAAGGTCCTTTTCATGATTGATTAAGGACCTTTTACTGTTTGACATCTCCATCTGTCACTTGTCTCTTTACCTCTTCTTAGGCCTGTTTTGCACGGTGTTTTAGGCGTACTTGTGGGCTGTTTCGGGCTTGGTCGTAAACTACAAAGTTTCTTATTTTGAGCCTCTATTCAACTTTGTTGAAGGGCTCTCGGCCATCTGAGACCCGCAGCTATCACTTACCCCTTTAACCACCTTTTGGCCCTTTTTGGTGCACCCTTTGCTCAAGGCTTCTTGAAGAAGCCTTTACCCGTTGTCTTGGCTTCCTCGAGAACCCTACCAGCTGTCTTGGCTTCTTGGATAAGCCCCTTGTCTTGGCTTCTTGGATAAGCCCCTTTGCTTTAGCTTCTCTTGTAAGCCTTAAGCACTTTTGATTGCTTATATAAGCAACCCTCCTCCTCCTTTGTTTAGGGTTAGAGTTTTGGAACAAAAACCAGAGATATATAGATATATATCTGATATAGATAGATACAACCCTCTATCTCTCTCTATATCTTACTCCTTTGCCTCCAAAAGTCCATTATTCTTGACCATTCCTTCACCAACCCATAGCACAACACCACCACTTCCATTTCCAGCGACTTGGAGGCCATTTGCAGAGCTTAGGAGCACCTAAACTTGGATCAAAACCTGCTGGTTCGTTGGTCTTCAAGGGTAAGTGTCTATTTCCCTCAAACTAGCATTTTCTTGCATCATCTCTTAGCCTTGCTTTCAAGCACTTTCGGGCTCCGACCCAAACTTCAAATAGTCTTTTTTGGGGTCCTCTTCATGTTTTATTGAGGACCCCTTGCTGTTGGTGATTGCATCTAACACCTATCTCAATATCCTCTTGTATGCCATAATTCTTGCATAGTATATTTGGCTCTTTGTGCAATCTGTTTTGAGGAAAAATGTAAAGCTGTAAGTAGGCCTATTTTGAGCCCTTCTTCAACATTGTTGAAGGGCTCAACATTGTTTGCATACTCCATGTGCTACTTGCTTTAGAATCCATGTTTTACCCTCATTTTTTGCACGGTTTGTTAGCCTACCATGCTTCTGTTTTTGGGTCTTGACAGGCCTGAAAAAGGTCTTAGTTTGCCCCCCCTCTACATGTCTCATGAAGGGTTTTTATGCATTTAGTGAATACTTTGCATACCTCATGTTGTGGCCTCATTTTGCCCTTGTTTTGTGTATGACATTTTTAGCCCACTTGCATCTGTTTTGGGGCTGACCATAAACTGTAAACACACTTTTTCAGGCCCCTCTTCAACATTGAAGAAGGGCCTTTCTCTATTTTTGGACAGCAGCTGTGGGTTGTTTCAATAGCGTGCTCTTGGGGCCATTTTCGCATGCTAGTTTAGCCTCATTTTTGTTTGCTGTTTTGCCATGCTTTATACTGAAAAATGCTTTTTGGGACTGTCTAGCTGCTGTCTTCATACTTCATGTTCATATCTTGCATGTTTAGCATAGCTATAGGCCATTTCGAGGCCTAGTTTTGCATTTCGGGAGTGATTCCATGCATCGGGTGTCATTTCGCCTCGTTTCGGGGCTGTTTTGCCCCTCATTTAGCTACTGAAATTTGTATGTGTAGTATGCCATGCTTCATGTTTCATTAGAATGCTATTTCATGCTTGTATGCCATCGCCTCGATTTGCGTGCCGTATGCACGCATTTGAGGCATCTCTCTTCATCTTATGGTCACGATTTTGGCATGCTTGTGAGCTATCCATGTTAGTTTAAGTCCATTGTTGCATGTTTGTTGCATGCCATGCTTGTTGGTTTAGGTTGTGTGCCCAATACATGTTGCATGTTTGCATACTTGCCTTTATGCTCATATTGCATACTTAGCTCACATGTTTAGGTTGCATTTGGCATGCATACCTTGCCTCTTGAATCACCATGATAGAGGTTGGGCCTCTGGTTTGTTTGTGCTTGCATTCCATTCCATTAAAGTTGCTAACTTGGCTTCTTGGGCCATCATGCATTGAAATCGTGATTGGTGGCCGGGGTCGAGCCATGCTCCCTTGAGTCTATTGCATGATAGGGAGTGTGTCCGTGCATACATTTGTCCCTAAATTCCAATGCCATGCTCTCTGCTTTGCTGTTCTTTGTCAAAACTGTCTCCTGAGAATTTAGTGCCGACAAGCACCATTTAGTGCCGACCGCAATCTTTTGTGCCGATAACTATCAATTGCAGCCGGTGGTCAAACCCCGGTGGCAAAACCCTCCCGGTGGTGATCTTGAATATGGGAAGGCTTCGGGACTTTGGCAATTCTCGAGACAGGCCAGTGCAAAACAGAGGCAACAGTGGCATGGTGCGGGATTCCCGGGCAAGGCGGACATCGAGCATGCATCATTCGCGCATCCCGAGGCGAGGGGCTGTGGCCCCCTTTTATTTCACATTTATTTATTCAGTAATTAGAATTTGTAATATTTATTCATTTATTTTTGGACTGTATTATTATTTTGGTCCCTCCGAGTGAGGGCGCAAGTGTAATAAGTGTGGGTGAGTGTGTGTATGTCTTCCAACCCCCACTTCTTTCTTCCCTTTTATTTACCTGCTTATGATGGTAGATTAGGGCATATTTAAATTAGCATACCTTATGCAATACATGTGTGCATCCACGCATTTGTTGACATGCATCGGGCTCGGTACATCATACAAACTGCATCGTACTTTCAATTCCAAATTGAATACGTGATAGTTGTAGCATTTCACATGCCATGCTTAGGATAGCCGAGCCTGCCTAGATTGCATCTTTGCACGTGTTGCATTAGACATTTCAGTATGCTTAGGTCCATGCATAGATTTCTAATAAGCTTCTGTTTCGGCTTGGAGTACTAGGTGAGCTTTTATGCTTTAGCATATCGCATGCGTGTGAATGTTGCCATAATAGCATGACTACCATGAGGCTAAGTACTTATGTGATATAACCGCTTGAATGCACTGTGGATGGAAGTCAAATTACTTAGGTTGGAACAATGCATTAAAAGCGTGAGTTTTAAAGCCCGCTTGAGAGTGGCAAAACCGCATTTTAGCCTACTTATGAGTAGCAAATCATTTTCAAAACAAACACGTAGTGTTTTGTTCCAACAAGCGATTTGGTCTATACTTGTTTGTCATATGCATAACATAGTAATTCTAGGCTAATAACCTAATAAGAACATGTAATGTTTTCAAAATCGGATATCACGGTTAGTAGAGGCGATCTTGGACGGGCGAAAGTGCTCATAGTGACCTTCCCGATCGTACCCAAGCTCGAGCCAAGACCACTTTGGTGATGACGGACATGTGGCCTTGACGCAATGTCAGGGTTTCCTAAATTTCCCATTTTTAAATATTTAGGTGGCGACTCTGTAATCTGGCAAAGCAGTCCATGTTTGGCACTACTTTTCAAAAGAATCTGTTTTCTCAAACGATTTTCCGGATTTGGACTCTTTGGTTCAGATTTAGAACCGACACAAATTGAGTCCGAACTGTAGAGTGAAGCCCCACGGGCGCGTCTACATGTGCATAATAATGCAGGAAGGGTGCGTGACAACGCAGGTAGAGTGTGCATAACAATGCGATTGAAAAAAGCATGACAATGCAAGCAAAATGTACGCAACAACACAGGTGAGGAGTGCATAACAATACAATTGAGGCATAGGTTGTTTGAAACCGCTGTGTGCGTAGTGAAACCCTAGCTCCTGACAAAATAGGACAGGGAAACCCTACCCCAACATAGGGGTGTTTTGGCTCTCATTTACTTGCTATGTGCTTTTAGAGTGTATCTCTCGAGGAATGCATATACCGGTTCTTGCAGGTATCCGCCGAGGGCACCGATACGATATTTTGAGAATCGATTATATCTGCGGTGTCAGTTGATTTGGTACGATGATTTGAACAATGATCGATAATAGAATACGATCGTTGACTTTGCTCATATCCATTCCAGTGAAATTGGGTTGAGATGCTGTCTGGTTTCTCTTTTGCTAGGGGGTAGTCCTGGAATCATAGCCGAAGGCTCCGATATCCTCGGGTACATTGGACTAGTCTTGATAGACTTTGTTAGGTCGAGATTCACTCAAGGCAATCGGTGTTCCTTTGCTAGAGGTAGAGTAAAAAGGGCCGATTAGGCACGGATCACCAATTCAGCGATTACGGATCGGTGACCCTTATCTACGATGTCGATGGACAATCGGTAGAGTCTCGCTTTTATCACAAGGATAGATATACTACCATTCATTGGTCGAGCCAGAATATGGCGAGGATGGAGGAGATGATCGTCAACTCCAAGAAAGTATGAAACTCATGCAGCAAGATGCTGTCCGCCAAGCGGAATTTTCCAAGCAGCAAGCCGCAATCATGGCTCAGCAGGCTGAGCTCATCACCAGGCTGCAACAGCAAAGCGGCGCGTCTGCTTCACAACAAGTTCCTCCCCCAGCAGGAGCTCCAGCACGGGGAGGCGCCAAATGTCCAGGAAGGTACAGACATTCCGGTAGGGCCGGCTTTGCCCCCAATTTTACCCCAGCTATCAAAACACCCACTAACCTACGGACTCTCCCTTTGAGTTGAGGCGGATCCACAAAGATCGGTTGAGCAAGCTTGAAAAAGTCGTTCAAGAAATCGAGTCAAGACCATCACGACATTGAAGATGGACACCACGGACCTGTTGTGACATTGCGGATAGGTTCAAGATGCCTCACATCGACCGTTTTGACGGGTCGGGAGATCCCATGGTCCACTTAAGTTTGTTTTCGGATGTTACTGGCCCGATGGAAGCTTGACAAGATTCTGAAGCTCTCCCTCTTTAGCGAGACCACGCAGTATCGCGGCCATCTGGTACGCCAAATTAGAAGACTCAGTGAAACGAAGTTGGGAGGAGATGTCCGAGGCCTTCGTCGCACAATATTCCTACAATACCCAGATCGAGATCATAACCCGTGATCTTGAGACAACCAGGCAAGAGCCGAAAGAGGGCTTCTCGACTTTGTAACCCGTTGGAGCCAAAGCTTCGATGACCACCGGGCGGTCGACAAGGACCAATCACGGATGATTGTGCGCAATCTCCAACCCGGGTTGATCACGAAGATGATTGTCCTCCCCACCCACCTTTCGCACCTCCACGAGATTGGGGTACAAATCGAGGATGCTATAAAGCAGGCCTCATTGACCAGAAGGAGGAGCCAGAGGAGGCGTTTAGCTTGAATGCAACCACGGTGGTGATGTGCTAGGACTTCAGACGTGGGCGTGGTCACCACCACACCAAAGAGCACCACCCCTTGGTGCGCCCACTTCAAACCCGAACTTCGGACTATCTACCCCGAGGCAAGAGGGTCTTCACCCCACTCTTTATGCCTTTGTCTAAGGCTTTAGGGGTCCTACTCAGGAAAGGACATCTGAAACCGTTAGAACAACGACCCCTACCCGATCCTCTCCCTGCAAAGCATGACCCGGCTAAGTACTGTGCTTTCCATCAACAAACCGGTCATGACACTGACAGTTGCGTCCGTCTCCGCCATGAGATACAAAATTTGATTGACAATGGGATCATCCCCGCACCAAGCTCTGCAAAGTCTATCGGCACTTGATCAGTGAACCTGTGGGGGGATAATGTGATGTGATCACGAGATGGACCACCTGCGAGCGGCGCTCAGTTTACTCCAGATGTGGCGTATGGCACGCACCGTTTTGAGCATTTGTGAATGCTGGTTTTTTGTACATTCTGACTTGGGTATTGGGTCAGTCTTGTTGTGTTATTTCGAGTCTGTCTCTTTGTTTTGAGTCAGTCTTTTTGTTTTGGGTCTGTTTTGTGGTGGTTTCGAGTCAGTTCTGTTGTATTGAAGTTGGGTGATTCCGGGAATATTACCTCGGATCTCACTATTTTGTTTTGTGTTTGTCTTTTCACTTTCTTTTGAGTCAAGTGCCGAGGAGCCAGTTGTGCCATGATTTGAATGGAGCAAAGTGATTTTCACACTCTCGTGCTTTGCCTGGTGTGCCAATTGTGCGAAATTCTAAATGAGATGGTGGTATTTGACTAGAAGCTATGTCTTTTACGTGCCTTCAATTCATTGCATCGACCTAAGTTTTCCAAAACTTTTTGAAATATTGTGATAAAAACAAAGAGGAGGAATTCCTGATTTGCCAAACTTTGATCAAATTGAGAGAAAGAGGCGTGCTAAGTCCTTAATGAATGAAATCATGCTTGTTAGTGTAGTCTTGGGAAGGATCCTGGCTTGATCCAGATTGGTCCCACACTGTCTTCAGCGTAAGCGATTTGTCGTTTTCTTAAAAACTTTCAAAAAATGTTTTGCGCGGTCCCGCAAAGACATGTGTGGAATCGCTCTTGAGATTGTGCAGCTTCGGATCGCTCTCAGCCTCGAGACGTGAGTCCTTGCCTTCAAACCTTGAACTTGCTCGTAATGTTCAATGGTCAACCACAATGTGAGGCTGTGTGGCTGATTCAATGACCCATGAATTAGAGGCAAGAAAGTCGGATCAAGAAGATCGAAGATCGTAAGAAGCTTGCAAAGCTAGAGTAAGTACCCTTTGAACTAGGGGCAAAAAATATCGATGTGCTCAAGAGTCAAGATAGATCCTTCGCAAATCAATACAGCGATAAGCTCTCCGGATCTGAGAGGCTTCAATCTCAAAACCATTTGGCATGGACTTGTTACACTTTTCCCCTTTGAGAGGCTCGCTGGGCCAAAAACCTGGAAGGGCGACCCAGGCAAAAGTTAGAGCAAAGAACAATACAAAAAAAAAAGAAAAAAGAGAAAAAAATTCAAAGATACCAAAAATGCAAAAAATATATATACAAAAAAAGAAAAAAGAAAAAAAGAAAAAAGCTCAAGGTCGAAAACCATCGGGCGCCTTGGCAAAAGTTAGAGCCTAAAAGGAAAAGAAAAAATGAAAAAATGAAAAAGAATTGAAAAGAAAAGAAAAGAAGCTCGCAAGGTCGAAAACCCGCAATGTGCACCTTGGCAAAAGTTAGAGCATAAAAAGGAGAGGTTAAATACAGTGTACCTTAACCCGAACTACGTGGGCTTGATTCCCATGTTTGGGATCGTGAGGCAACTTCATTTTGAAGTCCAGCCCTAAAACACTTTAAATTCAGCTGTGTCCATGCAATGGTTCTGGCCATCTTTGTCTTCTCTCAGATCCGAGAGTCTGGTTGTGTTCATTGCTCTGAGGACTGACTACAAATGCGCTGCAGCGCCGTTCAAACAAGGGGCAACTTTCCGTTGCCATTCAATGCACTGTGGTGCCATTCAAACAAGGGGCAACTTTCCGTTGCCATGCAGTGTCCTTCAGACAAGGGGCAATTTTCCATTGCTATGGGTCCGAGGTTGTGCATCTCAGGAGTAGGTTTCATGCTCGTTGAGCAATGGCCATTTGCAAAATAGTTTTTGAGAATTTTTACTGAGGTTGACTAATTTTCTCGAAAATTATTCCATCTTTTCCAAAACTGGACCATTTTCTTGGACCCGAAAAAGGAAAATTTTCAGTGCTCACAACCTAACTTGCGTGATTTTCAAAATCAAAAAGTTGAATAAGCATGTTAATCTAACTTTCATGTTGGTCAAAATTGTTTTAGTAGAAAGCAAAATAAAAAAAAATGGTCAAAATGATGAACTAGGGGCACAGTTGAGTCAGGTGTTCTGTCTTTTCCCCATCATCAACATACTTGCCAAGAAGGGCACTCTACCTGCCAGAAGAGGGCACAACTGAAGTCAACAACAAAAGGGCCGAAAAGCTCCCTCATCCTTCGAGCAATGAGGTATCAAGCCCAGTGCGAAGCACGAACTGGAATGGATCAAGATATTCCACTCCCTCATCTGGACACATCTGATTGCGTCCAAACTCTCCAGCAGAGCATCGTCAACCGATGTCAGCTGCAAATTTGCTACACACCCAGTTGTAACGCAACCTCTCTGTGGGAGGAATTCACTAGCTGTAAGCGGAAGAAAGAGAATCTATCAGAATGCTAGCGGCACGAGCCCATAACTTGTTGTTTATCCATCAACCACCCAGGGGAGGGATTGAAAAATGAGAGATTGAAGAATAGAGAGATGTGCGATGAGAGGAAAAGTGAGAAAAGGGCTTTTTCAGAAAAACAGAACTTGAGGGCCGAGTGATGTGAGAACCACAAATAAGAAAAGGGTGGGAAATAATACCTGATGAAATAGGCTCCCTGCGCACATTTGAGTCTTTCGTTGTGTTTTGATTGTCTCGATTCTTGTTTTGAGTCATTTCAAGTGTCACTAGATGTGTTTAGGTTGTTTACCTTTATTTTCCGTTGTTGGGTCGTCTTTGCTGTGTTCAGTTGTAGGCTCAATACCCGGTCGAGAACTCATTTTCTCAATTTCAAAAACGATTTGCTGTGTGCTCAGTCTTTGTGCCATTCTCCACATTTGTGCAAAAAAAAGGAATTTGTTCTTTCGAAAACTGCAGGGTCCATCCCCGATAAGTGTGAACAGTAGAACCAGGACCTATCTGAAGCTATAATGGTTCCGGACTGCAAAGCAAAAGAAAAGAGGGAAATGTCGGGCATTTGAGTTTGTTCCAACCGGTAAGCTCGAGATCGCATTCCGTATGTACCTCTTCGCACCTTGTCGGTGTTAGAAGAATGGCGTGCCTCTATCCCAAGTGTAAGCCACGCTTCAAGTCGAATGGCGATTAAAAGCAAAGCAGATGTTATCTCTCTCTAATATGAACAGGGTGTGCCCGTTCTTGAACGAATGTGTTGCAAACCCCTCCGAAGGTAAATCGAGGTCGCGTTTTATCTGGTCTCATTAAGGCTTGTATTTCCTTATTCGGCATTTTGTTTCAACTATCGTTGTCACGCACATTCCACTTGCATTGTTATGCATCCTTCCACTGCATTGTTATGCACTTCTTATGCTTGCATTGTGATGCCCATTCAATTGCATTGTTATGCACCCACTTCACTAGCATTGTTATGTTCATTCATTGCATTGATTATGCACACCTATCTTGCATTATTATGCACACTTCGTCTTCGGAACACCGGGATACGTCCCTACGTTTCTCTCTTTCTTCGAAACACCGGGATACGTCCCTATGTTTCTCTCTCTTGAACACGGGATACGTCCTCGTTTCTCTTCTCTTTTTCAAACACCGGATACGTCCTCGTTTCTCTCCTTTCCGAAACACCGGATCGTCCTACATTTCTCCTTTCCTTACGGACCACCGGATACGTCCTATGTTTCTCATTCCTTGCCGAACATCGGGATGCGTCCCAACGTTCTCTCTCTTTTGAACACCGGATCGTCCCTCGTTTCTCCTCTCTTTCTGTAAACACCGATACGCCCTGCGTTTCTCCTTCTTCCGGAACACCGGATCGTCCCTCGTTTCTCTCTCTTTTCAAACACCGGATACGTCCCTACGTTTCTCCTCTCTTTCAAACACCGGATCGTCCTCGTTTCTCTCTCTTTTGCGGAACAGGGATCGTCCCTATGTTTCTCATTCCTTGCGTAACTTCGGGATACGTCCTACATTTCTCCTCTCTTTGCGGAACAACTGAGATCGTCCTATGTTTCACATTCCTTCGGAACACCGGATATGTCCCTATGTTTCTCATTCCTTGCGAGCACCGGATATGTCCCTATGTTTCCTTCTTTTCTAATCCTTGGGATCGTCCTAACCTTTGGGATCGTCCTAATCACAGGATCGTCCTAATCTCGATCGTCCTAATCACGGGATCGTCCTAATCTACTCGATCGTCCTAACCTTTGGGATCGTCCTAATCGTGTGATCGTCCTAATCTTTGGGATCGTCCTAATCTACGGGATATGTCCCTAACCTTTGGGATACGTCCTAAGCCTTGGGATACGTCCTAACCTTTGGGATCGTCCTAATCTATGGGATACGTCCTAACCTTTGGGATCGTCCTAACTTTTGGGATCGTCCTAAACACCGGATCGTCCCCATGTGTCTCCATCTTTGGTTAAGAGCATCCGAATACGTTCCAATGCTTATACATTTCAAACACCGGGATCGTCCCTATGTTTCTTTGCATGATCATAAGTTGTGTTCGCTTCTTGCATTGTTAGTTGCATTTTGCCCCGCCTTGCGCATATCTTCATCTGTAGCTTGTATTGCTTTGTCTAAGTCTTGACCTTGTCAAAAATGGGGCGTCTCTAGGCTTTGACACTCACTCGTCATTGTTATGACTTCGAGTTCTGTCAAGAGAATCAGAGACACCCAATTTTTGGCGTTCCTTAAGACTCGACGTCATCAATTGGCGCTTGGTGATGTTGCATATTGTGCTCGTTCCGAGGTTCTTGAGTCCGACTCTGAGCCTTGCCTCCGGACTTAGGACTCTTTTGTGCTTTGTCTCGGTTTTGCGAACGGGCAGTTTCGTCTGTTTTCTCTTCCCAAAGGGAGGGAGAGGTCTCGTAGACCATCTCTCAGTGGCCGTAGGCTACGTTTTGTGGTCACAGGCCATTTTTCCCATTTCGGAGCCCGGTTCTCGGTTTTCGGAGCCGTCAGGCCGTGTGCCTCGGTTCGGGACCGCCCAACCATCTCCGATTTCTCCGGCTTTTGGCAAGTGCCTCTGTTTTATCATTTCAAGGGACACTGGGGCCTTTGATGACTCCACGTGGCCGTCGCCACTTTCGGTGCCCTCTGACCCATTTTTGACCTGAACAGCGGTTTAGGCACCGAGCATTCATTTCGCATCGGTTTTTGTTTATTTTTGGCGGGAACCTCTGTTTTATCATTACAAGGAACCCTGGGGCCTTTGATACCCACTTCGTGGCCGTATGCCACTTTCGGTGCCTAACAGCCCACTTTTAGGGCCCCGAACTGCGTGTTTCGGCTCCCGAACCCTCATCTTGCATTTTTGGGCCCCGACCCGAACTTGAGATAGTCATATTTTAAGGTCCTTTTCATGATTGATTAAGGACCTTTTACTGTTTGACATCTCCATCTGTCACTTGTCTCTTTACCTCTTCTTAGGCCTGTTTTGCACGGTGTTTTAGGCGTACTTGTGGGCTGTTTCGGGCTTGGTCGTAAACTACAAAGTTTCTTATTTTGAGCCTCTCTTCAACTTTGTTGAAGGGCTCTCGGCCATCTGAGATCCTCAGCTATCACTTACCCCTTTAACCACCTTTTGGCCCTTTTTGGTGCACCCTTTGCTCAAGGCTTCTTGAAGAAGCCTTGACCCCTTGTCTTGGCTTCCTCGAGAAGCCTACCAGCTGTCTTGGCTTCTTGGATAAGCCCCTTGTCTTGGCTTCTTGGATAAGCCCCTTTGCTTTAGCTTCTCTTGTAAGCCTTAAGCACTTTTGATTGCTTATATAAGCAACCCTCCTCCTCCTTTGTTTAGGGTTAGATTTTTGGAACAAAAACCAGAGATATATAGATATATATCTGATATAGATAGATACAACCCTCTATCTCTCTCTATATCTTACTCCTTTGCCTCCAAAAGTCCATTATTCTTGACCATTCCTTCACCAACCCATAGCACAACACCACCACTTCCATTTCCAGTGACTTGGAGGCCATTTGCAGAGCTTAGGAGCACCTAAACTTGGATCAAAACCTGCTGGTTCGTTGGTCTTCAAGGGTAAGTGTCTATTTCCCTCAAACTAGCATTTTCTTGCATCATCTCTTAGCCTTGCTTTCAAGCACTTTTGGGCTCCGACCCAAACTTCAAATAGTCTTTTTTTGGGGTCCTCTTCATGTTTTATTGAGGACCCCTTGCTGTTTGGTGATTGCATCTAACACCTATCTCAATATCCTCTTGTATGCCATAATTCTTGCATAGTATATTTGGCTGCTGTGCAATCTGTTTTGAGGAAAAATGTAAGCTGTAAGTAGGCCTATTTTGAGTCCTTCTTCAACATTGTTGAAGGGCTCAACATTGTTTGCATACTCCATGTGCTACTTGCTTTAGAATCCATGTTTTACCCTCATTTTTGCACGGTTTGTTATCCTACCATGCTTCTGTTTTTGGGTCTTCGACAGGCCTGAAAAAGGTCTTAGTTTTCCCCCCTCTACATGTCTCATGAAGGGTTTTTGTCTGTTTAGTGAATACTTTGCATACCTCATGTTGTGGCCTCATTTTGCCCTTGTTTTGTATGACATTTTTAGCCCACTTGCATCTGTTTTTGGGGCTGACCATAAACTGTAAAACACTATTTTTCAGGCCCCTCTTCAACATTGAAGAAGGGCCTTTCTCTATTTTTGGACAGCAGCTGTGGGTTGTTTCAATAGCGTGCTCTTGGGGCCATTTTCGCATGCTAGTTTAGCCTCATTTTTGTTTGCTGTTTTGCCATGCTTTATACTGAAAAAATGCTTTTTTTGGGACTGTCTAGCTGCTGTCTTCATACTTCATGTTCATATCTTGCATGTTTAGCATAGCTATAGGCCATTTCGGAGGCCTAGTTTTGCATTTCGGGAGTGATTCCATGCATCGGGTGTCATTTCGCCTCGTTTCGGGGCTGTTTTGCCCCTCATTTAGCTACTGAAATTTGTATGTGTAGTATTCCATGCTTCATGTTTCATTAGAATGCTATTTCATGCTTGTATGCCATCGCATCGATTTGCGTGCCCGTATGCACGCATTTCGAGGCATCTCTCTTTCATCTTATGGCCGCTGATTTTGGCATGCTTGTGAGCTATCCATGTTAGTTTAAGTCCATTGTTGCATGTTTGTTGCATGCCATGCTTGTTGGTTTAGGTTGTGTGCCCAATACATGTTGCATGTTTGCATACTTGCCTTTATGCTCATATTGCATACTTAGCTCACATGTTTAGGTTGCATTTGGCATGCATACCTTGCCTCTTGAATCACCATGATAGAGGTTGGGCCTCTGGTTTGTTTGTGCTTGCATTCCATTCCATTAAAAGTTGCTAACTTGGCTTCTTGGGCCATCATGCATTGAAATGCGTGATTGGTGGCCGAGGTCGAGGCCATGCTCCTTGAGTCTATTGGATGATAGGGAGTGTGTCCGTGCATACATTTGTCCCTAAATTCCAATGCCATGCTCTGCTGGCATGCATTCTTGTCCAAAAGCTGTCTCTGCAGAATTTAGTGCCGAGCACTGTTTAGTGCCGACCAAGCAATCTTTTGTGCCGATAACTATCAATTGCGGTGGTCAAACCCATGGCCTGGCAAAACCCTCCCTCGGCCGGTGGTGATCTTGAGAATATGGGGAAGGCTTCCCGGGACTTTGGCAATTTGCAGAGCAGGCGTCTAAGCAAAACCTTGATGGCATGGTGCGGGTCCCGGGCAAAGCGGACATCGAGCATGCATCATTCACAAGATCTCGGCGAAGGGTGGCCCCCTTTTATTTCACATTTATTTATTCAAGAATTAGAATTTGTAATATTTATTCATTTATTTTTGGTATATTATTATTTTGGTCCCTCCAGTGAGGCGCAAGTGTAATAAGTGTGGGTGAGTGTGTGTATGTCTTCCAACCCCCTTCTTTCTTCCCTTTTATTTACCTTATGATGGTAGATTAGGGCATATTTAAATTAGCATACCTTATGCAATACATGTGTGCATCCACGCATTTGTTGACATGCATCGGGCTCGGTACATCATACAAACTGCATCGTACTTTCAATTCCAAATTGAATACGTGATAGTTGTAGCATTTCACATGCCATGCTTAGGATAGCCGAGCCTGCCTAGATTACATCTTTGCACGTGTTGCATTAGACATTTCAGTATGCTTAGGTCCATGCATAGATTTCTAATAAGCTTCTGTTTCGGCTTGGAGTACTAGGTGAGCTTTTATGCTTTAGCATATCGCATGCGTGTGAATGTTGCCATAATAGCATGACTACCATGAGGCTAAGTACTTATGTGATATAACTGCTTGAATGCCTGTGGATGGAGGTCAAATTACTTAGGTTGGAACAATGCATTAAAACTGTGAGTTTTAAAGCCCGCTTGAGAGTGGCAAAACCTGCATTTTAGGCTACTTATGAGTAGCAAATCATTTTTCAAAACAAACACGTAGTGTTTTGTTCCAACTTAGGCGATTTGGTCTATACTTGTTTCTTTGTTGCATAACATAGTAATTCTAGGCTAATAACCGAATAAGAACATGTAATGTTTTCAAAATCGGATATCACGGTTAGTAGAGGCCGGTCTTGGACGGCGAAAGAGTGCTCATAGCTGACCTTCCCCGATCGTACCCAAGCTCCCGAGCCAAGACCACTTTGGTGATGACGGACATGTGGCCTTCGGCACCGAGTCAGGGTTTCCTAAATTTCCCATTTTTAAATATTTAGGTGGCGACTCTGTAATCTGGCAAAGCAGTCCATGTTTGGCACTACTTTTCAAAAAAATCTGTTTTCTCAAACGATTTGCCGGATTTGGACTCTTTGGTTCAGATTTAGAACCGACACAAATTGAGTCCGAACTGTAGAGTGAAGCCCCACGGGCGCGTCTACATGTGCATAATAATGCAGGAAGGGTGCGTGACAACGCAGGTAGAGTGTGCATAACAATGCGATTGAAAAAAGCATGACAATGCAAGCAAAATGTACGCAACAACACAGGTGAGGAGTGCATAACAATGCAATTGAGGCATAAACACATGTAAGTGAAGTACACGCGACAATGCATACAATGTGTGAAGCAAGATGTAGACATATGTAAGTAAAGCATACTTGACAATGCGTGGAATAGGAATTGAACACATGTAAGTGAAGCATACGCGACAATGCATGCAATGTGTGAAGAAATTGAACACATGTAAGTAAAGCATACGCGACAATGCATGCAATGTGTGAAGTAAGAAATTGAACACATGTAAGTAAAGCATACACGACAGCGCATGCAATGTGTGAGGTAAGATATTGAACACATGTAAGTAAAGCATACGTGACAACGCATGCAATGTGTGAAGTAAGAAATTGAACACATGTAAGTAAAGCATACGTGACAACGCATGCAATGTGTGAAGTAAGAAATTGAACACATGTAAGTAAAGCATACGCGACAACGCATGCAATGTGTGAAATTGAACACATGTAAGTAAAGCATATGATACAATGCATTCAATGTGTGAGGTAGAAATTGAACACATGTAAGTAAAGCATACGCGACAACGCATGCAATGTGTGAAATTGAACACATGTAAGTAAAGCATACGAGACAACGCATTCAATGTGTGAGGTAGAAATTGAACACATGTAAGTAAAGCATACGCGACAACGCATGCAATGTGTGAAGTAGAAATGGCGTGCGCGACAACCCAAGCAAAGAAAGTGCATAACAATGCAGGAGAGGTATAACTTTAATAGCATGCTTGAAACAAAACGCTGAGTAAAGAAGTGCAAGCTTCATAGAGGGCAACTCAAACGCGACCTCCGATTCACCTCTCGGAGGAGTCGTAACGTACTAAAAAAGGATACACCTTGCTCTTGGCGAGTAGCGACGAGCCATGCATCGAAGACTTGATTTGAAGTTCCCGCGGGGGCATTGCATGCCGGAAAGTGCACTTTCCTTGTACTTTCTTGAGAGCCGGGGACTCCAACCATCACCAAAATTCACAGGGAAAACAGAGGGACCTAGGAGACGACCCAGGAGGGCCACCGACCAGTTCTTGCTCACAGGGTGGTCGGCCAGCCATAAAATTTGGTTGGCTGACCACTTTGCTAAATCCGGGGCAATTTTGTCTTTCCATGCTTGGATCTTTAAGTACACACATCCCAAACACTGTTGCTCACAACTCCAAGTCCAAAATCAGTCCCTCTTCCTTGCTAGACCATTTTCTCCCTTAGATCTGTGCTTTATACGCGTTTTCCAACGCCCCACGCAAAGTTGTTTCGTGAAAACTTTCAGTTCTTTTCACTTTGAACCGATTAAAATTTGATTTCGGAGCTTCTTTCTCCATTTTCACCGCTTGAGGTAAGTTTGTCTCGACATTTGGAACATTTTCTCGGGAGTTGACTTTTGTTGACTTTTTCATTTCCCGAGAGTGGATTTTTTGTAATGACCCAGAATTTTTCCCTCGCTCGGCCGGAGGTTAACCGGCGAAATTTTGGGGTTCCCAATTTTTGAATGGCACGAGATTAGGAGTTATGAATCTCTGTTCGACGGAGGAGTTGGCCTTTCGGCGGGAATTATTTTATTGATGCGTAATGCGCTCGGCGTTAGGCGACACTCGAGCGTAAAAAGTAAGATTGCCCTTGACATTGTAGTAGTGTATTTGGAATCTTCTTATTTTATTTCGGAGTATTGATTGAGGTGGTAATATGATGGTGAAGTAAGATAGGACCAAAAACTTTAATTCGAACAATTTGTTTATGTTCAGCAGTCACTCTTTTGCCCTTTTCTTTTCCCACACTTTGAATTTGAATGTGAGGTTAGAACCAGTGAAAAGCTTATTTCCGGGGCTTCAATTTGGACACCAGAACGACCTAAAACGGAGTCCGGATGAGAGAGTTACGCGTGGTTGAAGTTTTGGAATCTGTGCTGGGAACATGTACGCTCGAGCGGGTTTGGTGAGTACAGCAACGTAAAAACGGGATTTTGAGATCTTTTTCCACATTTTCTTTCCCCTCTCTTGTTTCCTCTTCTTCTAAGTCTGAAACCCTAGCCTCAAAACCTTGATTTCCTCTATTTTGAGCAACAATCCACCATGGCTTTTGCATCAAGGATGGAGAATAAGAGAAGATCAATGTTTTTACCCGGTTGGAACTCGGATTTGCAAAGGCTTCTCCTCAAACTCGCTCCTTTGCTTGATTATGGAGGTAGGGGTTCTAATTCTCTTCAATACTTACATCAAGAGATAGATTTGTGGTATTTCTATTGTATTAATGTACGAATTTGCATTTTTGAGCATATAGAGTAAATTATGAGATTTGGGAATTTTGGGTTTTAAGCATTGATGGTTCAATTGATGGGTTAAGGTGATGGAGTATGACCCTTAGGTGTATAATCAAGGAGAAAATTGGGATGTAAGGTCATGGCATGAGAAGTACGAATTTTTATGGAAAACTTTATGTTCTTGAAAACCCTAGGTCAATTTGTGATGATCAATAATGATTTTGCTTAAATTGAAAATAGAATCATGGATTTGGTGGGTTGAATTATACGTGTACAAGTTTAATTGGATTTCTGAGATGTTGCGAAATAATGTTAAAAATTTATGAATGAACCTTGTTATGGGCATTGTAAATCATGTTAAAATGTGAAAAGAAATTAGGGGAAACGATTTAAAGAATTAAAATGTGACTTCGTATGTATGTAGGACACGCTTCGGGAGGAATAAATGCTCCACCAGCACACTGTGAGTAATAGTACTATAAATGTACATCAATTACCGTTAATAATAATAATTATTATTAACATTCTGTTTTTCCCTGGCAATTATGCTAACATGTTTGTATTTGAGAATTGGTGTGAACATAGAAGGATTTGGCATCCATTGATATGACTCTGAAACTATTTTGTATTCCGCCTACAATTAATGGTTATCGGTAGTGTGCTATAATCTATATAGTGGTGTGTTTTATTTACTGTTAAAAGACATTATTAACATTCTGTTATCAGTAGATTAACCTTAATGAGTCATGGTGAACCAATGGAACAATGATGCTTGTGTATCCCGAACTATTAAGTTTTATCAAGGATGGTATAAGACTGTTATGAGGTAATTATTTTGTCCCTACAAATAGCATTGTGATGGCACATGTACAATTTGTGAGATACGTTATACGTATTGCTAATGATTACCATTAGTATTCTGTTACACGTAAACTAACTACGTTAACTCATGTAAATGATTGGAATAATCTATGTGCCTCTGCGTGACTATAAGACCAGTCTGTTCTGATGATATCTGTGGTTATTCCGTTATGATGTTCGTTTCGTTTATATTATGACATGATGAGACTTATTGATTTCTGGTATGGAACAAAGTGCTGTACAGAACTAAGTGCTACACTTTGGTGGGAGCCACCTCCAGAATCCGTACGAGCCACCTCTTGAGTCCATACATGTGTTATTTCTGGGCCGCTAGGCCGTTCTGTTATTTCTGGGCCGTTAGGCCGTTCTGTTATTTCTGGGCCGCTAGGCCGTTCTGTTATTTCTGGGCCGCTAGGCCGTTCTGTTATTTCTGGGCCGTTAAGCCGTTCTGTTATTTCTGGGCCGCTAGGCCGTTCCGATATTTCTGGGCCTGTGGCCGTTCTGTACATTACTGGGCTGAAAGCCACTCTGTTAAGAAAAATGGACCATGGTTGTTTTGGAAATAATTACGGAATGTAGTTAATCATATATCTCTGAAGTTATATGCTCTATCATTCAAGTTAACCATTACATCATTTATGTACTATTATTCACTGAGTTTTACTCACTCTGCATTTTGTCTGTTTTTGTAGGTAGTCAACCGGGAGGCCAGTCCTAATCCTTAAGGCTCGTCTCTCTTGTTAACCCAGTGTGTCCAGGCACTCAAGTGAAGATAGTTCATTTTGCTAAGCTTTTGATTTTACACCCTGATTGTCTGCTTAAGGTTGATTTATAAGGGCTGAGCCTGTATATATATATATATATGTACATAGCTAATTCTCTGATCCACGTCACTGTATGTTTATTTGCCTTATGTTCTGTCTGTGATCCCGGCATGTTAGTGGTCGCTCAATGGATGCAGTTCTTTTATTTATGTTAATTTATATTGGTAAATGCTTCCGTTCAGGCCCCATATGATATGTATACCAGGTTATGCGTCCGTTTTTGTGTAGGTCATGCCCAAACTTTTAGGGGCAGGTTTGAGGTATGACAAGTGGTATCAGAGCACGAGTTGCTATCTCACACATGGATCCATTGAGCTTTAGGGTGTCTAGAAAAGATTCAGGCGTCGTGCATGACATCCTGAAAGTATATGAAAAATTGATGGCAACGTTAAGTGTACTCTGATAATGTTAACGAATATCATCCATGATTAGTATATATTCTTTGTGTTTATTGTGACAAATGCTTAAATGAAATATGTGTTACTGGTTGACAGTTATCT
Organism: Camellia lanceoleosa; assembly: GCA_025200525.1. NCBI lineage: Eukaryota > Viridiplantae > Streptophyta > Magnoliopsida > Ericales > Theaceae > Camellia > Camellia lanceoleosa. The sequence goes on along the minus strand of CM045766.1, from coordinate 44,245,265 downwards.
GTGGGAAATAATGATAATATGATTGAGTCTTTAGCCTCTATTTAAATGAATTGATTAAACTCTAAGCACGGAATATTTTTAAGACCAAAGAAAATGATGTATGTGATACTCTGACTTTTATGATACCCCTTGCCATAACAATGTTTAGACTGGTGTTCTTGAAAAGTTACTGTGTCTGACTATTTTGATGAGATGTGTTTTGTGTGATAATTGAAATTGTGTTAAGTTTGACCGGCTGTAAGAAGAAGTCATGCATATGGTGATTTTTTTCCCTGAACTTGTAAAGGAGTCAAATGATTGTGATTTTGTTTCCTACTGACGATGCAATAGATAAGCTCTGCTGGGAAATTGGTTATTGACCCCTGTTAGAACCGTGTAATTTGTTTTATGGAAACCTGTGATCTGCAATCTGTAATATGAAATTTGAAGTTCAAATTTGAAAGCTAACTCTGTTAGCCGTAATCTGTTTTGTTGTGTAAATTGGAATTCGTAATCAGGATTCCTGATAAAGGATGGTTGAACGACATGAAGGATCTTACCCACATTATGTGTCTGTTTACATGGGACTTGTAAAAAGATAGACAGTTATGGACTACTTCGAGATCACACTAAATGATTGATAAACTGATAAGTTACTGTAAGAATTAAAAAAATCTGTTTCTGTATACTAATGACTTAAAATTGAGAAATCATTTATGTGAAATACTTCTGAGTAGATGTGCAAATGTTAGATATTGCAATTGTTAAATTAATCTCATCCTGTATTTGAAGGGTATAATGTAAACTGTTCTGTACGATACAGTGAACAAAAAAAAAAAAAAGAGAGTGGGCATGTGCAACGTGATTCCGAATTGATTTATTATCTTATAAAACTGATCTGGCTAAGCGTTCTAACTCTGATACTAAGTGGTCAAATTATTTCGTCGCTAAATTGTTGAATTTCAAGGCAATATGGAATCTGGATGGATGTGAATGCTATAGACTTAAGGAAATCTATGACCCTATGAATGAATCTAGTAGGACCGACGTATGTGGAGTAACTAGATACTCTGTTATATTAACTGACTAAGTGAGACGACTGGTCTATAATGTTTTTTTTATATGGCGGTTGCTGACCACTGTGATTAGAAGTTGTGAATATGAAACCATGTGGTTGACATCGTGTCATATCGTAGGGAAGGAAAGAATCATCTGAATAGTGGACTACTGAAATGATTAAGAAGTGGCCAGATTGATTTATGTTAAGGGAAGATGTTATACCTTACGGTTATGACTGATTAGTCAAGCCTGATTTTGACTTGGATTTTTGGCCTTGTTTTGAGTGGCTCCCTTTGCTCAAAATAATGGTTGTTATAGTTGTATTTATTGTTTAGATTTGAATTTATAATGGCATGATCAGGTGTCTATAATGGGGATTCTTCTTCCCATCGTTCAGATTTTGTCAAGAATTAGAGAATGTGGTTTTAAATCTACATAACGGTATGATTTTGATATGTTTTTGTAAATGGAATATGACTTTGAGGTTGTGACTGTAGTGGTGACTGCTGGAATGGAATATATTGTACCTCTTAGGCAGAACCTTATTTGGTAGGTTCTAAGATCTGAGTCAATGATGCATAATCGGATTTTAATCTAACTACGTAATGAAGTTATTTTGGGAACTATATGTAACCGTAATGGTCATGTACCACTGAGTAAATTGCATTATAAGATTCACCTAAGGAATTACTTAACAGGATAAGTTTAAACGTGTACTCCCTAGTCAAAATTTCATATGAACTATTAAAGCTGGGCCGATCTAGCTAGAGACTTAGTGGAGAGTACTTTCATTATGATTGAACTCAATGCATGCTGTGGGAATTTATAAATTATGCGTTTAAGGGAATGTCAACTATTATGTTTTGTGCTTTTAAATGTTTACGGTGAAATTCCCTGAGCAATTAAAGTTAAGTAGTGAAACCATGTTTAAGGATGTCTATCTGTTTAATAAGAAACATATCTGTAATTGAATAAGAAATTGGAAGCCTTAAAAGTTTAATGATCTGAAATTGATTAAGTATCTTTGATTAGCATAATTTTTATGTAATCTTAAGTATGTTTACGAGATGTCAATGTCGGAATGATTAAACGATTGGATTTTGCCCTATATGCTTTTACATATGACTATCTATATATATATCTAAGTCTTCTTACGAATGATCACAAACTTGAATATATCTCCTGGAAAGAAATAAGGGTTGGAAGGAAGAGTATAGATCTTCAAGGGAGTAATTAAGAAAGTGAAAAGGTTATAGAGATCCTAAAGCATAAGGTATGTTTGATTGGCCTCTCTTGAAGTTGAGTAGGAATTGCATAATGTCCTTCACGGTTCTATTTTAAATGTCAAATGGAATAAAGAGTTGGTGATGCCATTAATTAAAGTGCAATTGAAAATTTTGGTGTTGGATCGTACAATGTGAATTGTCTTTGAAATTGAGTTTTGGGCATTCACTAGACGTGGTCTGCTTAATTGTTAATTGAGAAGTTGTTATGGACTTTGGGATTATAAACGGCTCCTTGCCCGTTGAAATTCTGATACGTGTATGTAGATCAAAAGTATTTGTGATCCTTTCCTATCTCAAGTATAGATCTAGTTTTGGATCATTACAGGGTGTGTATCCGTTTATGTTTGAACTGTCTTCTATTTGGTTTTCTTCAATTTCGAGGACGAAATTTCTTAAGGAGGGAAGGATGTAATGACCCAAAATTTTTCCCTCCACTTGAGCGGAGGAGTTAACGCTCGAGCGGAATTTTGGAGTTCCCAGCAATTTTGCGGATGGCCTGAGATTCTGGGAGTTGTGAATCTCCGCTCGAGCGTTGGAAGCGACGCTCAAGCGTGAAAAGTAAGATTGCCCTTGACATTGTAGTAGTGTATTTGGAATCTTCTTATTTTATTTCGGAGTATTGATTGAGGTGGTAATATGATGGTGAAGTAAGATAGGACCAAAAACTTTAATTCGAACAATTTGTTTATGTTCAGCAGTCACTCTTTTGCCCTTTTCTTTTCCCACACTTTGAATTTGAATGTGAGGTTAGAATCAGTGAAAAGCTTATTTCCGGGGCTTCAATTTGGACACCAGAACGACCTAAAACGGAGTCCGGATGAGAGAGTTACGCATAGTTGAAGTTTTGGAATCTGTGCTGGGAGCAGGTACGCTCAAGCGGAAATAAGGACGCTCGAGCGGGTTTGGCGAGTACAGCAACGTAAAAACGGGATTTTGAGATCTTTTTCCACATTTTCTTTCCCCTCTCTTCTTTTCTCTTCTTCTAAGTCCGAAACCCTAGCCTCAAAACCTTGATTTCCTCTATTTTGAGCAACAATCCACCATGGCTTTTGCATCAAGGATGGAGAATAAGAGAAGATCAATGTTTTTACCCGGTTGGAACTCGGATTTGCAAAGGCTTCTCCTCAAACTCACTCCTTTGCTTGATTATGGAGGTAGGGGTTCTAATTCTCTTCAATACTTACATCAAGAGATAGATTTGTGGTATTTCTATTGTATTAATCTACTAATTTGCATTTTTGAGCATATAGAGTAAATTATGAGATTTGGGAATTTTGGATTTGAAGCATTGATGGTTCAATTGATGGGTTAAGGTGACGGAGTATGACCCTTAGGTGTATAATCAAGGAGAAAATTGGGATGTAAGGTCATGGCATGAGAAGTATGAATTTTTATGGAAAACTTTATGTTCTTGAAAACCCTAGGTTAATTTGTGATGGTCAATAATGATTTTGCTCAAATTGAAAATAGAATCATGGAATTGGTGGGTTGAATTATACGTGTACAAGTTTAATTGGATTTCTGAGATGTTGCGAAATAATGTTAAAAATTTACGAATGAACCTCGTTATGGGCATTGTAAATCATGTTAAAATGCGAAAAGAAATTAGGGGAAATGATTTAAAGAATTAAAGTGTGACTTCGTATGTATGTAGGACACGCTTCGGGAGAAATAAATGCTCCACCAGCACACTGTGAGTAATAGTACTATAAATGTACATCAATTACCGTTCATAATAATTATTATTATTAACATTCTGTTTTTCCATGGCAATTATGTTAACATGTTTGTATTTGATAATTGGTGTGAACATAGAAGGATTTGGCATCCATTGATATGACTCTGAAACTATTCTGTATTCCGCCTACGATTAATGGTTATCGGTAGTGTGCTATAATCTATATATTAGTGTGTTTTATTTACTGTTAAAAGACATTATTAACATTCTGTTATCCGTAGATTAACCTTAATGAGTCATGGTGAACCAATGGAACAATGATGCTTTTGTATCCTGAACTATTCAGTTTTATCAAGGATGGTTTAAGACTGTTATGAGGTAATTATTTTGTCTCTACAAATAGCACTGTGATGGCACAAGTACAATTTGTGAGATACGTTATACGTATTGCTAATGATTACCATTAGTATTCTGTTACACGTAAACTAACTACGTTAACTCATGTAAATTATTGGAATAATCTATGTGCCTCTGCGTGACTATAAGACCAGTCTGTTCTGATGATATCTGTGGTTATTCCGTTATGATGTTCGTTTCGTTTGTATTATGACATGATGAGACTTATTGATTTCTGGTATGGAACAAAGTGTTGTACGGAACTAAGTGCTACACTTTGGTGGGAGCCACCTCTAGAATCCGTACGAGCCACCTCTTGAGTCCATACATGTGTTATTTTTGGGCCGCTAGGCCGTTCTGTTATTTCTGGGCCGCTAGGCCGTTCTGTTATTTCTGGGCCGCTAGGCCGTTCAAATATTTCTAGGCCTATGGCCGTTCGGTATCTACTAGGCCTATGGCCGTTCTGTACATTACTGGGCTGAAAGGCACTCTGTTAAGAAAACTGGACCATGGCTGTTCTTTAAATTATTACGGAATGTAGTTAATCATATATCTTTGAAGTTATATGCTCTATCATTCAAGTTAACCGTTACATCATTTATGTACTATTATTCACTGAGTTTACTCACTCTGTATTTTGTCTGTTTCTGTAGGTAATCAACCGGGAGGCCAGTCCTAATCGTTAAGGCTCGTCTCTCTTGTCAACCCCAGTGTGTCCTAGCACTTAAGTGAAGATAGTTCATTTTGCTAAGCTTTTGATTTTACACCCTGATTGTCTGCTTAAGGTTGATTTATAAGGGCTGAGTCTGTATATATATATGTGCATAGCTAATTCTCTGATGCACGTCACTGTATGTTTATTTGCCTTATGTTCTGTCTGTGATCCTGGCATGTTAGTGGTCGCTCAATGGATGCAGTTCTTTTATTTATGTTAATTTATATTGGTAAATGCTTTCGTTCAGGCCCCATATGATATGTATACCAGGTTATGCGTCCGTTTCTGTGTAGGTCATGCCCAAACTTTTAGGGGCAGGTTTTAGGTGTGACACTTTTGTTGACTTTTTCCAATTTTGGCTCATTTTGCTTATTTTTGCAGATTTCTTCAAATGGCGGGTCATTTTCACCATGGTGGAGGTCCTCTGGGTGCCGGGGATGAGCCAGACATCATGTCTTTGCCTCCGAGAGTTCGGGTTTTCGACCCCGAGAGGTATCTTCCTTAGGAGCACGTCCTACCTCCGACCACTTTCTATCACTTCACTAACTTTGATCGATGAGCACCCGCAGATCTGCTACTACGAGAGCCAGAGTCTCATCTCTCTCATCAGGCACGAGAGGTATCTACTTCATTTTTACATTCTCCGCAATGTATTATGCATTTCCTACACATTCCATGCTTTCGCTATGTGTTTTTTATCTGCTTGTTCTGAACACATTCACACACCATGCTTTTGCTTATTTGGGCACACAGCTCACAACACAGTATTTTGTTAAGTTGGCACACAGCTTGTTCTGAACACCCGATTCATTTTTATCGCACAGCTTGTTTCTCGGGCACACAGCTCACTTTTCCGGACATACGGCTCTGTTTGTCGGGCACACAGCTCGTTTTTTGGGCATACACCTTGTTTCTTGGGCACACAGCTCGTACTGAACACGCAGTCCATTTACTTCATTGGCATGCATCTCATTCATCTCATTCTGAAAACTGAATACATCTGTTAATTCTGAATGCAGGTATCTTCTCGTTCTATGCGAGATTATGGCTCGATCATTGCTAGGGAGTGGTATGCGGAGCTCCCAGATACCGTTCGTCATACGGTTGATAAGGCAGGGTTTGGACCCTTCTGCATGGGGCTATCACGTTACCCGGTGAGCAGGACCTTGATGGGGGCACTTGTGGAGAGATGGTGGGACACCAGCAACTCGTTCCACTTTTCGACTACAGGGGATATGACAATGACCCCGTTTGACTTTGCCATGCTGACTGGCCTTGATGTGGCTGGCCGAAGGCCCTACGCAGAACATGGGTGAGTGGGAGGTGGCCGATTCATCTGGGGAGCACTTCGCCGATTGGTGATCTTGAGTAGAGTCAGTACACCATGTTTCTGTCTGTCTGAGGGACTATGCCCGAGACTCTTGAGAAGATAAAGCAATACGCTCGAGGGTTTTTGATGTTCCTCCTTGGGACCACTTTGTTCTCCGACAGGGGGAACACGGTTGGACTGTACTTGCTCTGTGCTTTAGGGGACCTATCATAGGTCAGCCAGTATGATTGGGGTGGCGCCGGCCTTGCTACCCTTTACTGTTACATAAGTGCGACCTCCCGCGGGCGGGGGAACATAGTTGGTGGCTACTGGAGAGCCTGGGAGGTACTTTCTACCCTCTTGATTTACATTCCTGTCTTTCATTAGTTATACACTGCACACGACACACCTTACATTCGGTATTCTACATTATGCACTCAGTGTTTTGTATTCTCCACTCTGTATTCATATTATGCATTCAGCATTCTGTATTCTCTATACATTCTGTATTCTGATGGCTATTGCCCTGTTTTCCACAGTTATGGGTTTACACATACTTTTCGGCCTTCTTTTGAGCTCGAGGTGGAGGTGCCTCTTGTGATTTCTTATTCTCACGTATTTGAGGGCCGGTACTGGCCGAGAGCTCGGGAGACTCTGCCCAACCTGCGGCAGTTCTTTGATACGATGCAGGCGACCGAGCTAATTCAGAACTCTCAGTTCTTCATGTTTTCAGCTTTGATTCATCTTGCATATTTATGATACCTAATCAGCTCATGCACTAGTTATCCACAGATCACTTGGCAGCCCTGGGCGCCATTGGGAGGAGACATCCGTTTCCGATTCCCTGGGGAGTGGGCTTCTTCTCTGTACAGGACTTTCTTTGAGAGGCCGGTTGGAAGGGCCTGGTTTCTGGGGGATCGCTTCATGCATCAGACGATGGGCATCCCTGATTAGAGTATCCCCTCAGCACCTCCAGAGGACATGCGGTCCACTGAGGGACTCACTCCCGAGGAGGTCGATGTTGCTATGTTGGGTACTGATGCGATTCTGTACACGGAGGAGGGGGAGTACGCGACTTACCTTCATACGTACCTGATGCCCCCACTGACAGGTATCCATACTCCTGCGAGAAGGGCTGCTGGTGCATCATCGTCAGCTTGAGCCAGGGCTGCAAATGCTCCTTCGAGTAGCAGGGCCGGCATATCGAGGAGCGGGGCTAGACAGATTCTCCCGATTCCCCTGACTTATCAGCACGCTGGGTGGCCATATCTTCTTACCGAGCTGACAGGTTGCCGGTATGGGACATCCTACCTGATTCCACTGGAGCCCCCATTGCCTGATCATCAATACGTCAGTGACCCTGACTCACCACCGGTATGCTTTACAGTTTTTGATTTACCACCCAGATATTTAGACATTCATTCATTCACTGATGACATGCACTTACATCTGCAGCCTCCCAGAGAGTACATGGATAGGATGCTCGGAGTGGTGGCCTCGCTCCAGGGCATGGTTCTGCGAAGGGCGACACAACTATTCATCACCGGCGTCTCGGTATTTTTCAATTTCCTTGCTTTTATCATACTTCTGATGACATGCTGAATTTGACTATTTCACTGCGTTGGTTGACTGCATGCGTAGAGCACATCTGACACACGTCACATTCATATACCGTATCTGTATACACCCACTCTATGTAGCTTTCTTGTCTCTGCATCTGATATACATATTGGCTAATGTATTCAAATTTCCCTATTTTTTTAGATGGCACCGTCACATTTGGGTCGCCGGGCCTTCTCGAGGAGCCGGAGAAGCAGTTCGACTTGCGAGGCGGCATAAGCGCCTATCAAAGATGATAAGGAGTCCAGCGAAGAGGAGGAGTCTGCGCATCCTCAGTCGGAGACATCTGTAGGCAGAGAGGGGGATTCTGGTTCCGGTTCTGAGAGTGGAGGTGATATCGGGGAGGGTTCCGAGGACAGCAGGTCCAATTCAGATGGTGGTACTGGTGGAGGTGGTACAGGGACTTCTCAGCCAAAGAGGACAAAAAGGGCCTCCTATTCTTGAGCTTGAGAGCACTGATGCAGATGTTCCTACTTTATTTTCCTTTTTCACTAGTAGTTGTAGCACATTAGCTTTAGGCAGTTTTATTTTCTTTAAAACTTGTACCCTTGCTGTAAGATGTTGTAACAAAAGAAGCTATGATAGAATGAAACAACTTTTTGTTCAAAAAGTGTTGTATTTTGTATTCTTAGCATCGCATCACATCATTTTGCACAAAAAATGAGATTGGATAAAAATTGAGCATTGTGTATTGCCAAGTCAGGTAGTGAACTAACACAACAAACTAAACAACTTAACTTGCTAAGAAACAACAAAACCTCAACAAGTTTACAACTCGATAAGCAAAACACGACAATGTTGATAAACAGAGAGTAACTACTCGATGTACAAAACTCGACAACTTGATAAGCAAACTTAACAACTCGATAAAGAAAACTTAAACAACAACTCGATAAGCAAATGCACTTCGGACAAACCGGGTGACAGAACGCACCCAAAAGAGAGGTAGACTCGGACCTTCAACACCCCCAATACATGGAAATGCTAGGAGCTCCCTTCTAGTGACTAGGAAAAGACCAAAGGCCAACTTTCCTTCATGGCCGACCACCAGAGAAGGCTGGCCGATCAGCTTTCTGCCTTGGAGACCAATAGGGTGGTCGGCCGACCACTTGGCCTGGCGACCTCCAGATTTTTGACACATGTCCTCCAAACAGTGCCTTATCCTCTATAAAAGTTCCAGCTCCGTGGTTCTTTCATTCCATCTCAGTTTTACATGAAAATGGAGGCATTTCTCATCTAAAATCTGACAACTTGGATTGCTACCTTAGACGGGTCGGAAAAGTTAAACTTCTGGGGCTTCGGCATAAATGCACGATTCACTCTGAGTCGCACTCCGCTACATCTTACGTTCCTCCGTGCCGCGAAAAAGTTTTGGAATCCGGTAACACATGTCTTTAGCTTTGGCGGACAAGAGGTGTGTCCTACCTTCGAAGATTTCCAAGCTTTGATGGAATCCGAGTGCAATAAAGAAATCTTACCCCAACTTCGCTTCAGCCACGCCCAAGCCTTAGGGCGAATGTGTGGGCTCACTATGCATGACGCTCGATGTGGGAGCTGAATAAATAGAAGAGTCGGAAGGTTCGTACCCCAGAAATCAGATATTATTCGGCTCCATATTGCGTGACTAGGATGCCGAATACATTATGAAGGCCGAGTAGACGGAGGTTAGTAGCTCCGAATAAATAAAAGGGGAATGTGATAAAAGTAGGCTCAGGCCCCGAGGCCCAAAAAGCAAGTATAAATACAAGAACCACAGATTTAGAAAGGTATGTAAGAATCACTTCACTTAACTTAGTAAACAAGCTATCCTGAGTGTCTGAACTGACTTGCCCGTCGAAGTGCTAATTCCGGCACCCCCGACCGGAGTGTTTGTATCTTTTCAGGTGACTAGCTAAGGATCACTAGCGTCTCCTAGGATCTGAAGAGTATTTCCAAACCACTTCTCCATAATTGGCACCGTCTGTGGGAATACTCAAATACATTCATGGCAGGCGTGCCTGAAGATCCTCCGATAGCCACTGACGAGACCACACAGAGAGATGACCTCACTCCAGCAAACTCGCTTGGACCAAAAACCATCGCAGCAAGACTTCCCTTGGACCTCTACTCATCTTCAAACCCAACGCAAAAGACTATACAAGCGACCATGACACAAGCTAGGCAAACCGAACAGAGGTTGGACGACACCATCGCTGAGAACGAACACCTTCGACGCGATCTGGCCTCGGAAATAGCAAAATCCAAACAAACAGTGCGCCAGGCTTCTGTGCGACCCCCGAGGGCAGATGATCAACGATCTCGAGCCCGACAGCAAACAATTGACGGCCGCTATGCCTCAAAAAATCATCTTGAGGAGCTGGCAAAGGACGAACATCTCCAACAATGTGTCCGGCGGAGTGCGATCAAAACATCTGCCCTTCCGAAGGATGCATTTCTGCCTGACACCGTCCACATGATATATAGCCTGCCAGCAGCCCCGGCCGTGCATGCGATCCAATCACATCCAGGTCCCCAATAACAACTCACGCCAGCAAAGCAGCTCCGAGAAACACCAAGTATCACCTTTGACGACTCTGATCTGACCGGTGTAAGACTCCCTCACATCGATCCATTAGTTATTGAGCTACGCGTAAACCGGTTCACCGTCGAATGCATTCTTATCGACCAGGGCAGTACTTCGGAGGTTATGTATTATAAAACCTTCACCAAACTCGGATTCAACGAGTCAGACCTGACTCCGGCTCCTTGTCCACTATTCGGCTTTAATGCCAATCCGGAGTACCCGTTGGGAAAGGTCAGCTTACCCGTTCGAGTAGGTTCCAGAATGGTGGATGTGGAATTCTTGGTCGTCAGGCTGCCATCGCCGTACAATATCATCGTGGGGCGATTGTGGTTGCATACCTTGCAGGTCGTCCCAAGCACCTATCATCAACTGCTGCGTTTCCCAATAGAACGCGGCATTAAGCAAATCCGCAGATCCCAGAAATCGGCACAAGCATGTTATCTCCTTGCCGCCAAAACGCCAAAGGAACTGCAAGTAAACTCCATTGAGGTGCCGAATCGGGAGATCCTTGATGACGTTGGGCGGCATCCAAATGAGAAGGCCACGGAAGATTTAGACCGAGTTGACATCGATGGAAGCCCAGAAAAGTTCTTCATGATCGGTGCCTCTCTAAATTAGGCCGACAGGTAGCAGCTGATCTCTTTCTTGCTCAACAACCTTGACGTCTTTGCGTGGACTCCGTACGAAATGCCACAAATAGACCCATCAGTTTCACAGCACCATCTGAATGTCGATCCCAAATGTAAGCCGATCATTCAGAAAGGCCGACGGTCGGCCGCGGAGCACACTGCCGCCGTTGTTGAGGAGGTCGACAGACTGCTTGGCACCGGGACAATTAGAGAAGTCACTTACCCTACGTGGCTCTCCAATACAGTGGTGGTGAAGAAGAAAAATGGGACTTGATTAGTGTGCGTTGATTTCACGGATCTGAACAAAGCTTGTCCCAAAGACTGTTTTCCTCTACCCAGAATCGACCAGCTTGTTGATGCGACAACACGTCATCAACGCATGAGCTTCCTCGATACTTACAGAGGCTACCATCAAATCAACATGCATCAAGATGACCAGGACAAAACATCATTCCTCGCCCCAAGAGGAACCTATTGCTACAAAGTTATGCCTTTTGGGCTGAAGAATGCAGGGGCAACCTACCAAAGACTAGTCGCTGCCATGTTTAAAGAGCAACTCGGCCACACTGTGGAAGTATACATCGATGATATGGTGGTCAAGTCCAAGAAGAACGAATCATATAGCCGATCTAGAAAAGACATTGACATTTTACGCCGTCTGAATGGCTTCCAAGTGTGCGTTATTGGCTCGCAAATTCTGGGTTACATCACAATCAGAATCGAAGCCAACTTTGAGGCAAGTCACGCAATCTTGGAACTCGAAGTCTAAAAGTTGATGGGGATGGGTTCTTTACGACAATTCAGGCTTTTGAATGGTCCTTTCAGCGGACTCAAGACCTACCCTCTTGACAACACTCATTCTATATGTAGTTTCCGATTAAAAGATGAGGAGGAAAGCAACGGCATGTGAGCAAGGCAATGGTTGAAACTCATCTTAGCCCTAGTCATGGCGGCAAGAAAACTGATGCATTACTTCCATGGACATAACATTGGGGTGCTAACAGATTATCCCCTTCGATCAGTACTACAGAGTGCAGAAGCATCAAGACGTGTTTCAAAATGGGCTCTTGAACTCGGCCAATACGACATTCAGTTTTTACCTAAAACCGCAATCAAGGGGCAAGTGTTGGCTGACTTTGTTGTCGAATTCACCGGTGAGCTTGCCAACCTCAAACCTGACAAAGTTTGACCAAAGGCTGAAGTTCGACCAAAGCCAAACTGGAGAATTTATGTCGGGGATATTTGGCAATTATACTGTGTTGGATCGTCTAACCAAAGGGGCAGTGGCACCGGAGTTGTAATCATGTCTCCAGACGGCGTAGTAATTGAGCAGGCCGTCAAGCTTGGCATCGAAGCATCAAATAACGAAGCCGAATACGAAGCCCTTCTAGCCGGTCTGCGAAATGCGCACCTTCTCGGCGCTCGGCGTCTGCTTGTGTTCTGTGATTCAAAATTGATAATCAATCAACTAAAGGGGGAGTACGCAGCAAGAAACGACCGTATGGCGGCCTACATGAGAACGGTCAACTCCTTGCTGGCAAAATTTGACCATCACGAACTGAACCAAATAACACGCGACCAGAACACACACGCAGATGCCTTGGCATGCCTAGCCTCCGCCATCAATTATTAGATCAAACGGACCATCAAAGTAGGTTTCATCCCGGAGCCGAGTATTGGCCCTTCGGAGGAAGTCCATGTCAACGTTATAGAATCCACACCAAGCTGGTTGGACCCCATTGTTGCATTCCTCTCTTCTGAACAACTGCCAGAGGACAAAAAGGAAGCACACAAGCTGCGAAATAAAGCCCTGCGATATTATCTGGATCCGCAAGGAGGGCTTTATAAAAAGTCCCTCTCTGGTCCATATTTGGAATGCGTACACCCCGACAAAGTGGAGGAGCTCCTAACAGAGATACATGAGGGTAGTTGTGGTGCCCATTCTGGCGGACGCTTCTTGGTCCATCGAGCTATAACACAGGGGTATTATTGGCCGACAATGAGAGCTGACGCGGAGATTTATGTGAAAAAATGTGAACAGTGCCAAAAGTTCTCCCCATTAACCCTTCTGCCTGCCGAAGGGTTGAACTCTATCACCAGCCCCTGGCCATTTGCTTAGTGGGGACATGATATCATAGGACCATTGCCTAGGGCCCCAGGGAACAAGTGATTCTTAATCGTCGTGACAGATTACTTCACAAAATGGGTTGAAGCGGAGGCTTTAACACATATACGAGATGCCAACATTAAACGCTTTGTATGGAGAAACATCATAACGCGATTCGGCATTCCGAGAGCTCTCATCTCAGATAATCGCACCCAGTTCAATTGTGGTGTATATCGAGAGTTATGCAGGAAGTATGGCATTCGGCCTTCTCTACACCGGCCTTACCCCAAAGCAATGGTCAAGCCGAAGCCTCTAACAAATCCATCTTGGACGGCATCAAAAAGAGGCTGGTAAAAGCTAAAGGCGAATGGGTCGAAGAATTACCTAGTGTATTGTGGGCTCATCATACCACGCCGAGGAGATCCGTTGGAGAAACACCATTTGCTCTATGCTTTGGAACCCAAGCAATCTTACCCTTGGAAATTGGCCTCCCAACTCTGAAATCGCAAGTTTTTGATACGGGCCAAAACGACATGATGCTTGCCATGGATCTGGTTTTAATTGAAGAACGAAGAGACCGCACCCTGGCATCCATGGCACGGTATCAGCAGCAGCTCGCGAAGTCGTATAATCAGCGAGTTTAGGTACGCCAATACATGCCAGGAGAGTTGGTCCTAAAGAAGGTACTTCCAGCCGACCAGAGACCGGCCGATGGAAAATTGGGTCCAAACTGGGACGAACCCTATCAGATAGAATCCATCGCAGGAACAGGGGCATATCGGCTCTCAGACATGTCAGGAAGAAGCCTACCATGGCCTTGGAACTCAACACATTTACATAAATTCTATCATCCGACTTGTGGGCATGATACTTGTACGTATTCCACCGTTGCAATGCAAAGTTTCTCATTTTTCACAAGCTCGCTCCCAAGCCTTTAAGCGCCAAATAAGCCTTCTAAGGCCAAAATAAAGTCTCCGGATTCGGAGCGCCCTTTCGGTGCATGACACCTTAGGGCCGATTAAGACTCTGGATTTGGAGCCCCCTTCGTAGATGTCACAATTGGCCCAAATCAAGTCTCTGGATTCGGAGCGCCCTTCGTGGATGTCACGATTGGCCAAAATAGTCTCCGGATTCGGAGTGCCCTTTCGGTGCACGACACCTTAGGGCTGATTATGCCTCCAGATTTGGAGCGTCCTTCGTGGATGTCACGATTGGCCAAAATAGTCTCCGGATTCAGAGCGCCTTTTCGGTGCACGACACCTTAGGGCCGATTAAGCCTCCGGATTTGAAGCGCCCTTCGTGGATGTCATGATTGGCCAAAACAGTCTCCGGATTCGGAGTGCCTTTCGTGGATGTCACGATTGGCCATCTTCGGATTCGGAGTGCCCTTTCGGTGCTTGACACCTTAGGGCCGATTAAGTATTCGGATTCGGAGTGCCCTTCGTGGATATTACGTTTGGCCAAAATAAAGTCTCCGAATTTGGAGCCCCCTTTTGGGGCATCACACCTTAGAGCCGAATAATCCTCCTAAGGCCGATTAAGACTCCGGATTCGGAGCACCCTTCATGGGTAACACGATTGGCCGTCTCCGAATTTGGAGCCCCCTTTTGGGGCATCACACCTTAGAGTCGAATAATCCTCCTAAGGCCGATTAAGACTCCGGATTCGGAGCACCCTTCATGGGTAACACGATTGGCCGTCTTCGAATTTGGAGCGCCCTTTGGTGCAAGACACCTAGGGGCCGATTAAGACTCCGCATTCGGAGCGCCCTTCGTGGATATCACGTTTAGCCAAAATAAAGTGTCCAAATTTGGAGCCCCCTTTTGGGGCATGACACCTTAAGGCCGAATATGCCTCTTAAGGCCAATTAGGACTTCGAATTCAGAGCGCCCTTCGTGGATGTCACGATTGGCCAAAAATCTTTTGATTCGGAGCCTTTGTGAGATGCATTTGGACCACTTCACTGGTCGAATAAATATTCAATGAGAATTGTTCTTAATTTGAGCCGGTCAATGCATGTTTAAACATTTGCACTACGCAACACAAAACTGGCCAGTAAGTTGAAATAATACGTTTAATTAAACATTTCAAGACCAAATACAGACGTCGAAAATAAAAGAAATTCTATTTGTTCGGCACGAAGTCTGTTTATTCGGCACCCTTATCGTCGCTCTTCTCAATTTCGAAATCAGAATAGGGTAAGTAGTTACAATGATACAGGGACGAAGCTGAATCGATTCCCATGGCTTCGAGAGCTTTCTCGGTTTGAAGGGCCTTGATCCAACCGTGCTTAAATCCACGATTTTCACATCGGCAGACCTCCTCGGCAAGGTCTCGTTTGGTCTTCTCTATCCGGCCTTCAGGCCATCCTGAAACCTCTTTGCATAACCCGAGGTCCGTTGGGTCACTCTCTCCTCAACGACCAATTTAGATTGACCGGCCGCCACCGACGTGCTCGTTTGAACATTCTTCAGCTCCCAAAGCTCACGCTCAGCTTTTTCCACGCGAATCTCCGGATTGCGATTCCTTTCGTCTTTTTTCTCACTCTCACGTCGCACTTCCCGCAGATGCATGCCGACTTCGTAAGCAGTATATAGTCCTTTCATGGCCCCATGTATGCCGTCTCGAAATACTTCGTCCAACCATCGATTGTTGGACTTCCGGCGAGAAGATCTGTCGAGCGAACTCGACTGCCACACCTGGGTCTTTGTTGGACCTCCGTCATTGGCCTATTGCTCATAAAAACCGTACAATTCAATGGTTGTGGCGTCGCATTAGGCTCGATTCTCGGTCGCGGGCGTGGAGAATTTCCCCGTTGTTGCCTGTCCTGTCGGGGCGATCTGCTTCGACTAGTAAGGGGCTGCTGTGTTTCCCGATCCTTGAACGTTCTTCTTCCCGTACGCATAGGCTCGCTACTACGAATCGTTGTGGCGTCTAATTCAGCCAATCTTCGTCCCTCCCAAGTTGCCTGAATGGAAATAAGTAAGGCCTCTAGCGTGCACCCGCCCCATTTATCCTTCAATGTATGTAGCTCTCCCGAGGCAACATCAGTAATCCCAAACGTCAAAAGTCAGATGACAATTGTTCGGCCCATTTGGCTTCTCAAACCAAGGGCACATTTACTAATCTGGTTGGCCATGTTTTCATTTCAAGCGCAAGCGCCGACCAATCTGTGCCTCAGCCAGCCCACGAGTTAGGCCCATTCGGCTTCTCAAACCAAGGGCACATTTACTAATCTAGTCTGGCTAAGGCAAGGGCATATTTACTAATCTGGTCGGCCATGTTTTCATTTCAAGCGCAAGCGCCGACCAATTTGTGCCTCAGCCAGCCCAAGAGTTAGGCCGATTAAACCCATGAGCTCATACTAAGGCTAAAGGGCGGTTACTAACTGATGGCCATGTTTTCAAGGGCAAGCGCCGACCAATCTGTGCCTTAGCCAGCCCACGAGTTAGGCCCATTCGACTTCGGAAGCTCGCGCCCTAGCTAAGGCAAGGACAGATTTACTAATCTAGTCGGCCATGTTTTCAAGCGCAAGTGGCGACCAATCTGTGCCTCAGCCAGCCCACGAGTTAGGCCCATTCGGCTTCGCGAGCTCGCTCCCTGGCTAAGGCAATGGCAGATTTACTAATCTGGTCGGCCATGTTTTCAAGCACAAGTGCCGACCAATCTGTGCCTCAGCCAGCCCACGAGCTAGGCCCATTCAGCTTCCCAAGCTTGTGCCCTGGCGAAGGCAAGGGAAGATTTATTAGTCTGGTCGGCCAAATACCTAAGCTAAGCAGCCGATCTAACCCCAACCGAAAGCAATATCATTCATCAATAACATTTTTCATCAACATCATTTTCCTTAGCAAGTTGAGCATAACTCATGAAATTTTATATACACAAATTACTAAACAAAAAGCTGCAAGCCCGCATGAAAATGCCTAACAACAAAACAAATATGACTGTAGCAACACATGAAAAATACCAAATTAAAAAACTGTAAAAATACATTCGACATCCTAAAAACTACGATCGCCCCGGATCGACCATCGATTCAGACTCCAATGGCTCAACATCCACTTGCTCATATGGTATTGGCATAATCAATGAAGCTTTAGCAGCAGCAAGGGCTTTGTGCCAGCCATGTTTGAATCCCTGATTTTCAAACTTGGGGACTTGGTCCAAATACTCGGCGAGTCCAGCATTTTTCCCGGCGTCGAATACTTTGGAAGACTCCAAGTCGGCTGTTTCCTTCGCCGCCTTCATTTCAGCCAACTGAGCCTCCAATTTGGAGACCGCCTTCTGGGCCAATTTGAGTGCATCATCGCTCGCGTCCACTTTCTTCTCGGCATCCAATCTTAATTGATCTGTGCTACGAGCCTTCTCCATCTTGACCTCGGCCCTTGAGGCTTCCTTGTTCGCCCTTAAAGCTTCGACCTCGGCCCTTCTCCTCTGGTCCTCAACTTCCTTTCGTAAACGACCAATTTGTTTGACGGCGTCGCGATGGCGACGGCCCATATCGACTATCCTTCCGACGGTCTGCAAAATAAGAATTTAAAACCATAACTTCAATAGCATTTGGATTAAGTGAAGTAAAGTTCGAATATGTACCAAAAGTGCCGATTGGGCGGCTAGTGCAGCCGCATTCAGATCTTGTTCCACCCGGAAAGCCTCCCTGTCAGACGGCAACGACATAGACGTAGCTAAGCAGAATGCGACTTCTGGATCTTTAAGCGCCGAAGCACCAGAAGAAACCGACATGTTTTTTATCATCGGCTGAATGACAAAAGGAACGATCACATTTGATCCCTCTAATCGAGGACGTTTGCCACCTTGTTCTTCTCAGCGGGCCTCAAACTCGACAGGGCGTTTCTCTGCCTCCTGAACTTCTTAGCTGGCCTACAAGATCAAAGTAGATTTGGCATGCCGATTTTTTGCCGTCTCCACCTCAACGTGCAAGGACTCTGATTCGCTAATAGGCAGGGAGAGTTGAGATTCGGTGGCAGGTGGTACCTCAAACAAAAGGGCCTCCACTCTTCCCCGCGCGGCCAACCTTTCCGCATTTGCCTTCCTGGCAAGTTGTGTCAGGCTTAACTCGGCCATGTCTTCAGAGCCTGCGGCGGGAAGATCCTCTGAGCCATGAAAAACACCGTTAAGTGAAAGATCCCCTCGGCCCGAAGTGGATGAAGGATCGACCGAATTCAATACCTCGTCAGACTCGGTTTCGGACTAATCTGATTCGGTAACATTAGCTACATCCCGCTCCGAATCAGACCCTTCAAAACCAACCTGCCTCAAGTTTTTGAAGTCGAACAAAATAAGAGCGATAAGAGAATCTTCACCATTCGGAACCGGGATATTTTCCGCCGCCGAGAAGGTCGTATATGTCGGCTCGTAATGAAGCAGAATGTGGGCCGCCCACCCTTGTTTCTGAAGACTTCGACGGCTGAAATACTTGAGCGCGACTTTGATATCCGAAAGAACGGCATCATCAGTTGAAGACAGGACTTTCTTCCAGTCGTTCCCTGCACAAGCCGAGCCGTAACATTTCAAAGAAGAGGCTTTACAACAAAAATGAACAAATAATAAAAGCAAGAAGGCAATCGGCCACCTGGCTCACCCCTCCGTCTAGGAATAGGGTCGACGTCATCCTCCGCTTCGCCAAATTCCTAGTTACCCTAGACAACGACCATAACATCATCAACTCATTTTCCAGAACTGGAAAGCATAGTAATTAGTTGATGGTCGATATCTTTGGCCCTAAGGAAGAAACGCCTGTGCCGACTAGAAGACTTAGCCAAGGCATAGCAATGTCGGATGGCTGGAATGCCAAGGTTAATTCTAAGGCGACGGTTGAGTGCTATAACCCCCATTATAATTCTAAAGAAATTCACATTGGGTTGGGAAGGGATTAAACCCCAATGGCGAAGCCTGACCCTAAGCGGGTGAAGGGAAAGCGGACTCCACCCTCTGCGATTGACAAAGAGGAAAGACAATCGTGGTTTTGTCCTCCTCTCCATATCAAGAGTGCAAATGCGCCTGGCGCAGAGCGGACATCATCAGGAATGGAGAAATGGCGTTTAAAGCTAGCAATTCGATCTAACGAGAGAAGGTCTTTTAAATGTTTCGCCATACCCTACAGTTTATAAGAATATGCCAAGGAAACAATAAACCAGAAAGAGTCTTCGAAGCATGGAAGGAGAGAACTTACAAAGGACGAAGAGGATATCGGAGAAGAGAGTTGCAGGGATGATTCAAAAGGCAATCCAACGACGAGCCTCATAAAATACATACTTGAAAGGACGCCAAAATTTTAAATCGCAATAAATAGACACGTACAAGGGGGCGGGAAGTCGACACGACAACCGAAAGAGGTGCGCTTAGATATCTGCATGATGAGGCCAACCGCCAAATTTTGGCTCTGACGTTTCGAAATTCAGAACCAAGCACTCCAGCCAACTATTGTTTGTGAAGTGCTTGGGGGGAAATTGTGGGAGCCAAATAAATAGAAGAGTCGGAAGGTGCATACCCAAGAAATCAGATATTATTTGGCTCCATATTGCGTCACTAGGATGCCGAATACGTTATGAAGGCCGAATAGCCGGAGGTTAGTAGCTCTGAATAAATAAAAGGGGAATTGGATAAAAGTAGGCTCAGGCCCTGAGGCCCAAAAAGCAAGTATAAATACAAGAACTATAGATTTAGAAAGGTATGTAAGAATCACTTCACTTAACTTAGTAAACAAGCTATCCTGAGTGTCTGAACTGACTTGCCCGTCGGGGTGCTAATTCCGACACCCCCGACCGGAGTGTTTGTATCTTTTCAGGTGACTAGCTGAGGATCACTAGCGTTTCCCAGGATCTAAAGAGTATTTCCAAACCACTTCTCCACGCTCGATATTTGATTTGTGACGGAATGCTGGATATTCCGAGTTTGATTTGTCGGTTTTCCAATGCTGGTGACCGCGGTGACCATCATTGGCAAGGTTTTCGGCGACATGCCCTTTTTTTGTGCATGCTATGTCATTTCTTGCTCGCCTCAGGCTCCAGAGGATCTAGTGTCCAGTTGATCGAGGTTGCCTAAGGCTTAAAGAAGGGCAAAAGCTGCATTGCCACGTCATTGGCCGAGACATTGATGGGCTTAGATGCTTTCCATTGCCGAGAGATGACCAGATTCACGGGGAGTCCACTGCTACTGCAGGTAATGTTTCCTACCCTGTCTCACATATATTGCTCACAACACTCGGCCATCAGGCTCGGTTTTTCTCACAAAATCCTTTTCTCACTTTTCTCTCAACGTACATCTCTCTATTCTTTAATCTCTCATTTTTCATCCCTCCCCAGGTGTGGTTGATGGATAAGTTGCAGGTTGTGGACTCTTTCCCGGCATACTCAGCTCGCGGCTACTTCTTCCGACGTCGCCTAGTCGATGCCCTTGATGAGCGATGGTGGTTTGACTGGATGTGCAATTTGTCTGCGGACCGCATTGCTTGGCGCTGTCTTTGGATCAATCTACCTGCAATGAGCTATAGCATGTCTCGGCCGCCTGGGATTCAGTTGATTGGCCTAACACACTGCGTGTTCCACTTTCCTTTCCATTTCCAGTGCCAGTTTGGCTATGATCAGATTTGCGTGAGGATAGAATACCCAATTGCATTTCGGTCCGTAGCGTGACTTACTCGGTATGCCGAGAATGGAGGGCGAGAGCTCGCCCCGCTCCCACTTTTAGTTGCACTTTGTCTGACGAGTGCATAGATTGGCTCAATGAAGACGCGCAGATTGGGCCCAGCTTGGCATTAGAGACCAGCTCTGGGAGGTGACACGGAAGCACCTGACTATGCCCCTGATTTATTTGCTTTAATCAGTACTTTCAGGTTTTTCTTTATGAGTGTAATAAAAAGCAACTTCAATTTGTATGCAAGAGCAGGAGAACTCCGTACTGAAATCAACATAATTGAAGGTTGTGGGTACTGAAAATTTCCCGTTTGGTCGAAAAATGGTCTAAGTTGTAAAAAGATTAATTTGAACAAAATCAACTTTTATTAAAACTTTTCAAAGTCATTTTTGATATGGATCAGAACTGGACACGCCTGAGATTTGTCATTGAGATGCACAACCCCGGATCCCAGCAACTTGGAAAGTTGCCCCTAGTCTGAATAGCACTGCACCAGAGATGACAACCGAAGCTCTTGAATGCTGAATAGACAAAGATGACCGAGATGATCAAATGGACAGAGTTGATCGGGAAAAAGTTTATGGCTGGACTTCAGGATGAAGTTGCCTATGTATCCCAAAGATGGGAATCAAGCCTTACGTAGTTCGGCTCGGGTTCACTCGTGTATTAACCCTCACTTTTTGTGCTCTAACTTTTGCCAAGGCCGCCCTTTGCGGGTTTTTAACCTTGAGAGCTCAGTTTTTATGATTTCAAATTTTCTGTGCTCTAACTTTTACCTAGGTCGCCCTTTTGGGTGTTCGGCCTAGCGAGCCTCTCAGGGGTAATATTTCTTCAACTTGTCCATATTGATTGATTGTGAGAACTCTAGGCCATCTAGGTCCATCAGAATGATAGCTCCACCTGACCATATAGACTTGATGATGTAAGGACCAGTCCAATTGGGTCTGAACTTGCCCTTAGGGTCGTGGATGGGAGCTCAGTTGTCTTTGAGCACCAAATCTCCTTATTTCGGATTCCTAGACTTAACCTTCTTGTTAAAAGCCCTGGCAATTCGGCACTAATAACCTTGAACATGGTACAGTGCTTTCAATCTTCTTTCATCAAAGAGCATGAGTTCTTCAAATCTGCTTTGCTGCCAATTTGCTTCGGCTATCTGACACTCAGCTAGCACTCTCAATGACGGAACCTCAATTTCAATAGGTAGAACGGCCTCCATCCCATAAACTAATGAATACGGAGTCGCCTCAGTAGAAGTTCTAATTGAAGTCCGGTAGCCCCACAGAGCAAATGGCAACTTATTTGGCCAGTCCCGGTAGCCACCATCCTCTGCAAAATGTGTTTGATGTTCTTGTTGGCGGCCTCAACTATTCCGTTGGTCTATGGCTGATATGTGGATGACTTATGAAAAGCCACGTTGTATTTTTCCAACAAGTCAATCACTTCCTTTTTGAAGTGGGAAGCGTTATCTGAAATGATCTCATTCGGGACCCCGTAGCGACAGATAATGTTGTTTCTGATGAACTTCGCAACATGTGAAGCCTTCAATAACGCATAAGATTGGGCCTCAACCCACTTTGTGAAATAGCCTATCGCGACCAGAATGAACTCATGCCCATTAGACCCCTTTGGAGTGACAGCCCCGATCACATCAATTCCCCAAACTGAAAATGGCCATGGCGAAGTCATATTGTATAGCTTCGACGGCGGAATGTTCATGTGGTTTGCATGCATCTGACATTTGTGGCATTGCTGAACAAAGCCAATACAATCCTCTTCCATGGTGGACCAGTAGTAACCTTGCCTGAGAATCTTTCAAGCTAGCATCACCTCACTCATGTGCGCTGCACACTCTCCTCCATGGATGGCCTCCATTAGGCGCTTGGACTCTTCGGCGTCGACACAGTTTATGCATTCCCAAATGACCTCTCTTGTACAGTTTACCCTCGCAGATGATGAACTGAGCAGCCATTCTTCTGATTGCCCTTTTATCCTTAGCATTTGCCCCTGGTGGATACACTTCTTTCTCCAAGAAGTTCCAGACATCGTAATACCAGGGGTTCTCATCTTGAACCTCTTCTATGGCAGCAATCGACTCGTAGGCCGGCACAAACTTCTGGTCAATGATGATCGGACGCATCCGGACTCCAAAAGGAATGTCTATCATGGAAAATGGAGTTGCTAGTGCATCTGCGAACCTGTTGTTCTCTCTTAATAGATGAGCGGAGTTTAGCTTCTCAAACCGAGGAATCAACAAGTCTAAGGTCTGACGATAGATTTTCATCTTTTCTTCTTTGACTTTCCAGTCTCCTTTAGTCTGAGATACAACCAGGTTCGAGTCCCCGATGATGTCCAACAGTTTTGTCCCTAGTTCTAGGGTGGCTTCTAAACCAGCAATGCATGCTTTATACTCTGCTTCATTGTTCGAGACCTTGAACCGGAGTTTAAATGCTAGAGGGATACGAGACTTGTCGGGTTCTATCAACAACACCCCTATCCCATACTCATACTGGTTTGACGCTCCGTCAAAATACATCATCCAAAACTCATCGTTCATACGCAAAATAGCCTCATTTGGGAATAAGTACTCAACTACTTCCTCCCATTCAACTGGGTGATCGGCTAGTAACTCCACTATCGCTCTCCTCAATTTCAGATCGAATTCGGCAAGCAGAAGCAACCAAGGAGCTAGCCTACCCGTAAGTGCTGGTTTCTCGAAGAGATATTTGATGGGATCCAATCTTGAAACCAACATTATAGAGTGAGTTAACAGGTAGTGCCACAGCTTCCTGGTAGCCCATACCAAGGCCGAACAAGCCTTCTTGAGTGGAGTGTAGTGGGTCTCGTATTCCAACATCATCTTGCTCAGGTAGTAGCTAGCTCTCTCCACCATGTCCTCAGACTCCTGCGTGAGCATGCAGCCCATCGTAGTTTCAGTTACTGAAAGGTACAAAATCAACGGCTTCCCCGGCTCAGGCGGTGACAGCACGGGTGGGTTCTGCAAGTATTGTTTGATCTGTTCAAAAGCAACTTGGCATCAGCCGTCCCATTGGAATTTCTTTCCTTTCTTCAGGAGACCAAAGAGTGGTTCACAAGTCAAGGTTAATTTTGTAATAAACCGTCTTATGAATTGCACTTTACCCAGAAAGCCTCGCACCTCCTTTTCAGTCCTTTGTGGTGGCATTTCTAAGATGGCCTTGATTTTGGAAGGGTCGACTTCGATACCTCTCTGTATAATCAAGAACCCCAGCATTTTCCCCTATTTGTAACACCGAGCATTACGGGGAAGTTGAAACGTACAAAATTCTCTGATCCTTTGGAAGAACTTTTGCAAGGCGGTGTAGTGGCCCTCTCTTTCTTTGGACTTGACAATCATGTCGTCCACGTACACCTCAACCTCTTTGTGGATCATGTCATGCAATATCGTGGTTGCGGCCCGTTGATATGTAGCTCTAGTGTTCTTTAACCCAAATGGCATCACCCTATAGTAGTAAGCCCCCACGGAGTGGTGAAAGCAGTCTTCTCCCGGTCTTTCGGTGCCATCACAATCTGGTTGTAGCCTGAAAAGCCATCCATCAATGAAAGCAAAGCATGCCCCACTGTAAAGTCCACTAACTCATTGATATGTGGTAAAGGAAAGTCGTCCTTCGGACTGGCTCTATTCAAATCCCTGAAGTCCACGCATACCCAGATCCTGCCATCCTTCTTCGGCACCGGAACGATATTGACCAACCAAGTTGGGTACTCAGATACCAGCAGGAACCCTGCGTCAATTTGCTTGGTGACCTCTTCTTCAATCTTGAGAGCCCAGTCCGGGCGGATCCTTTTGAGTTTCTGTTTAACTGCTCGAGCCTCTGGGTCAAGAGGGATCCGATGCTGTACAATCTCAGGATCGATTCTAGGCATGTCTTCGTAGGACCACGCGAAAACATCTTTGAAATCTTTTAATAAAGCGACTAAGCGCTCGCGCTCCTCCAAAGACAACGTGGACCCGATCTGGCCCAGTCGCGAGTCCTCCTTAGTACCCACATTAACTGTAGTGATTTCATCAACCAAGGGTTTAACAAATCTCTCCTGCTCTTGATCAATTAGAAGTTATAAAACCGGAGGAATTTCTTCCTCGTCATTTTCATCAAAACTTTGAAAGTCCTGATTAATACAATAAATCAAAGGCACAGAAAAGTACTCAGAAACCACAGCTATTCCATTCTCATTAAGCATATCCAAATCGTCCGATTCCTCTGTTACAACAGACTCAAAAGAGAAAGAAAAAGACGACCTAGGTAGGACTGTGGTATCCGGGTTATCACCCCCAGGATTACCGGACTAAGACTCAGACGAGCTGGAACCTGATTCTAACTCTACAAACTCGGTGGAATCAGATTCCGGCACACTACTTGACCCGGTGCTGCTTGACAAAAATCCCTCCTTGTACTGCCAGATAAGAGTGGGTGCGATGGATGCATCCAAAATGCTTGACAGTGGGCTCGCAGCCATTTCATTCCCAATCATAGACAACGAGAAGTTATCCCCCAAGCACTTCTGTATGATCGAAGGATCTGAAAGTAGACAAGCCAGCGCTACCCCCATTTCAATTTTGGTGCTCTAGGAATCCACTTTCTCATTCTGCTCAACCTCAGCTGATGGGTGTGTCTGCTCATCGGCAACATCATCCCCGGATAACTGCAGGTCAAAGAAGATCTCAAACCCCAGCAGGCACCTTTTCTCGGCATTCAGCCATGGCTCTGGGAAGCCACAAAATAGAAAGTCCTCTCCCTCCCGGACGAAGCGTCCGTTTAGGGTACCCTGGATGGGTCGGTGCATCAACTCAAAAGGCTTCCCTGCCCGCTTCGCTCTGGCTCTCCGAGCCATCTCCTTACCTTTCCTTACCCAATCCTCTTTGGTGGGCAGATAACCCAAGCCAAAGGTATACGGGTTGTGCGGCACTTCGGCCGATACTGCAATGCCTTTCCAGCCACTCTTCCCCAATCCCATCCCGGGGATGTGTTGGAGCTTGTTCATGAGGTACACTGATTGAGGGCTAACATACAATCCCTTATGAACAGCCAAGATGTTTTGTACGACCCGGGCCTCAGCCAGAGTAAACCCTGATAGGAACACATCCTTCGTGCCATGCTCGATTTCCAAAACTGGTGTAGACACTTCTGGTGGCGGATGGATGGACGAATTTCCAAAAACAATAGCCATCCCCTTCCCGTCGGGGTATTTCAACATTTGGTGCAAGGTGAAAGAGACTGCCTTTACCTGGTGCAGCCACGGCTGCCCCAAAAGTAGATTGAAGGTTGCGGGAACATCCAGGACATGAAAGTCAATCTCGTGTTGTCCCGGACCAATCTGGGTCTGAATTTTCACAGTTCCCATCACCTCTCTGCTTGTGTTATCATACGCCCTTATCACCTGGGCTGTGGGCACGAAGTCCGCGAGCTTTAACCTGATTGCATAGGCCGTCCTTGATGGGCACACTTAATAGCGAATCCGGTGTGGACAAGAACCACTGGTATCCATTTACTTCTAGATTCCACAGACATGTAGAGTGGTTTGTTATGATTCGCGCCCTCAGGCAGCAGTTCTTTGTCAGAAGAGGTCAATGTCGGGGAACTCCCTCCCGGAAAGACCAATCCCACCAGTTGTTCAGGCGTGGCGTCTGTTGAGAGTTTGGCCTTGTCCATTGCCGATAGAACAGCTTGTCTATGAACACGTGAAGCCATAAGCAGTCCCCAGATGGAGATGTCTGCTTGTATCTTTTTCAACTATTTCAGCACGGCCTCTTTTTCAAGTAGCTTCTCTTTCTGCTTTTCCGCCTCCTTGTCTTTCCCGGATGCCTCTGGCTGATCTAGGTGTGGGGGCTTGAAATACCGCCCACTTCTAGTCATATGGTCAACTTCATCAATGTACCAGGTATCATCCGGTTGATTGCTTCCCCCGTCCTCATCCGTGTGTGCAAGACATAGATCATCGTCCTCCCACCACATTCCATCGGCAGTCGACAAACACCTGTCCGGCTTCGTTACCATAGTCCTTGTACTCACGGTATCTTCTGTCCATGTGCTCGCAGCACCCTCTGTTCTTGTGCACACAACACTTTCAGTCCCCACAGGGGCCTTGGCTTTTCTAGCTCTCTCAGAGTCTTCAATTCTTTCCCGTTCTAGCTGCGTCAATGCAGTCTGTTGTTCAACATCTCTTGTATTCAAAATGCCCAGATCTCGAGCAAAATTCTTGGCACCAGCGCTCCCCAACGATGCATTCTGACTCCCGGCCCTTCCGGCCACAATTGATGTCCTTACCCCTAACGGGTCCTTTTCCAGCTGAGATTCTTCAACAATATCTGGTTGGTCATCAAGCCACACTGTGACCTCTGCTGACTCCTCAAAATCGAACCAGTTGACTGTCATGTCCCCTGGATCTTGTTCGTTGAAAATATGAAGGTCAGTAATGTCCCCTTCTAGAACTGCTAAGTCATCTATCCTCTGATCAAGTCCATCCCCCCGTAGTACACAAATTTCTGCCCCCACCGACAATTCCACATTTGGCCTAATCTGACTCGATGACGTAATATAGCTACTCGGATTGTACACCTCCTCAACAAAGCTCCTCAATTCCTTAGTCCCTAAATCCACTGTACCACTTTCCTCTAAAATCATCCATATTCTGTGTTCGACAGCCAACATGCACAAGTCAGTGCTGTTAGGAAGGAACACCTCCGGCTTGGGTAGGTGAGATGGGGTGATATATATGCTGGTGTCGTATGACATGACCCGGTCTGGATAAAGTTGATGCGTTTGGGAGGTGGAGCTTGGTTGTGTGGTGAGAGAGGGTTAGTTGTGACATTGGGTTTCTCTGGAGGCACAATCACCCTATTATCAACGAGATCTTGAATCTCATGGCGTAATCGGAAGCATTGGTCAGTGTCATGACCATCTTTGTGAGAAAGGCTTGCGATTTGGTGGATTATGGGAGGGGGGAAGTTTTTCTAGTAACAGTCATGGCTCTAGGGGCTTCAAATGCCCTTTCCTGATCAAAACTCCTAAAGCCTTGGACAAGGACATGTATAGTGGAGTGAAAGTTCTTTGATTTTTGGGTGGGTATCTGGTTGTTTGCGAACTACTACCGGACGCACTGGTGAATGGCGTAGCTGCAAGGGTTCTTGGGTGATTGGTGGTGACCATGCTCACTTCTGAAGCTCTAGCAACTGCAGCACTGCTTGTGCCTGCATTGGTGTTGCGATTGAAGGTTCTCCTGGGTTGCTCTCTGTCTTGGTCAATCAGACCCTGTTTCATAGCATCCTCAATTTGTACCCCCATCTGATGTAAATTTGGAAAGGTGGGGAAGGGGAGAACAATCATTTTCTGCATAAGCTTGGGCTGGAGATTGCGCACAATCATCCAAATCTGATCTTTGTCAGTGGGCCTAGCGGTCATCATTGAGGCCTTGGCCCTCCACCGGGTTACGAAGTCAGAAAAACTCGCCTTAGGCTCCTGCCTAGTCGCCTTGAGATCACGGGTTGTGATCTTGATCTGAGTATTATAGGAGTACTGAGCGACAAAAGCCTCGGTCATCTCATCCCAATTCCTCTTAACATCGTCTTCCAGTTTTACGTACCAGATGGCCGCTACATCCGACAGGGTCCGGCTGAATAAAGAAAGCTTCTGTAGTCTGGTGAGACCCATCGGCCTTAATATGTCTGAAAACAGCCGTAAGTACACCATGGGATCCCCGGACCCGTCAAAGCGGTGAATATGTGGCATCTTAAATCTGTCTGGCAGCGTCGGTATACCCGTCCTCGATGTCTGGGATGGACTTCACACCCTGAGATTTCTTGAACAGCTTTTTAAGCTTGCTCACTTTTAATGCCGTGGGGTCCACCTCGAATTCGAAGGGAGAATCCGGTTGATTGGTAAGAGTGGGTGCCTTGGATAGTTGAGGTAGAATCGGGGCGGAGCCGGCCTTGTTGGGATGTCTGTATCCTCCTGGACATTCTAGACATTTACTGTCTCCTCGGGTACTGGAACTCTTGGTGGGGGAGGAGCTTGGTGTGAAGCTAATACTCCAGCTTGCTGCTATAGCCGGGTAATTAGCTCTGCCTGTTGGGCCATGACAACGGCCTGCTGCTTGGAAAATTCTGCTTAACGAGCAGCGTCCTCCTGCATGGTTCTCATGCTCTTCTGGAGCTGACGTATCATTTCTTCGATTCCTGCCATACTGCCCTGATCTAGCTGTACTGCCGGTATATGCTCCCTCTCTACGGGAGAAACAGAACTCTGATCCCTACTATACTCAGGTGGGGTAGACAAAGCCCTCTGGTATCAGCTGAATCGATATATTACGCTAATCGCCTCCGTCTAGTAACCGGGGGTAAAGAATGAAACACTGGTTGTCCGTCTACCAGATCCTCAGATCGATGGAGTCTGCGACCTCTAGTCCAGAGTGCTTGGGGAATATCTGCTTGGTTGGAAGCAATTGTGCTAAACTACCTAGCAAAAAGATAAATAAAGCATAATAAGGAAATAAACAACCAGAAGCAGACAACATAACGGCTTAAATAAACACAACACACTGTCGGCATGACAACACACAGTGGTATGTGTAAGCTGAATATACTGTTCTCAAATACTGGTCATTGTTTCCCAAATCACTACCCCAAATCTGAATCTTATACCCGCGGATATACTGATTCTCAAAACACCGATGCCCGCAGGCTTGATGCCCAAAACTTGCAAACTGATACATGCATTCCTGTAGAGGCCAACTCTAAAAGCACATAATCAAGCAAATAAGAGCCAAAACACCCCTATGGAGGGATAGGGTTTCCCTGTCCTATTTTGTCAGGAGCTAGGGTTTCACTACGCACGTAGCGGTTTCAAACAACCTACAATCGGGTAAGCAACCTGTCCTAGCTTGGAATAGTCACTATGGATTCCGAATATGCACTAGGTCGATTGGTCAAAAAGGGTGCCCCGGTAAAAATTGGGGTTTGTGCTCACATCGTGGCAGAGCCTGTAACCGGTCAGCCTTATGGCACGCTTCTGAAAGTGAGCCTCCTACAAACCATTCGGGAATAGTAGACGGCAAAACATGGTGTCCTAAGTGCACCAATGCAAATGTAATGCAAAGAAACACATAAGTGTAATCAAAACAAGATATCATGAGTTCGAGTCAAGTTCTCTAAATCCCCAGCAGAGTCGCCAGAAACTGTAGATGCGCCCAAACGTCCTGGGAGAATTCCATTTTGTTCATTGGGCTCACTACATTTCGGACTCCATGTCACGGTTCTGAATTTAATCTCACAAAGTGCAATGCAATATCGATAAATCACCAAAGAGTCCAAATCCGGCAAATCGTTTTGAAAAACAAGTTTTTAGAAAGAAGTAACAAACATGGACTGCTTTGCCAGATATAGAGTCGCTACCTACATATTTTTTTTGGGGGGATTTAGGAAACCCTGACTCGTTGCCTAAGGCCACGTGTCCGTCATCACCAAAGTTGCTTCTGCTCAGGAACTTGGGTACGATTTAGGAAGGTAATGCAATGAGCACCCCCGCTCGCCCGCTCAAAGATCCGCCACTACTAAACATGGTATCGAGTTTTTGAAATCACGTGCATTCTTATTCCGTTTTATTAGCCTAGGATTACTATGTGATGCGCATAGCATACAAGTACAGAATGAATCACCTAAGTTGGAACAAAACATCTCATGTTTGTTTTTGAAAGTGGTTTGCTACTCGCAAGTAGGCTAAGATGTGGATTTGCCACTCTCAGGTGGGCTTAGAAAACATGGTGATTTGCCACTCTCAAGTGCGCTTAAAACTCACAATCAATGCATTGTTCCAATTCAAGTAATCCAAACTTCACCCACAGGCATTTAGGCAGGTATATCACATAAGCACATGGCCTCATGGCAGGTATGCTATCATGGTAGTCACTCACAGGCATGCAGGGATGCTAAAGCATAAACACTTACCGAGTACTCCGAGCCAAAGAAAGAAGCTAATTAGAAATCATGCATGAATCCTAACTATGCTAAGAATGCCTAATGCAACACATGCAAAAATGCAACTACAATAGGCTTGGCTATTCTAAGATGGCATATGAGATGCAACAATCAATACATGTATTCAACTTGGAATTGAAATACAATGCAGTTAGCATGATTCATCGAGCCCGATGCATGCAATACAGATAAATGAATGCAAACATGCAAACATAAAGATGCTAATTGAAACATGCCCTAAAACTAACCATCATAAGCTAGTAAATGAAAGGGAGAAAGACATCGGGTTGGAAGACATGCATCACACACACGCACACTTATTACAACATTGCCCTCTCTTGGAGGGTCCGAATAAATAATACAGAATCGAATTAACTAATTGTAGACACCCCATTTTTGACCGACCTTAAGACTCAGATGTCACCGATTGAGCGCTCGGTGATGTTGCATACTGTGCTCGTTCAGAAGTCTCAGAGTCGTGGCATGGCTACGCCTCCCAAGCTCAACTCTCTTTCGTGCCTTGTCTCGGTTTGCGAACGGACTCGGTTTTCTCTGTTTTCTTTCCGGAGGGGAGGGAGTGGTCCCGTAGACTATCTCTCAGTGGCCGTGGGCTACTTTTCGTGACCGTAGGCCATTTTTCCCATTTCGGATCCGGTTCCGGTTTTGAGCCGTTAGGCCGTGTGCCTCGGTTGGGACGCCCAACCATCTCCGTTTTCTCCGATTTTTGGCATGCATCTCATTTACTCCCATTTAAGGGACCGGGGCTCGAAACCCACTTGCACGAACACCACTTAGGTGCGGCGGCCCATTTTCGGGATCGAACCGCGGTTTTGGCCTGAGCATTCATTTTGCATCGATGTCTGTTCATTTTTGGCGGAACACCTCTGCTTGGTCCTTAGGGACACTGGGTCTCTGAGGCCCACTTGACGAACACCACTTAGGTGCGGCGGCCCATTTTCGGGATCCCGAACCACGCGGTTTGGCCCCGAGCATTCATTTTGCATTGATGTCTGCTCATTTTTGGCGGACACCTGCTTGGTCCTTCCGAAGGACACTGGGGTCTCTGAGACCCTCTTCGCAGCCGAACACCACTTCCGGTGCCCGGCAGCCCATTTTCGGGATCCCAAACCGCGCGTATTTGGCCCCAAACATTCATTTTGCATCGATGTTCTGTTCATTTTGGCGAGACACCTCTTGGTCCTTCCGAAGGACACTGGGTCTCTGAGACCCACTTGCGACCGAACACCACTTCCGTGCCGGCCCATTTTCGGACCCCAGCTGCGGTTTTGGTCCCGAGCATTCATTTTCATCCGTTTTCTCCGATTTTTGGCGGTACCTCTGCTTCATCATTCAGGAACACTGCGGTCTCAGATGCCCACTTCGTGGCCGAACAAAATCTTTTCTTTTTGCCCTCAAAATATCTAGATATTTTGCCCTCAAAATATCTAGATATTTGAGGCAAGATATTTCAACCCTTTTTGCCCTCCTTTTAAGCCCTCTCTCTTGTCCATTCCAGCAGCTGGCCGAACCTCATTTTGGGAGGAGAAAAAAATCCTTCAAGAACACTTAAGCTTAAACCTCCATTTTCATAGCAAAAAAGCTCCAAATTTCTTCAAGTCTTGCATTATTTCTTCACCAACACCAAGCCTCACCATCTCCACTACCATTCCAGAAGCAAGGAAGTGTTTTTAAGAGGTTAAGAGTCAACAAATTCAAGTCAAGAAGCAAAGAAAGAAAGATCTTCAAGGGTAAGCATTCAAATCCCTTTTTCTTGCATAATCTTGAATCAAATTTTTACCCTATTTCCTTTTGTTTTTGGGGCTCCGACCCCTACTGGTTTTGGGCCTATTTTGAGCCCCTCTACAACATTGTAGAAGGGCTCAACCTCATTTGGCCATTCTATATACCACCTCTCTTGGAAATTCACTTTAGGCCCTAAATCTTGCTCATTTTGTAGCCTTTTGTGCTTATGGTTTTGGCTCTTGGTCAGAGCTAAGAGGGGTCTTATTTTGACCCCCTTTACATTTTTCATCAAGAATATTTAGCTATTTGGTGAATGCTTTACATACTTTTCATTGTAGCCCTCTTGGTGGCCATATTTTGCATGCTTTGTTAAGCTTATCTTTGTTCTGTTTTCGGCCATGCTCAGGCCTGAAAATAGTCTTAAAATGGGCTCCTCTTCAATGTTGTAGAAGGAAATTTTGTGCTTTGAATTTTCTATTTACTACTTGCTTAACAAATCCCCTTATTTCCCCCATTTTTGCAAGCTTTTGTTTCCATACTTGTGATCATAATTTGGCCATGTTTTGTGCTGGAAAAGTGCTATTTTTTGGGCTGCCTTGCTACTGTTCTTGCTGCCATAATCATATTTTGCATGTATAGCATGGCTATAGGCCATTTCGGGGCTTAATTTCACATTTTTGGGATGATTGCATGCTTCGGGTGTCATTTCGAATTGTTTCGGGGCTGTTTCCCCCTTCATTTAGGTGCTGAAATATGGTTTGCATGCTTGCATATCATTTCCCATGTCATTTCATGCCTTAATGCATTGCCTCGATTTGCGTGCCCGTGTGCACGCACTTCGAGGCACCTCTTTTTTATCCGACGGCAGCCTATGTGAGTGTGGTTGAGGCCCTCTCATGTTGGCGTAAGCCCAATTTGCATTTTCATGCTTGTATGCCATTGCCTCGGTTTGTGTGCCCGTGTGCACGCATTTCGAGGCACTTTATTTTTATCCCATGCTTCTATGTGAGTGTGGTTGAGGCCCTCTCATGTTGGCGTAAGCCCAATTTGCATTTTCATGCTTGTATGCCATTGGCTCGGTTTGTGTGCCCGTGTGCACGCATTTCGAGGCACTTCATTTTTATCCGACGGCAGCTTATGTGAGTGGGGCTGAGGCCCTCTCATGTTGGTGTAAGCCCATCATTGCATTCCGTATGCCATTTCATATATTCCTCGGTTTGTGTGCCTGTGTGCACGTATTTCGAGGCACTTCGGTTTTATCAGATTTCCATTTCATCATCGCCTCGGTTTGCGTGCCCGTGTGCACGTATTTTGAGGCACTTCGGTTTTATCCGATTTGCACTTTATATCATCGCCTCGGTTTGCGTGCCCGTGTGCACGCATTTTGAGGCACTTCGGTTTTATCCGATTTGCACTTCATATCATCGCCTCGGTTTGCGTATCCGCGTGCACGCATTTCGAGGCACTTCGGTTTTATCCGATTTGCATTTCACATCATCGCCTCGGTTTGCGTGCCTGTGAGCACGCATTTCGAGGCACTTCGGTTTTATCCGATTTGCATTTCACATCGTTGCCTCAGTTTGCGTGCCTGTGAGCACGCATTTCGAGGCACTTCGGTTTTATCCGATTTACATTCCACATCATCACCTCGATTTGCGTGCCCGCGTGCACGCTTTTCGAGGCATCTTATTTTCATCTCATTTTCATAGCATTGTGCAGGCTAAATTATATATTAGATCGCATTCATGCCTATTTGTATTGCATTCATACATTTCCTCGATTTGCGTGCCCGTGGGCATGCATTTCGAGGCATCTTCATTTTCATCCGAATTGTGCATACTAGGTTGTACCTTAGATTGCATTCATGCATTACCTCAGTTTGCGTGCCTGTGTGCACGCATTTCGTGGTTACTCATTTTCATGGCATTGTGCATGCTATATCACATGTTAGCTGCATTTCATGCATATCATGCGTATTCTTGGAAAGCAGGCGCGTTTTGTACTCCGAGTAACGGAACGGGTCTCAATTCCCAAGTCACCGACACTCCGGATTATCCATGATGGAGTTAAGTGTTGTTATAGCATGCATCCGCATTCATCCCTATATTGAGTTGTGCAATTCGACTCCTCGGCCATCATGCATCGGTATGCGTGATTGGTGGCACGAGGATCGAGGCATGCATATATTTGTGAAATACATTGCCATGCCCTTTTCCTGCTCTCTGTTACAGCAAAATCGAGGATCAACAACTTTTGGTCCGTGGCGCATTTAGAAATATTGCAAGCGAGGCTAATCAGGCATCGATTGGATTTCCGCCAGAGCGACCGGCATACATCATCCGTCGAAGCAAAGGCGGTCCACGGCTTGCATGCGATTCTGATTTTCTTAGTTTAATTTGTTAATTAATTAGAAATCAGATTATTCTTTATTGATCAGTATATTTATTCGGACCCTCTGCGCGAGGGCATAATTGTAATAAGTGTGCGTGAGTGTGATGTATGTCTTCCAACCCCCATTTCTTTCTCCCTTTTATTTACCCGCTTACAATGGTTAGATATAAGGCATATTTCAATTAGCATACAGTATGACAGCATGTTTGCATCATTCATCTGTTTTGCACGCACCGGGCTCGGTACATCATACAAACTGCATAGTATTTCAATTCCAAGTTGAATACTTGATAGCTGTTGCATCTCATATGCCATGTTTAGAATAGCCGAGCCTGTTATAGTTGCATTTTGCATGTGTTGCATTAGGCATTACAGTATACTTAGGATCATGCATGATTTCTAACGAGCTTCTGTTTTGGCTTGGAGTACTTGGTAAGTTGTTATGCTTTAGCATACTTGCATGCGTGTGAGTGTTGCCATGATAGCATACTTACCATGAGGCTATGTGCTTATGTGATATAACTGCCTTGGATGCCTGTGGGTGGAGGTTGAGTTATTTGGATTGGGACAATTCATCAAATGTTTGTTTTAAGCCCACTAGATAGTGGCAAAATCATGTTTTCTAAGCCCACCTGAGGGTGGCAAATCCGCATTTTAGCCTACCTGTGGGTAGCACCATCAAACCATTTTCAAACAAACAGACATGAAGTGTTTTGTTCCAATTCAGACGGCCCAGTCTATACTTGTTTGCTGCGAGCATCACATAGTAATCTAGGCTAATAACCGGAATAAGAGCATACAAAGTTTTCAAAAACAGATATCATGGTTAGTAGAGGCCGGTCTTCGACCGGGCGAGAGGGGGTGCTCACGATGTGACCTTCCCTAATCGTACCCAAGTTCCCGAGCCAACTTTGGTGATGAAGGACACGTGGCCTTTCGGCACCGAGTCAGGGTTTCCTAAATTTCCCATTTTAAAATATTTAGGTGGCGACTCTGTTATCCGCAAAGCGATCCATGTTTGGCACTTCTTTCAAAAAAATCTGTTTTCCTTCAAAACGATTTGCCGGATTCGGACTCTTTGGTTCGAGATTGAGAACCGCAACAAAATCGAGTCCGAACTGTAGCGAGGTCCCCTCGCGGGCATTGTTACAGTTTCTGGCGACTCTGCTGGGGATTTAGAGAACTTGACTCGAACTCATGATATCTGGTTTTGACTACACTTGTGTGTTTCTTTGCATTGCATTTGCATTGGTGCGCCTAGGACACCGTGTTTGCCATATGCCATTCCCGACGATTTCTTGGGAGGCTTGTCTTGTCAAGTGATGTCCGTAAGGCCGATCGGCTCTGAGCTCGACGACATGGGAACACAAACCCGGTTTCGGGGCACCCTTTGACCATTCGACCTAGTGCATATTCGGATCCATAGTGACCATTCCAAACTAGGACAAAGTTGCTTACCCGTTTATAGGTTGTTTGAAGCAGCGTGGGTAGTGAACCCTAGCTCCTGACAAAATAGGACAGGGAAACCCTACCCCAACATAGGGGTGTTTTGGCTCTCACTTATCTGTTATGTGCTTGTTAGAGTGCGCCTCTACAGGGAATGCATGTATCAGTTTATGAGTTTGAACATCAAAGTCATGAGCACCAATTCAAGATTTTGGGTATCGAACTGCGGGCATCGATTTGGTGGAATCGGTTTACCGAGGGTATCACTTCTGTAGAATTTTGGGGCAGAATTCAGTAGAGAGCACACTCATTCAGCTTTGTTCGTATCTGTTCAGGTAAAATCAGGCTGAGATGCTGTCCGTTTTCTCTTTTGCTAGGGTAGTCTTGGGAACCATAGCTTCAGAAGGCTCCGATATCCCCCGGGTACACCGAACTTGTGTTGATAGACTTTGTCGGGTCAGAAATTCAGTTCAAGGGCAATCAGTGTTCCTTCACCAAAGGCAGGGTAAAAAGACGGTCGAGCACGATCGCCGATTCGGCGGTTACGGATCGATGGCCCTTATCCGCCCCACCAAGAAATGATCGGTGAGGTCTCGATTTTCTTGTGATAGACATACCAGTCAGTTGGATGGATCGTGAAACACGTCGAGGATGGAGGCAATGATCGTCGGATGCAAGAAAGTATGAAACCCATGCGGCGAGACCACGGCCGTCAGCGGAATTTGCCAAAAGCCGCCGAGATTATAGCCCAACAGCAGAGACAATTGCGAGCTAGAGCAACAAAAGCGGGTATCTACTTCACCAAGCTCCTCCCTTGCCCGAGTTCCGACGCTCGAGAGCGGCTAATGTCCAAGAAGATCTGAACATTACGACAAGGCCACCTCGCCGATTCTACCCCAGCTATCCAAATCACCGATCAACCTGCCAAGTTTACCCTTCGAGTTCAAGACGGACCCCACAGCATTGAAAGTGAGCAAGCTTGAGAAGTTGTTCAAAAAGTCTCAGGGGGCCCATTCCATTCCTGATATAGAGGATGGTTATACCAACTCAGTGGTGACATTACCGGATCGGTTCAAGATGCCGCATATCGATCGATTTGATGGCTCTGGAGACCCAATGGTGTACCTTCAATTGTTTTCTGATATCCTGAGACCAATGGGTTTGACCACAGCCCAGAAACTATCACTATTCGGCCGAACCCTGTCCGGGATAGCCGTAACCTGGTATGCAAAGTTGGAGAACTCGTGAAGCAGGCTGGGAAAGAGCTGGGTGAGGCCTTTATTGATCAATACTCCTATAACACACGGATCGAGGTCACAACTTCGTGATCTCGAAGTCACCGTCAAGAACCAAGGAGGGTTTCTCGAGTTCATGGCGAGATGGAGAGCAAAAGCCTCAATGATGACCACTAGGCCCGCCGACAAAGATCGATTCGGATGATTGTACGCATAATCTCCATTCAAGCTCATCACGAAGATGATTGTTATCCCTTCCCTTCCTACCTTTTGATTTGCATGAGATGGGGGTTCAAATCGAGGATGCCATCGGACAAGGGATCTTTGCGTAAGATAATGAGCCTTTGAAGAGGAATGTTGCTCGTAGTTCCAATGCTACTCTTGATGGTAGCACAAGCTGCGAAATGCTCGAGTAGGCACTATCACCACTTCCCTCAATGGCCAAAAACCAACCACTTCAACTCGGCCCCAATCCAGAAAATTCCATCCCCTTTACATGAGTCTCTCCCAAGCTTTGAAAAAGCTGCAAGAAGAAGGGCACCTAGAACTCCTAGAACCCCAACTCCTCCCAAATCCTCTTCCACCAAGGTATGACCCAAATAAATCAGGTTTACCATAAACAAAGACGGTCATGATATTTAACCGTTGCTTCCGCCTTCGTCATAAGATTCAGGATCTTATTGACGATGAGACCCTAGCTCCACCAAAAGGACCTCAGGTTAGTACTGACCCATCACCTCTACATCTCAACCTCATCCATATATTACCATCCACCTTCGACCCCAGCATATACATCACCTCGGCCCATCTACCTAAGCCTGAGGTGTTTATCCCTAAAGCATGGACATATGCATGATGGGTGCATCTGGACCCAGTATCCCAAACCCATGAACCCACTACTTCGTGATGAGGATGATTGAAGATCTTCAGAGCGTGGCGATTTAACCTTTGGAGTTTTGCCTCCATCATCGACCACACCACATCTGAATTTCTTGTCAAAAGGCTCCCTAGTCTTGAGGCGGACTGCATTTGAGGAAGGCCAATCCCTTGGCAAAGTGGAGGCGAGTGGAAAGAACAAGGTAGGGGCGGACATGGATCCCCATGAACATCTTCATTGGTCGTTGAGGCTTTGAAAGTCAAGGATCAACAAAGAGCAAGTCTCGCAGCTTGTTGCAAAACTGGATGACACTTTTGCCGCCAAGTTGGGGGCGTTTGAATCAAAGGGAAAATCGAGAAGGGTCGCTATCGTAAACAATCCTCCACTCGGAAGAAATCGAAGCCTGCCAAGACTTACCAATCTCTCTCAAAGGCCCAAAGAAAATCCACGAACCCAGAAGTACCAACCCCGAGGTCGGAGGGTCTTCCATGCCCTTCACATGCCTTTTTCCGGAGGTTTCCAAATCCTTGTTGGACAAGGCCATCTCAAACCCTTGAGCCTCGGCCTCCCGAACCCTCTTCCGGCTATACATGATGCTACCCAAGATCGCACATACCATCAAGAACCGCCATACTACCGACGATCGCCTGCTTCGCCATGAAGTATGTGATCTATTTGACAACGGGTTGTCCTCCCGCCAAGCTCGCAAAGTCTATCGGCACAGATCGGTGAACTTAAGGGATAATGTGATGTGATTCGGGAGGAACCACTGCGGATGGCGCTTCGATTACTCCAAATTGTGGTGAATGGCATGCACCGCTTTGAGCAATGTACAAGTCTTTTAATTTTGCATTTTGACTTGGATATTGGGTCACCTTGTTGTTTTGTTTTGAGTCTGTCTTTTTGTTTTAAGTCACTTTTTTGTTTTGGGTCCATCTTGTTGTATCGAGTCGGCATTTGTATAGAGTCGGGTGATTCCGGGGGTGTTACCTCGAGCGTCACCATTTTGTTTTTTGTTTGTCTTTTCGTTTTGTTGTGAGTATGTTTCTGCCAGGGAGCCAGTTATGCCAACAGATTTTGAATGAAACAGCAGCGATTTCCACACTCTCGCATTTGCTTCTGCCGTGTGTTAGTTGTGCCGGGGTTTGAATGAAATGGCGAGGCATTCCACCGCTTTTGTTCCTTGAATTCATTGTAATGACCTGAGTTTTTCAAAACTTTTTGAACACTGCAGTAAAAACAAAGAGGGAGGAATTCCTCGGGATTTGCAAAACTTTGATCAAATTGAGAGAAAGAGAGGCGTGCTAAGCCTTTAATGAATGAAATCATGCTTGTTAGCGTGAGTACTGAGAAGGACCCTGGCTTGATCCAGACTGGTTTCACACTATCTTCAGCGCGTGCGATTCGTCGCTTTCTTGAAAACTTTCAAAAACACAATGTTTTATGCAATTCTGCAAGACTTGTGTGGAATCGCTCTTAAGATTGTGCAGCCTAGGATCGCTCTCAGCCTCGAGACTCAACCCCTTTGCTTCTAAACCTTGAACTTGAATTCAGAAGGTTCAACGGTCAACCACAATGTGAGGCTTATGTGGCCAGATTTGAAGCAGCCCTCGAACAAGAGGCACCAAAGTCAGATCAAGAAGATCAAGTCGTCAAAGAAGCTTGCGAGCTAGATCAAGCACCCTCGAACTAGGGGCAAAATGTCCGATATGCTCAAGAGCCAAGATGGACCTTCAGAATCAATACAACAGACCACTCTCCGGGATACAAAGGGCTTCAATCTCAAAACCATTTGGCATGGACTTGTTACACTTTTACCCTTTGAGAGGCTCGCTGGGCCGAAAACTCGGAAGGGCGACCCAGGCAAAAGTTAGAGCAAAGAAAAGAATAAAAAAGAAAAGGAAAAAATGCAAAGATACAAAAAATGCAAAAAAAAAAAAAAAAAAAAACAAAAAAAGAAGAAAAGAATTGAAAAGAAAAGAAAAAAAAAAAGCTCGCAAGGTCGAAAACCTGCAACAGGCGCCTTGGCAAAAGTTAGAGCATAAAAAGGAGAGGTTAAATACCCGAGTGTACCTCACCCCGAACTACGTAAGGCTTGATTCCCATCTTTGGGATACGTAGGCAACTTCATCCCGAAGTCCAGCCGTAAAACACTTCAATTTGATTGTGTCCATGCGATGGTTCTGGTCATCTTTGTCTTCTTTGTATCTGAGGATTTGGTTGTGTTCGTCACTCTGAGGACTGACTATAATGCGCCGCTGTGCTATCCAAACAAGGGGCAATTCTTCGCTTTATTCAAGTCGGCGCGCCATTCAAACAAGGGGCAACTTTCCGTTGCCATTCAATGCGTCGCGGTGCCATTCAAACAAGGGGCAACTTTCCGTTGCCATGAAGCTCTCTTCAAGCACGGGGCAGTTTTCCTTTGGGTTCGAGGTTGTGCATTTCAAGAGTGGGTTCATGCTCGTTGAGCAAGTGGCCGTTTGCAAAAACAGTTTTTGAGAATTTTTACTGAGGTTGGCTAATTTTCTCGAAAAATCATTCTATCTTTTCCAAAACTGAACCATTTCTTGGACCCAAAAAAGGAAAATTTTCAGTACTCATAGCCTGACTTGCATGATTTCAAATCAAAAATTGAACAAGCATGTTAATCTAACTCCCATTTTGGCCAAATTTTTTTAGAAAGCAAGAAATAAAAAATGGTCAAAATGAGGAACTAGGGGCACAATTGGGTCAGGAGTTCTGTCTTTCCCCCTTTATCAACATACTCGCCAAGAAGGGCACTTTACCTGC
Source organism: Camellia lanceoleosa (assembly GCA_025200525.1). Taxonomy (NCBI): domain Eukaryota; kingdom Viridiplantae; phylum Streptophyta; class Magnoliopsida; order Ericales; family Theaceae; genus Camellia; species Camellia lanceoleosa. The sequence continues at coordinate 44,203,780 of CM045766.1, read as the reverse complement.
CAGAAGAAGGCACAACTGAAGGCGACAACAAAATGGTCGAAAAGGCTCTCTCACCCTCCAAGCAAATGAGGTATCGCCAAGTGCGCGGCGAATCGAATGGGGCTAGACATTACACTCCCTCATCTGGACAGATCTGCTCACGTCCAAACTCCCCAGCAGGGCATCATCGACCGATGTCAGCTGCAGATTTGCTACATACCCATTTGTAGCACAACCCCTCTGTGGGAGGACTTCACTAGCTGTGAGCGGAAGAAGAAGAATCTAGCAGAATGCTAGGGGCGAGAACCCACAACTTGCTGTTTATCCATCAACCACCCAGGGGAGGGATGAAAAATGAGAGATTGAAGAATAGAGAGATGTGCGATGAGAAAAAAAAGTGAGAAAAGGGCTTTTTCAGAAAACTAGAGATTGAGTGCCGAGTGATGTGAGAATCACAAATGAGAAAGGGTGGGAAACACTACCCAGTGAAACAGGCTCCCTGTGCATGTCGTGTCTTTTTGTTTGTCTCGTTTTTTGGTTTTGAGTCGTTTTGAGTGTCAACGGATGTGTTTAGGTTGTTTACCTTTTGTTTTTCGTTGTTGAGTCTTTTTCGTTGTGTCAGCTTGTAGGCTCAATACCCGCCGAGAACTCATTTTCTCAATTTCAAAAATAAAATCATTTTGTGCTCCGAAAGTGCCGGTCCGTTCTCCACATTTGTGCAAAATGAATTTGTTCTTTCATAAACCGCAGGTCCACCCATAAGTGTGAACAAGAAACCAGACCTATTTGAAGCTATGAGTTTCGGGCTGCAAAGCAAAAGCAAAAGAGGAAAATATTGGGCATCTGAGTTTGTTCCGGCATCAGTAAGTTCCGAGATTGCATCCCATGTGTACCTCTTCAGGTCTTGCCAATGCTCTGAAGTATGAGTGTGCTTCTACCTCAAGCTCAAGATCAAGTCTACTTCAAGCCAGAATGGCGATCAGAAGTGCTCTCCCTGAGTACCATTCCCTGCCAGAGGCATCTTGGCCGTGTTTGCGATGAGTTCCTAGGAGACCAATCGCATGACGGGAAACTAGAGTTCGAATGGTCGTGGCCTAGAACACAAAGGTTCGGATTTCCGAGACTAAAGTCCGGTTTAAATACCCAGAGGTGTGCCTCGCTTGAAATCAGATGGCAGCCCCATAGGTTGAGTTAGCATGTGTATGCACCTCACTCGATACCGAACCAACCTAGTCTCACCCCGCTGGAGAATAGGGAAAGTTGTGAGTATGATCAGAAAACAAGCGTGAGCGTGGCTCCTACATGCATATTGTTACTTGTCAAGATTTCGTAACCTTTGTGCTGTGAGTTGAAGGTAAGTGTTCGAAGAGCACGAGGGGAGATCCCCATCAGAGTAGAGCGGTTCACCGCCACTCACCTCATGAGGTGCTTTCTAAAGCGCCGCTTTGTCTATTTATTGCTTTCCGTAAGCATCATGCATTGTATTGCATTGTACCTATCAAGTTTCTTTCTCATTTCACCCAATATATCAATCATACTTGTTCACTAAGTGCATCTATCACACTTCGTGTTTGCCTTTAGTATATCTATCATACTTGTTCACATAGTGTATCTATCACACACTCGCTTTGTCTATTTTGCGTATCAATCACACACACTCACACCTTTATTCTCAGGTTAAAACCTTCCCTCTCTCCGTATAAAATACGTTGAGATATGCTTGTTGGTTACACCTTTGTTCCCCGGTTGAAACCTTCCTCTCTCCGTATGAAATACGTTGAGATATGCTTGTTGGTTACACCTTTGTTCCCGGTTAAAACCTTCCCTCTCCGTATGAAATCGTTGAGATATGCTTGTTGGTTACACCTTTGTTCACCCTAAAACCTTCCCTCTCCGTATGAAATACGTTGAGATATGCTTGTTGGTTACACCATTGTTCCCCGGTTAAAACCTTCCTCTCTCCGTATGAAATACGTTGAGATATGCTTGTTGGTTACACCTTTGTTCCCGGTTAAAACCTTCCTCTCTCCGTATGAAATACGTTGAGATATGCTTGTTGGTTACACCATTGTTCACCCTAAAACCTTCCCTCTCTCCGTATGAAATACGTTGAGATATGCTTGTTGGTTACACCTTTGTTCACCCGGTTAAAACCTTCCCTCTCTCCGTATGAAATACGTTGAGATATGCTTGTTGGTTACACCATTGTTCCCCCGGTTAAAACCTTCCCTCTCTCCGTATGAAATACGTTGAGATATGCTTGTTGGTTACACCTTTGTTCACCCGGTTAAAACCTTCTCTCTCTCCGTATGAAATACGTTGAGATATGCTTGTTGGTTACACCATTGTTCCCCCGGTTAAAACCTTCCCTCTCTCCGTATGAAATACGTTGAGATATGCTTGTTGGTTACACCTTTGTTCCCCGGTTAAAACCTTCCCTCTCTCCGTATGAAATACGTTGAGATATGCTTGTTGGTTACACCATTGTTCACCCGGTTAAAACCTTCCCTCTCCGTATGAAATACGTTGAGATAGGCTTGTTGGTTACACCATTGTTGCCCCTAAAACCTTCCTCTCCGTATGAAATACGTTGAGATACGCTTGTTGGTTACACCATTGTTCACCGGTTAAAACCTTCCCTCTCTCCGTATGAAATACGTTGAGATACGCTCGTTGGTTACACCATTGTTCCCCTAAAACCTTCCTCTCTCCGTATGAAATACGTTGAGATACGTCTGTTGGTTACACCATTTGTTTTTCTCCTCGGTTATAACCTCTATCCTGTTGCGTTGTGGACGCTACTGGCGTTGTTGTTTGGACCTCCTCTCACGATTTCAAATGGGTTTCAGTGTCCCGCTTTCTTCTCACGATTTCAGGTGGTTAGAGTGTTTCTTTCCTTACGCGATTTCAACGTGTTCGAATTTATCTCACATTGCATTTTAGCCACTACATTACAATGCATTGCATGAAAGTCCAATTTTCGAACAAAGCCACAGAGCGTGTAAGTCCAATTATCAAAATCTTCCTGCATATAATTTTGCATCTTATGACCTCACCGCACTTGTTAGTGCATTACATCGCTATCCTCACGACCTTACTCAGATCACATTGCGATGCATTCACTCGCCGACACTGCGTGTGTCAAACTGTTCGAATCATTGGAATCGCATTGAATATATGTTGTTAGCATATTGTTCTTGTTCAATTTCTCTATTTTGCAGGCACGATATTGTATGTACGGTTCATTTGAGGCTGATGCGACCAGACGAATCACGCAGGTATCGTATCTTCTCCGTGTGAGACGCGACGAGAATTGGATAGTTCTCCGCATTCCCAACTTCATGAAATGTAGTCGTTACTTTGCTGCTTTGCATTCTTGCTTAAAACTGTTGCATCTATTTGTCAATACTTGCTTCATTACAGCTTGCTGCATTTGCATGATTATTTGGCTCTGTGCATGTCGTTTGCATTCTTGCCCCTCACTGCGCGCATATATCTGTTCACCTTGTATGTTTGTCTAAGTCTTCGCCTTGTCAAAATGGGTCGCTCTGGCTTCGACATTCACTCGCCACTTCGACTTCCGAAGTTCTCACAAAGAGGGGCAATCAGAGACACTCCATTTTTGACCGACCTTAAGGCTCAGACGTCACCGATTGAGCGCCGGTGATGTTGCATATCAGGCTCGCTCGGTCTCAAAGTCGTGGCATGCCCCGCCTCCCAAGCCCGAACTCTCTTTCGTGCCTTGTCTCGGTTTGAACTGCACTTTTTTTCTGCTTTTCCCGAGGGAGGGAGTGGTCCCAGAGACTATCTCTCGGGGGCGTGGGCTACTTTTTCGTGACCGTGAGGCCATTTTTCCCATTTCCGGTTCCGGTTTTGAGCTGTTGAGCCGTGTGCCTCGGTTCGGGACCGCCCAACCATCTCCTCTTTGTCCGGTTATTGGCATTCATCTCATTTTCTCCCATTTAAGGGACACTGGGGCTCAAACCCACTTCGCTTAACACTACTTAGGTGCGGCAGCCCATTTCGGATCCCAACCGCGGTTTTGGCCTCGAGCATTCATTTTGCATCGATGTTCTGCTCATTTTTGGCGACACCTCTGCTTGGTCCTTCCGAGGGACACCTGGTCTTCGAGACCCACTTCGCCGAACACCACTTCGTGCGGCACCATTTTCGGATCCCGAACCACGCGATTTTGGCCCCGAGCATTCATTTTGCATCGATGTTCTGTTCATTTTTGGCAGACACCTGCTTGGTCCTTCCGGCGACACTGGGTCTCGAGACCCACTTCGCAGCCGAACACCACTTCCCGTGCCCGGCAGCCCATTTTCGGGATCCCGAACCGCGCGGTTTTGGCCCCAAGCATTCATTTTGCATCCATGTCTGTTCAATTTTGGCAGACACCTCTGTTTGGTCCTTCCGGCGACACTGGGTCTTCGAGACCCACTCGCACGAACACCACTTCGGTGCCTGCCCATTTTCGGGACCCCTAAAGCGCTTTTGGTCCCGAGCATTCATTTCAGATCTGCTTCTCCGATTTTTGGCAGTACCTCTGCTTTCATCATTCCGAGGAACATCATGTCTCAGATGCCCACTTCGTGGCGAACAAAATCTTTTTCTTTTGCCCTCAAAATATCTAGATATTTGAGGCAAGATATTTCAACCCTTTTGGCCCTCCTTTTAAGCCCTCTCTCTTGTCCATTCCAAAGAATTGGTCAACCTCATTTTGGGAGGAGAAAAAAATCCTTCAAGAACACTTAAGCTTAAACCTCCATTTTCATAGCAAAAAAGCTCCAAATTTCTTCAAGTCTTGCATTATTTCTTCACCAACACCAAGCCTCACCATCTCCACTACCATTCCAGCAGCAAGGAAGTGTTTTTCAGAGGTTAATGTTCAACAAATTCAAGTCAAGAAGCAAAGAAAGAAAGATCTTCAAGGGTAAGCATTCAAATCCCTTTTTCTTGCATAATCTTGAATAAAATTTTTACCCTATTTCCTTTTGTTTTTGGGGCTCCGACCCCTACTGGTTTTAGGCTTATTTTGAGCTCCTCTACAACTTTGTAGAAGGGCTCAACTTCATTTGGTGTTTCCATGATATACTTGTTTCAATATACACCTTGTATGTCACAATCTTGAATGCTAGTTTTAGCCTCTTTGAATTTGTTTTTGGGGCTCCGACCCGTACTGGTTTTGGGCCTATTTTGAGCCCCTCTACAACATTGTAGAAGGGCTCAACCTCATTTGGCCATTCTATATACCACCTCTCTTGGAAATTCACTTTAGGCCCTAAATCTTGCTCATTTTGTAGCCTTTTGTGCTTATGGTTTTGGCTCTTGGTAATAGCTAAGAGGGGTCTTATTTTGACCCCCTTTACATGTTTCATCAAGAATGTTTAGCTATTTGGTGAATGCTTTACATACTTTTCATTGTAGCCCTCTTGGTGGCCATATTTTGCATGCTTTGTTAAGCTTATCTTTGTTCTGTTTTCGGCCATGATCAGGCCTGAAAATAGTCTTAAAATGGGCTCCTCTTCAATGTTGTAGAAGGAAATTTTGTGGTTTGAATTTTCTATTTACTACTTGCTTAACAAATCCCCTTATTTCCCCCATTTTTGCAAGCTTTTGTTTCCATACTTGTGATCATAATTTGGCCATGTTTTGTGCTGGAAAAGTGCTATTTTTTGGGCTTCCTTGCTACTGTTCTTTCTGCCATAATCATATTTTGCATGTATAGCATGGCTATAGGCCATTTCGGGGCTTAATTTCACATTTTCGGGATGATTGCATGCTTCGGGTGTCATTTCGAATTGTTTCGGGGCTGTTTCCCCCTTCATTTAGGTGCTGAAATATGGTTTGCATGCTTGCATATCATTTCCCATGTCATTTCATGCCTTAATGCATTGCCTCGATTTATGCGTCTGCATGCACGCACTTCGAGGCACCACTTTTTTATCCGACGGCAGCCTATGTGAGTGTGGTTGAGGCCCTCTCATGTTGGCGTAAGCCCAATTTGCATTTTCATGCTTGTATGCCATTGCCTCGGTTTGTGTGCCCGTGTGCACGCATTTCGAGGCACTTTATTTTTATCCGCCGGCAGCCTATGTGAGTGTGGTTGAGGCCCTCTCATGTTGGCGTAAGCCCAATTTGCATTTTCATGCTTGTATGCCATTGCCTCGGTTTGTGTGCCCGTGTGCACGCATTTCGAGGCACTTCATTTTTATCCGACGGCAGCTTATGTGAGTGGGGCTGAGGCCCTCTCATGTTGGTGTAAGCCCATCATTGCATTCCGTATGCCATTTCATATATTCCTCGGTTTGTGTGCCTGTGTGCACGTATTTCGAGGCACTTCGGTTTTATCCGATTTCCATTTCATCATCGCCTCGGTTTGCGTGCCCGTGTGCACGTATTTCGAGGCACTTCGGTTTTATCCGATTTGCACTTCATATCATCGCCTCGGTTTGCGTGCCCGTGTGCACGTATTTTGAGGCACTTCGGTTTTATCTGATTTGCACTTCATATCATCGCCTCGGTTTGCGTGTCCGCGTACACGCATTTCGAGGCACTTCGATTTTATCCGATTTGCATTTCACATCATCGCCTCGGTTTGCGTGCCCGTGTGCACGCATTTCGAGGTCCTTCGGTTTTATCCGATTTGCATTTTCATCATCGCTTATGCGTGCGCGTGAGCACGCATTTCGAGGCACTTCGGTTTTATCCGATTTACATCTGACATCATCGCCGACGGCGCGTCTGCCGCACGCTTTCGAGGCATCTTATTTTCATCTCATTTTCATAGCATTGTGCAAAGCTAAATTATATATTAGATCGCATTCATGCCTATTTGTATTGCATTCATACATTTCCTCGATTTGCGTCTGCAAGCATGCATTTCGAGGCATCTTCATTTTCATCCGAATTGTGCATACTAGGTTGTACCTTAGATTGCATTCATGCATTACCTCAGTTTGCGTGCCTGTGTGCACGCATTTCGTGGTTACTCATTTTCATGGCATTGTGCATGCTATATCACATGTTAGCTGCATTTCATGCATATCATGCGTATTGCGCGGGAAACGAGGCGCGTTTTGTACTCCGAGTAACGGAACGGGTCTCAATTCCCAAGTCACCGACACTCCGGATTATCCATGATGGAGTTAAGTGTTGTTATAGCATGCATCCGCATTCATCCCTATATTGAGTTGTGCACTGACTCTACCATCATGCATCGGTATGCGTGATTGGTGGCACGAGGATCGAGGCATGCATATATTTGTGAAATACATTGCTATGCCCTTTTCCTGCTCTCTGTTACAGCAAAATCGAGGATCAACAACTTTTCGGAGTCCGGCGCGCATTTCGAGAAATATTGCAAACAGAGGCTAATCAGGGCATCCCAAGGATTTCCGCCACAGAGCAGCATACATCATCCGTCGAATAAGGCGCCCTCGGCTTGCATGCTTTTACGCTTTTCTTAGTTTAATTTTTTAATTAATTAGAAATCTGTATTATTCTTTTATTCGGACTGTATATTTATTCGGACCCTCTGCGCGAGGGCATAATTGTAATAAGTGTGCGTGAGTGTGATGTATGTCTTCCAACCCCCATTTCTTTCTCCCTTTTATTTACCCGCTTACAATGGTTAGATATAAGGCATATTTCAATTAGCATACAGTATGACAGCATGTTTGCATCATTCATCTGTTTTGCACGCACCGGGCTCGGTACATCATACAAACTGCATAGTATTTCAATTCCAAGTTGAATACTTGATAGCTGTTGCATCTCATATGCCATGTTTAGAATAGCCGAGCCTGTTATAGTTGCATTTTGCATGTGTTGCATTAGGCATTACAGTATACTTAGGATCATGCATGATTTCTAACGAGCTTCTGTTTTGGCTTGGAGTACTTGGTAAGTTGTTATGCTTTAGCATACTTGCATGCGTGTGAGTGTTGCCATGATAGCATACTTACCATGAGGCTATGTGCTTATGTGATATAACTGCCTTGGATGCCTGTGGGTGGAGGTTGAGTTATTTGGATTGGGACAATTCATCAAATGTTTGTTTTAAGCCCACTAGATAGTGGCAAAATCATGTTTTCTAAGCCCACCTGAGGGTGGCAAATCCGCATTTTAGCCTACCTGTGGGTAGCACCATCAAACCATTTTCAAACAAACAGACATGAAGTGTTTTGTTCCAATTCAGACGGCCCAGTCTATACTTGTTTGCTGCGAGCATCACATAGTAATCTAGGCTAATAACCGGAATAAGAGCATACAAAGTTTTCAAAAACAGATATCATGGTTAGTAGAGGCGGTCTTCGGCCGAGAGAGGGTGCTCACGATGTGACCTTCCCTAATCGTACCCAAGTTCCCGAGCCAACTTTGGTGATGAAGGACACGTGGCCTAAGACCGAGTCGGTTTCCTAAATTTCCCATTTTAAAATATTTAGGTGGCGACTCATTATCCGCAAAGCAGTCCATGTTTGGCACTTCTTTCAAAAAAATCTGTTTTCCTTCAAAACGATTTGCCGGATTCGGACTCTTTGGTTCGAGATTGAGAACCGCAACAAAATCGAGTCCGAACTGTAGCGAGGTCCCCTCGCGGGCGTTGTTACACTAATTATTACACAACACTAGCTAATCAACAAATTAACTAAACTAGCATGCAAACTATGTAAAATGGGTTGCCTCAGCTCTGCTTTGAATGATAAAGGATGCATGCATGCTCGAGTCGCCTTGTCGGGAAATCCATCGCGATGCCCCGGCTTGCCTTTGTTTGCAATTGATTTCAGAAAGTTGCATTAGGCTCCAGAGAGATGAAACTCCACCCAAGGAAGCTGTGGGAAGGCTGCCGACTAGCTATAGGCAAGGGAGACCACCTGCCGACCACCCTTGGTGGTGAAGACCAGAAAAGGTGGTCGGCCTGCCAGAAAACCTGGTCGGCCGACCAGTTCATTCTCCAGGTTTCTGCTTTTTTTGCAACAAAGGCAAGAGAGAGAGAGAGAGAGAGAGAGAGAAAGCAAGGTATTTGCAACACATGTGTGCACGACCACTATCTCCGTCATTGCATAAGCTCTAGGGAGTGTAGTCCTCGATCCTCGTGCCATCAATCATGCATCCCGATGCATGATGGCCGAGGAGTCAAATTGCACATCTCAATGTGAAATGGATGCACATGTAAACACCTAAAGCCAAAAACTCTATCATGGATAGTCAAGAGTGTCGGTGACCAATAATCGAGGCACGTTTACGCTTTGAGTACGAACGCCCTCGCTTCCGGTTTGGACTAAACCCTACTCCAAACATAATACAACAAACAATGTATGGACAAATGCAACTCTAGCATGCGATCTAAATGCAATGCAACTAAACAATACGAAGATGCACAGCATGACATGCAGGCACGCAATGCAATGATCAAACATGCGATAACATGGACTATAGGGCATACACAATGCAAGATGGACTTAAACCAAGGTGGATGGGCCTTGGCCACACCCAAATCAATGGCCAATGGATGATGAAATCAAAGCAACAAGACACGTACAGGCATGCACAATGCAAAGGGTCCAAGCCATGGGCAGAAGATACGACTCTCCAAGAGCATGGCAAGGATGAAACATGGAACACAATGGCATATATTTCAGCTCTAGAATGACATGCAAAATGGTCCCGAATCATGTAAACAACTCATGTTATGCATGTTGAATGGCTCAAATACCGAAACTAGTTAAGTGCGTTACACTAGAGCTATGCAAAGCAATGCCCAAATGACCAAACCAACCCCAAATAGTCCCTATGCAGGCCCAAAACAATAACAAAATGGACTAAGATGATGGCTTGCAATGCACAAAAATGAAGCTCATGCAATAGCCCAAAAATGAGGCACACAAGCACAACTCTCAAACGCATTTAAAGAGTGGAAATCATGGGAATATGACACAAGTATAAGCTCTGAAATAACATGTTCAATGGTGCCAAAACATGAAAACAACTCAAGTTAAGCATGCAAGAGGCTTCAAAACTCGAAGCTAGACAAGGGTATTACACTACAAGCATGCATGGCAAGCATCATTCGACCATGGGACCTCAAAACAGAGCTAAGGTAGCCCAAATCATGAATAAAGTCAGTTTAGAATATGGCCAAAATATGCTAGAATTAAGGGCCAAAACAACATGCAATGTGAGCTAGTGAACATGGATTACACTACAAGCATATGAAGCATTCAAGAGGCCACTAAACCAGCAAAATTCAAAGACATGACATGCCAAATAAAGCCCAAAAACCCACTAAAACATGAACAATGCATGCAAGAATGACATGCTCCTTTGATAGGCTATAAGAGGGGTTATTCTACACATGCAAGAGACACACCCAAGATGACAAAACCAACTCTAGATAGAGCCTAGGAAGGCCCTAAAAGCCACTAAAAAGGGCCTAAAACAGGGCTTGGAGGTGTGAAAATGAAGGCTCCTTTGCAAGGCTAAAAATGCAAACAAACAAGACAATGAGAGAAAGGGTCACCCCTCTCTGATTTTGGTCCTCAAAACCACATACCAACCACTGAAAATCCGTTGGATTTCAGTGGTTAAAGGGCCAATTAAAGGTCAACACAAAGGCCTTAGGGCATGGCTCAAAACAAGGCAAAATGAAGCATGCAAGGGGGTAGATGACCCCGAACAACAAAATGACCTTAAACAAACATCAAAAGGACCTCAAAACAAGACTTTTTCAGTTGAAAACAAAGCTCAAATATGCATGAAAATAAGGCTAAGAGATGGATCAAAATAAAGCTTAAAAGAGGGAAAAAGTGTGTTACCCTTGAAGCTCAGCAAGACAGCAAGCTTCTGGACCAAAAACCAACTCTTTGAGACCTCTCAAGACCCTCCAAGAATGTTAGAACAATGGTGGAGGAATGTGGCTCTGAGGTGTGGTGTAATAGGTCAAGAACAAGACCCTTTGAACCCAAAATGTAGAGATATAGAGAGAGAGAGGTATATTTTTGCCTTAGCCAAAATCTAAACCTGTGCCAAGGAAGAGGAGGGCCTCTCTTGTAGAGATACAAGGCCAAAGCTTCTTCAAGAAGCTAAAAACCAAGGCTCAAGATCCTCCATAGACGTGTATAGAGGATACAGTATGTGCCTTCCAGCTGGCACAGTTGGCACACACTCACAAAGACAAGACTGGAGGGAGCAGGCCGACCAGTTCAGGTGGTTGGTCGACCACTTCCCTTGGTCAGCTGACCAGTTCAAAATTTTCAAGGTGGTCAGCAGCCCCAATTGATGGTCTCCACATTGAATGCAAGCTAGTGGTGTAGTGGGAAACCAACAAATGTGGCTCAAAAACCAAGGAGACCAGCTTTCCGACAAGAAAATCGGCTGGCAGGAGAAAAGGTGGTCTCCAAGAGAAAAGGTGGTCTCCCATCCTTGTATCACCTTCCAAACAATGAAAACAAGGCCCATGCCAAAAATGAACAAAGACGGATACAAAACGAAGGTTCGGGGGGCAAAACACACAGTCGGGTGCCCCGAAAATAGGCTGTTAAGCATCGAAAGTGGCGTGCGACCACAAAGGTTGTCTCCCGGGCCACAGTGTCCCTCCAGAGAGAGGAAGCAAGGTGTGTGCCAAAAACCAGGGCAAACGGAGAATGTTAAGCAGTCCCGAACCGAGGCACGCGGCCGACGGCTCTGAAAACCGAAAACTAGTATCCAAACGGGAACAGTGGCTTGCGACCACGAAAAGTATCCTACGGCCACTGAGAGATGGTCTACAAGACCTCTCCCTTCCTCTGGGAAGAGAAAGCAAGACCTTGTCCACAAACCGAGGCAAAGCATAGAAGGGTCTCGAGGTTCGGGGGTAAGGACCTTAGCCGAAACTCCGATAACTCAAAACGAGCACAACATGCGCAATCACCAAGCGCCCAATCGATGACATCTGAGTCTTAAGGTCGGTAAAAAATGGGGTGTCTACAGTAAGCATCTTGTATGAGCTACTATACTGGAAGAAAAAAAGGCTTCGACACAACATTGATGTCATGCATGTGGAGAAGAACTTTAGTGAAAATGTTTTTGGAACTACGATGGGAATTGCTAGGAAGAACAAGGATACAGATAAGGCACAAATGGATTTTCAAGATATGAATATAAGGAAAGAATTGTGGCTGACACAAAATCCTGATGGATCATATGTCAAGCCTCAAGCTAGTTTCTCACTGACCCCTAAAGAGAGAGAGAGGGTTTATTTGAATTCTTGAAATCACTCAAGTATCAAGATGGGTACGTGGCAAACATTTTGAGATCAGCGAATGCAAAAAATGGTAGATTAAAATGATTGAAAAGCCAGGACTGCCATGTACTTGTACAATAGATTTTTTCGATTGGGATGTGTGGTTATGTGGATAAAGAGATCAGTACAACACTTTTTGAGTTAGGTAGCTTCTTCTAAGATCTATGCTCAAGGACATTGAAGCGAAGTGAAATGGAGAAATTAGAGGAACGCATAGTACTCATACTATGTAAGTTTGAAAACATCCTTCCTACAGCCTTCTTCGATGTAATGGTTCATTTGGCATTCACTTGCCACGTGAGACTATTCTCGGAGGACCTTTGCAATACCGGTGGATGTACCCGATTAAAACGTAATTTATAAAATTGTACTTTGAAATGAAAGGTATCGATTATGTTGTATGGCTAACCTTACTCCTAATTGGTTATCTCTTCAAGGTTTCTTGGCGCTTTAAAAAAGTTTGTCACCAACCGAGCTCGACTAGAAGGTTCTATTGCAGAGGCTTACATTGTCAAGGAGTGCATTACTCTTTGCTCAATGTATCTTTAAGGGATTGAAACCGTGCATAATCGAGATGCACGAAATGAAGATTATGGAGTTTGTCGTCAAGGTTTGACAATATTCGTAGAAATTGGCCGTCCTGTTGGCCAAATTAGAAAGCATGTTGAGATGTAACATGAACTTTGTTATATTGCTCATTGGTTCTTGTTGTACAATATCCTTGAGATAGAGAAGTATCTTCAGTACTTGTTTCTTATAATTATATATGTTTTAACATTTTTCATTCTGTTAGTCATTAATAATAGTAGTATTTCACTTATTAACCAAAACTATTTGATTAGGGAACAGAAGAATTTGTTACAAATTTCCACTGGACAAGATATAACTCAGATACAATAGAAGGAATTTCCAAAGTGGTTCAAAGAATATGTGAGTCATTTTTTAATTTTGATGATTAACCAACCACTATTAGACATGTTAAAAATTCAAACATTACTAACATAATTCAAGTGTTGCACATTGCATGTGGATGTAAATAAATAGATTGACAGTTGATGAGGCACCAAAAGCAACCAAAGAATTGTGGTCATTAGCAAATGGTCCCAATTTGCTAGTGAAAGAGTACTCGGGTTGTATAATCAATGGTGTAAGATTCCATACCAAAGAATTAGACAATCGTCGTAAGAGTCAAAACAGTGGTGTGCTTACTGAAGCGGACTACAAGGGAGAGATTCACAAATTCTATGGTCACTTGTGCAATATTTGGGAATTTGAGTACATGTGTCAAAATAAGGTTATTTTGTTTCAATATGAATGGTACAACACCGATAACACCAGTAGAAGTAGAACAATATGAGCTGACACATATTGCACAAGCATTGATGTCACAAGCCAATGGTATCAATTTGACCCTTTTATCTTGCCTACTCAAGCTAAACAAGTGTTCTACCTGAATGACACCAAATGGAGCAACCTTGTCAAGTCATGCAACAGGTCCAACATAGGGGTCTGTTTGATGTACCAGAGGTTGGTGATGGAGAACCATTGGATCAACTAGAATTTCATGATGCATTCCAACAAGAAAACATTAACTCAGTTGTCCCGATCAACATTGAAGATATTCTTCAATTTTATAGGGATGATATTGAAGCTAAGGTTATTCTGAATAAAATAATAAGAGATGGTAGAGATGACGAAGAAGATGAAGAACTTGACATAGTTGATGATATGGATCCTGATATAGGTTATGCATGATATCTAATTTTTGTTATTATGTCTCATAGTTATATATTCTTTAATGATGCTTTGTCAATACTATCTTTATATTTCCATATACATAAACTTACTTATCCATTTTTATGTATTTATTGTTTATACTTTTGTATTATTTTTTTCAAGGCTTACCAATGCCACCAAAACGATTGGCGTAGTCATCTCTTCAACTTTTGCATGAGGCAATTTTTGTTCCCAATGGAAATTTACATGACAATGTGGAGACCCACCACTCATAGCCACTTGATGTCGATATAGAGGCATAGAGGGAGGCATCCCCCAATCTAGTGTCAGTAAGATCTTGAATTTTACTATTAAAATGAAATTCTCTATTTTAATATAATGTGCACCTGTCACATATATAGTGAGATTTGTTATTATACTTATATATCATGTATCCATAATCATGTCATATCATCATTGTAAAAAAAATTTCCCTAGTCAGCACAACAAGTTAATATTGCAAGGAAGCATATTGCTTCACCATAATGTATTTGAATATATGTTACATTCATAACCATCTTGCAGTTACCAATTTTTTATTTTTTATTTTTTTGAATCTTACGTTTTGTATATTTTCATGTAGTTGTATGAATAGTTGGGGACAAGCTTTGTTGAGTTGGGTTTAAGTTTTGATAATTTTCAAACAATTCTAAAAAAATCCTTACTAATTCAAAATTTTGATATTCTTGAGCAAGCACTACTGCTTCTATTAGCAAGTGAAATTGCTAATAGATCTACTGCTAGGCAGGTTTCTCAAAGCACAATGAAATTATACTATTGTGTAGAACACTGGATGAGAAAGGAAAATTATTAAATAAAAAAAAGAGGGTTTTAAGAGGATTTGAAATCAGAACTTGAAATACCAATACATAAAAATGGTAGAGACGAAGGAAAAAAAAATATATATATATATTTGTTTAATCGACAATTGTGCCTAGCTTGGATTATCTCTAATAAAATCTTAAAGCAATAGTTGAATGAGGGAATTTGCTTAAGTGGTTCTGGTTTTGCTGATTTTCCCAATAATAGTGTCCATTAGTTTGTTTTTTCCCCAGTTTTAAGGAGCTTGTGTTGGATGTTTTGTGTTTTCTTGTCCAGTGTCTGACTTTGCTTGGTTGTGACATAGATGTATCTGTATGGAGAAAGGAGACATGCTTCCTTCTATGTTTTTTTTGTGTGCATATATTGCTATCTTTCAGCGAATCATTGGTGGACTACCTGAATAACGTTTTCAATCTTGTTCGATATACATAACTTACAACTTCATGTTTCCTATGGTATTTCTTGAACCACATTTCACAATTCCACCTCTCTTACTAAATATATATTTAGTAGGCAGTTGATTACTTTTTTTTTTTTTGGCTGTAAAAACTGCTGGGGTATACTCTAGTTGAATTCTTGTAAGTTTTGTTTTGTTCATACATACATGTTACCTTACCCCCTCCCACCAAAAATAAAATAAAATAAAAAAGGTTTTGATGCTCCAAGCTTGGTTGGCGGAAATTAGCCATTATATCATTTACTCAAAAATTTATCCATGTCAATAACCCACAACTCTATACAACAAAAGACACGATCATGCCTATATGATTGCCATACACTTCTTTTTTTTCAAAAGCAATGAATAGAATTTGCTTTTTGAATAACTAATTCTGAAAAATTAATGAAATTTCATTACCAGTATATACCTAGAGCCTTTTACCAACTGCCTACTTTATAGATTATAGAAGTCATTGTAATTTTTTGGTAAAATTATCCACCATCTACAAAAGCTGATTCGTGAGGATACAAACCCTGTAGTTAAGTGAAAGTCCTCTTACAAAAAAAAAAAAGAAAAAAGAAAAAAATTATATTATTTCTTAGAGATCTACCCCACAAACCCAAACTACTTTTGCAGCAAGAAATTGATCCAAGATGTAGCCCATATATAAAATTTCCAAGGAAAAAATTGGATTTGAATACTCACCTGTAGTTGTAACAGAGTAACAAACCCACCTGATTTCAGAACCCAACCTTTCTTCCATTGGAGCACCATCATCGCCTTCATGTTTGCAAATCTTCTTCATTGATCTAAAAGTAAATATGTGATGTTTTTAAAAATAGACCATTGTGTGGTCTTCAGAGCATTTAACTTTTGTCTAGATGATGAAGATTTATGTTTACAACAACTAGGTTTCAAGTTAATGTAGCCATGTCACTATAGGAAATTACACTTTTGGCGACTAAAAAGAATTTAGTCACCAAAAGTTGTACAATAGGCGTCTAAAAATTACATTGGTCGGCATTTGTTGCAGCGTTTAGCTACTAAATCTTTTTAGTAGTATATTAATTATTGGTGACTAAACAAAATTTAGTCGCCAAAAGTGTCACAATAGGTGACTAAAAAAATATTGGTCGACATTAGTTTAGGTTTTAGGCTACTAAAGGTTGTTTTAGTCGCAGTATACTAATTTTTGTCAGCTAAATTATATTTAGTAGCCAATTAACTAGCATAATTTCTCTTTAAATCTATGGCGACTACCCAATTTAGTCGGCAAATATGCATTTTCGGTGACCAAAAAATATTTAGTCGCTGTATGCTAATTTTGGCCGACTAAAATAAATTTAGTAGCCAAATAACTACCATAATTTTACTTTAAATCTTTGGTTACTGCCAACTTTAGTAGCGAATATATTGATCTTCAGTGACCAGTAAGCATTTAGTCGTTCTATACTAATTTTTTTGGACTAAATAAATTTAGCTGCGAAAAAACTAACATAGATATTACTTTTAATCTTTGGCGACCAAAAAAATTAGTCGCTAAATATATATTTTCAGTGACTAAAAATATTTAATCACCAAATATACATACTTTAGCTACTAAAAAAATCTAGTCGCCAAAGATAGCCACTTTAGCTACGAAATAAAATTGGTCAGCAGAGGTACAATCATCAGCTACTAAATAAAGTTTAGTCGGTATTTCTCTTACTTTTGATGACTAACTGAGTTTTAGTTGTTGAAACTACGATTTTGGGCGACTGACTTTTTTTTGGTCCTCAAATGTACAATCTGTAGCTACTAATAATAATTTAGTGGGTACTTTTATTTTACTTTTGGCATCTAATTCAATTTTAGTCGTCAAAACTACGATTTTAGGCGACAAAAATTAAATTTAGTCCCTAAAATTATTAATCTATAGCTACTAAAAGTAATTTAGTCGGTATTTCTCTTACTTTTAGCGACTAAACTTTAGACAATAATTGTATAGAACTTTATGGAGGTAAGATTTTAAAATTTGGAGGGATTCCAAAATGAATTTGTGAGTAAATTTTCAGTTGGTCAAGAATGGAAGCATAATCATTGATCAAACAAACCCACTATTCTGGGTCTCTTCTCGCTCATGCCTCACCTCACATCTCATGCCTCTGCCTTTCTCTCTGTTACTGGAGCACCACCGCTAGCGTTACACGATCACACCGCAAGTGTTGCACGAGCACTACCGTTGCTTGGTCTCTGCAGGCATGTCCCCTTACACAATCACTCAAGAAGGGTGCACGAGCACACCACTCGCCTGTCTCTGCAGGTATGTCCCCTATCTCTCTCTATGTCTTTGTCTCCCTTTCTATGCCTTTTTCCATTTGCATATACCTTCACACCCAACCCCAAATTCGACCTAGCCTCAAATCGACCCATCTTCCTGGAGTGGTGATTGCACTGCTCTTTGGATTTCACCATCTTAATCCCTTAAATCGATGTTTATGATGCCAACATCTCAATCTCTTAAATCGAATAAATCTGCTTCAATGCAAATGTTCCAAATCATTTTCCACAACTAATCAACTAACTCATCATCTATTCTCAAAGGTCAGTTTTTGTAGAAATCCAACAAAGTATATAACTATATGATATTCAAAGACCAATTGTTCAAATCTTGTTTCTAGAGTCTTTGATAGAAGGATAAGTGAAATTATCAAGATTTGGCCAAAATAGTTGAAATGGCATGAACATTTTTTTATATGCAATTTGCAAGTATAAACAAAATACTCAAAGTAGCCATCAATGGAAAGAAAGAGGAAGTGGAATGAAATCTCAATCTTTGACAAAGTTCTATGTATTTAAATGCTTTATTGCTATTTTTAAATAATTTTTGGTGATATTAATATACTAATTGGGAAACTTCGAAATTGGGAGCAATGAATTAACTGTAGAGATTAATTAAACAGATGGGATGTAAAAAAATTTGTGTGTACTAAAATTTCTTCCCTTGGTTGGCATATCTAAGTTTATATTTTAAAGAAATGTACCCATGTGTTTTCTCTATTTTCATTCTATTCTCATTCTTATTTTATTATTAATTTTTATAACTTTGTTGTGAATTGTGGGGAGTTATCTTTGTTTGCTGCAACGGTGTCATCTAACAGATTTTACTTGAACCATGGGGAGTTAACTTTGTTTGGGATCATATAAAGATTTTATTACTTGAAAGAGTGATTGTGATTGTGATTGTCATGTTCAAAAATTGTCCCTCAATAAGGAGAGTTGAAAGAGTGATTGTGATTAATTGCCATTTATTGACAGTTGTTGGATAATTGGAAAGACTAGAAAATTTCAGATAGTTGAGATAATGATAATAAATGTGAACCACTTCACATTTGACTGATTTAGTCCCTATAGCTAGTACAGTAGTGACTAATTTTGTCCTTGACATGTGTTTAGTTTTGATTTTAAGTCATCGGTCTAAGTAGGAGTATTTTGTGAAAAACATTTACTCACCAAAATCACCTTCTTGATAGTCTTGAATTGATTAGCTAGGATTGTCATCGAAAGTTTTCTAATACCACATAAAAGGTGAAATTTAATAAGAGATAAACTATGTAAATTTTGAAAATCAACTCATCTCTAATCAACTTAACTTTTCAAATGAACAATATAGTAAAAATGATAATTTTGTTCAATCCATTTTTATAATAGGTATTCAGTCTCTTAATAGTTCTTTTAAAGCAATGGATACTAATCACAAGTGGGTTATGTTCTGTTCATTCATTATCCATACAAGTGAATGAACAAAATTAGTTCAGATTTGTGTTTTATCTAGGATGGGACATGAAGCTATAGTCTTGTTGCGTACGGAGTGTTCCAGAAACACTTCATGATTTTTGACGGCTTAGCACCGTTAATCAGCTACAGGGGAGAGAACACTAGGAAGTTCATGAAAACGCAGATTAGCTAGAAATTTTTTGCTTGCAGATACGACATTGAAAAGCTATTGAATGATCAACGTTGGTATAAAAGAACAACTAGATCATCAGCTTTGAACCGGGTTTCTAAGCTGTCAAGGAATTGCCTTTTGTATTTCCTTAGTGTTCTTATGTGTCGGTTGATTTGTGTCTATTTCTTAGCTATTAAATATTCTAGATCATTGTACATTGCCTCTAGTTGATGTCCATAGCGATGCATGGTTACTTGTCGTGGCCTTCTATTTTCGTGCTAGATTTGGTTTTTGATAAAGTGGACAAGTGTTTTTTCTTCCCTCTATTATCCTATGGTGCATTTAGAATTATAAGTTCCTAGTTTGTTAGTATATTGAAATGTGCTGTGATCCATCATATCATTATATGAAAAAGTAAGCCTAAATGAAAAGGCATGTGAGTATGTGTAAATTATTAATAAAATTTAGATTAATTTTTATAAAACATTTGAAGTACTTTTAACTTTACTATATGATATCCTTTTGACAACCAGTCTTAAAATGATGATATTTCCTAAATTTGACTTGAACAAAAGATTATTTTCTTTTTCATTGACAAAAGTTCCTAATAGTTTTTGAACAACCATACTGAATGCAAAACCAAGTCAAGGAATACTATTTCTATACATTGTATTTGAGTGGAAGCACTTACTCATTAGCCAAGTTAAACCTATTTATCTTGCCATTATTCCATCTTCTTAATGTTTTCTTAGTAAGCTTGAGCAACTTGCTTATTATCAAACCAATGCTTATTTAGCATTCACGCACAACAAAAAATTGGTTTGGTCCACATTAGTTTTAGCTGGAGCAATCTTGAACCAAGTGCACCACTAAAGTGTCTATTAGATGCTAAAGGAGAGGAGAAATACAACATTTGGTGCTTATACCATTTCCACTTCAAAGCTTCTAACATCAATTACACCATCATATGCATCTCCACTCCATCTATAAATTCTTGGATGCTTATTTGGGAGATTTTCCACTGCTAGCACCAAATGGAAACTTCATTTGCTTTTGTTCTTCAACCACATGTAATGGAAAACTAGGTGCAATTTGGTTGACTTGTTCATCTGAAAAAGAAAAAAAAAATAGATATGCTCTGGCCATGAGTGTCTTAGTGCCCTGTAATGAATTAAGTTGCTCATCCCTTTATGCTCATCAGCCTTGATGGTTCAAGCATATCAGAGATATCTGAGGTTCACATGTTGACATATGGCACTACTTTGTTTGGTTTAGTGCAAGACATTAAATTTGTATGTAATTTAATTGCTTGTTTGGTTTTCACCTTTGCGTTACTAAAGCTACTAAGTAGCCTGCTCATAAATTTCATGTTCTACTATATACCGTCCAAAGGAGTTAATCTTGAATAAGTTCTATTCCTTTTGTTATGACTTTGTTTTTGTATTTTTTTCCCCTAATATGCTTGTCGAATCAATGAATTTTGCTTTAGCTAGTTCGATGACACTAATATTCATCTGATCAATAAATCAACCTTCCAGTCTTTCTAGCTACAAGACTTCCTCTGCCATCTCTTACTATTCTAGCAGAAAACCCAAACTTTCCATGGGTGTGTTTGGATTTTGGATTTGGATAGGGGATTTGTGGAGCGAAAAGAAAACAAGAGGGAAATGTGAATGAAATGTAAGTTAAATTTCTTTCACATTTCGCTTCACTTTTCTTTCCTCTCCACGAATCAGGTGTATGAGATAGAGACAAGGGAATTCTAATGATTTGAGATGCAACGACAGCTTCAAGCATAGAGTCTATTACATTTTTTTCTTTGCCCTGAGTTGAATCTATGGAAGTTCATAACAGTAGATAGTATATATATTAATTGAAATTGTATTATTTGCATTGTATCTATCATTGTGATAATCTTGCTCCGTATTATGCTAATTAATCTTAATTACGAATGTGATTATGCGTTTGATATGATTTTGAATGCCATTTATATGAATATATGTGCTTTTAAATTTCTATCTGTTCACCGTAGGAAAATCTATTTGATTATCTGCTTTAGAATTTAAATTGAAGACTTTATCGGCCACAGAAACCGAAATTGACTACGCCATTGTGATTAGCGTAATTTTTAGACCCTACGGTGAAATTTAATTGAAAATTTATTCGGATCAAAATAATTAGATTCAGAACGGTTAATTAGGCACTGTTATTAACCTTAATCAATTTGATTAAGTGTAAGGCTATAAAAAGAGGCTCTATTACACTTATATTCACTTTGTTTTGAGCTCAAGCTGAAAAATCACTCTAAAGAGGGAGTGAGGGTCGATTAGAGAGAGAGAGAGGGTGGAAGGATTGGAGCTTTGATCTTGAAGCTTGGAAATCTTGAAGATTAACTCAAGAATTTGCCATAGATTGGAAGAATTGAACCTCTAGGTGAGCAATTGAGCAGGGATTCATGAGTATAAGTTTGTAAATTTGTGCATTCAAGCTAGTTGGGTAATCAAGAACATGAATTGGAATGAAATTCAAGAATTTAAAGCTTATATGTGCATGCATGTAAGAATTTTCCATGAAGTTGTATAATTGAGCATGAAAAATATGATCCATGTAGAATTGTGGTTAAAATCCATGCTCTTGATCATCATTTGTATCATCTAAGCTAAAAATGGAAGTTGTTGTTCACATGCAAGTGCAATTCATAGAAGCATGAGTGTTGGATGCATGAAATTGAAGTATTGATGATGGGTTTGATATGAATCATGTGTGTATGTAAATGATTCATGCAAATTAAGCTTCATAATGTTGTAATATAGCATTTGTATCATGTTAGAAGGTTTGCATGTGAAGTATGAGCTGTGGTACGCAACTCATTTGAGTTTGAATGAAAGTTTGAGCCTCAAGAACAGTTCTGGAAAACCCAGAATTCGACATGTTCGCTCAAGCGGGGAATGCGCCGCTCGAGCGTGAACTGTGAGCTCCCAGAACTTTTTACAGACATGGATGTCCGCTCGAGCGGGGATATTCACGCTCGAGCGGGGAGCCATGTAGTGTGACCTTTCGCTTGAGCGTCCGAATTCACGGTCGAGCATAAAAATGAGGTAACCAGTACTTTTGCAGACCATGAGGGTCCACTCGAGCGGCGGAACCTACGCTCAAGCAGGGACCCCTGTTTTAGAAATTTTGGAAAGGTGTTTTGTGTTTCGTTTTCCGTTCTCTTTCATTTCTAAGCACTCTTAGGCATGCATTGAGCATCATAAATGAGTTAAAAGGATAAGAAAGAAGCCTAAGATGGATGCATGAATTAACAGCGGATTGAATTGTTTGTGACCCATTGTGTTCATGAAATGTGTAGGGTCAAGCTCCAGGGCAAATCTGCCGGCAGAACACTGTGAGTAATATTTTAGTAAAGATATTTTGAAGTATGTTAATTGTCCAATTGGTGGCCATTGGATATGAATGAATGGGCCAACAATATGAATGAATGGGCAGAGGCCGTTGGATATGAATGATTAGGCCAAAGGCCGTTTGATATACATGAATGAATTGGGCTCGAGGCCGTTTATTTAAAGAACAAAGTGGGCCAGAGGCCGTTTGATATGTTTGGGCTTGAATCGCCCAATGTACTAAATAATACACGAAGTAGAATACTAAATGGGTCCAAGGCCGTTTGATATATGTGAATCTCAATTGTGTACTTTCTTTATTTGATATTATTCACTCGGCTTTCGCTCACGCTCATTAATGTGTATGTAGGTGAGCCAAGGGATGCCCAAACCCAGCCTCAGTGAAATATGTGAGAAATAGTCAAGGTTTTGAAGAGTCAGCCCGACGTCTCGCGCACGAGACTTGTCTTCGCCTCTTTTGTTCTTTTGTTATAGTTTTGCTATGTTGGCGAAAACATTGGATTACTTTTGTATATAAACTTTGGGTTTGACTAACTCAGACTTGAATGATCCTGCATGTACAGTTTATATGTTAACTGTCACGACCCGCTCCCCGTACTCAAGGGTTAAGCATCGTGATGGCCAGTAACTGAAGTTACCTACGGCCAATTCAAAAACAAATTAATAAACGCAATCGGAAGAAATATTTGAGTAAGGGTACCAAAATAATCATTGGAGCTTCTATTTTTATTACAAAATATATTGACCAAAAAGGCCGATATTTACATATAAAAATATCATAAAGATACTGTGTGTGTGTCTATTCCGCAGTCCCGCATCTAAGACTTTCCAAAGGCTATTTCTGAATTGCATGTTTCCTGAAAATTGGTAAAAAACTATAAGCACATGGCAGAGTGAGAAATATTATACCAAGAGTATAAGGGACACGAAATAACCATAGATCGTTAGTTAGGCCAAAACATTTATATAAACAAATCATTTGAGTAGCAGAAACTAAAATACAGATATTATATAAATATATAACCATAACTATGGTATCGTAATGTACGTGCAGGTCATGTAAGTGACAAATGTAACAGAGGTACGGATTCAAGAGGTGGCTCGTACAGATTCTAGAGGTGGCTCCCACAATAGTGTAGCACTTAGCTCAAGACAAGACTTAGCTCAAGACAAAGACTTTGGTCCGCATAGAATAGAGGTACGGATTCAAGAGGTGGCTCGTACGGATTCTAGAGGTGGCTCCCACAATAGTGTAGCACTTAGCTCCGCACAGCACTTTGCTCCGCACAGAACAGAGGTCAATGGATCCATGACAAACAGAGGACCACAAAGTGGTCAAACAGAGGCCAATGGTTATTTAAGTCCCCCAAGGCGTGGGACTCCCGTGGTGGTACTTACAAAACATAATTGTATATAAGGTCATAGCCAAATATTCTTTTAGATATAAACAAACATATCTATGGATTTCCTTTTAAGCAAATAGGGTTCAAAAATAAAACCACGTAACTGAAATCTTTATAAAACATAACTTTTATTAATATACTAATAAAATATAACGTATATAAAATAGATTTACATTTTGGTGACTCAAGGTATAATATAACTCACCTTAACTTTAATACCTTATTCTTTCTTTCCATTATCACAGACCCTTTTAACTTCCATCATTCTTTCCTTCATTTCCTCTCTTTTCTTTCTTTCTCCTTTCCTTTCTTCTTTGTTTTTCCGCCCAGTGAATCAGATCCTTCCTATTTATATACAAAGGAAAGGGTATACATGGCCCTGTACGAATCTTCCGTGGATTCAATAATCATTATATAGATTTGTTCTTATCCTTAATAGATTTTTAAGATAATTATCTTTTAACCCAACTTTTTAATATAATTATATAAATAATTTAATTTCTAATTAAATTACACTTTATCTTATAGTAACAGAAAATTAATTATTTATTTTAGTACCACACTCATTATTATTATTCATATTATCTATATTATTATTATTTCTATTTTGACCCCTAAACTTTTAATAATTATATTATTTTATAAAATTACGCATAATAATATGTAATAAATTACATATTGTCCTAACCAAGATTAAATAATATTAGTATAAATTCTATAGAATAATTAAAAATCTGGGTTGTTACATTAACTTTCCTGTGATGTAAGTTATTAACGAATACTTATGTAAAATGTTATGATGTGCATATAAGCACAGCTCTATGGACAAAGTTTTAAATTTGCTTCCGTTTGGCCCCTTTACTTTGATGAGTTATGTCTTATATGGTTTGAGGCCGTAGGTAATCACTTGATTACTGGCCGGTTATGTCCTTAACCCATAGGGGCAGGTTCGGGTCGTGACAGAGTGGTATCAAAGCACAAGTTGGTAACTCACACACTTGTCCAAATGAGCAATAAGCGTCTAGAAAAGATCTAGGATGCATTCATGTGATAAGTATGAATCTAAAAGCATTGAGAATACGCTTAAATGTTTTAATGTGAATAATTATGTGTCATAAGTTTGTGATTTGCTTACATTGCAAATTATCTGAATATGTATGCTTTTCAGTATATGTATACCTGTGAATCTTTTGTATAAAGTACAATGCAAATCTAATCAGATGATGAGAACAAGAGGTGATGAGATAGTGGAGTCTTCTACTGCTAGAATGGATATAATGGAAAGATTGCATCAGGAAGTGGTAGAAACATTGAGGTAACAACAACAGTGGCAACAACCGCATCCTCCACCTTCACCTCCACCTCCACCTCCACCTCCGGCACCTCCTGTACCAGACTTACAGGATGATGACTGGACAATAGCTCTCACCAAAGAGTTTAAGAAAATGAAACCACCACAGTTTCATGGGGGATTAGATCCGTTAAGAGCTGAGGCGTGGGTTCTCGACATTGAAAAGCTGTTTGAGCTGTTTCCTTGTTCAGAGACACATAAAGTACTTTTGGCCACCTTTACGCTAGAAGACGAAGCAAGAAGATGGTGGATGTTAATGGTTTTAAAGAAAAATAAATTTTCAATCACCAAAGAGTCCAAATCCGGCAATTGGTTTTTAAAAAAATCAATTTGAAATCAAAAGCGCCAAACATGGACTGGTTTATCAGATTTCAGATTCGCTACCTAATTATTTTATTTTGGGAAATTTAGGAGACCTTGACTCGTGCCTAAGGCCATGTGTCCGTCACCACCAAAGTTGCCTCGGCTCGGGAACTTGGGTACGAGGGCGGAAGGTCATGAAATGAGCACCCCCTGTAGACACCCCATTTTTGACCGACCTTAAGACTTAGACGTCACCGGTTGAGCACTTGGTCATGATGCATATTGTGCTCGTTCTAAGGTTGCGGGGTCACGACTAAGAGCCTTGCCTCCGGACTTCGGGACTCTTTTGTGCTTTGCCTCGGTTTGTGAACCAGATCCTGTTTTCTCTATTTTATCTTCTTGAAGGGAGGGAGAGGTCTCGTAGACCATCTCTCAGTGGCCGTAGGCTACGTTTCATGGTCCTAGGCCATTTTTCCCGTTTGGAGACCAGTTTTCGATTTTCAGAGCCGTCGGCCGTGTGCCTCAGTTCAGGACTACTTAACTACCTCCGTTTGCTCCGATTTTTGGTACACACCTTGTTTCCTCTCCTTAGAGGGACACTGTGGTCCAGGAGACCACCTTCGTGGTCGTACGCCACCTCTGGTGCTTAATAGTCAGTTTTCGGGGCCCCCAGCTACACGTTTTGGCCCTCAAACCCTCGTTCAGCATCGGTGTGGGTTCATTTTTGGTGTGGACCCTAGTTTCATTGTTAGGAAGGTGGTAGTATGGTGGGAGACCACATTTTCTTCTTGGAGACCACCTTTCCCCGGTCGACCGGTTTTTCTTGGCAGGTAGGTGGTCTCCCTTACTTTTGAGCCACAATTTCGGGTCTCCCATACCACCATTGTGTTGCATTCTTTTGGGAGGCCACCAATATGGGTAGGCCGACCAGCTTTTCTTCCTGACCCTTTTGAACCTTGCTGGAAAGTTGGTTTTCCTCTCTCATGGGTCACATTTTCTAGTCTCCCATACCACCACTATATTGCATTCACCTGGGAGGCCACCTTTCTGGGTAGGCCGACCAGCTTTTCTTCTTGACCTTTTTGAACCTCGTCACCGACTAGTGGCCAGACCACCTAGGCCGGTCGGCCACCTTTTGTTTTTGGTCTTTTGAGTGCAATATATTGTACCCGGGGCATTTGCCCCATCCTCTGGGATTTAACCCTTTTGTTTGCCTTCTTAAGGGAGCTTTGACCCTTTTTGCTTAGCTTCTAAGGGAAGCTTGACTCTTTGTCATGCTTCTTCAGGAAGCTTGACCCCTTTGGTCTAGCTTTCTCAAGAAGCTTGACCCTTTTGGTTAAGCTTCTTTTAGAAGCTTTAACCCTTTGTTGAAGCTTCTTAGAGAAGCCTTGGCCCTTTGTCTTCTATAAGAGAGGGTTCCTCTCCATTTGCAAGGGTTGAAAAATTTTGGATGAGGCTTATACACTTCTCTCTCCATAGCTCTCTTCTTCAAGCTCTAAACTCCATTGTTCTTGCATCCATTACACTACACCTCCTAGCACAACACCTCCACCATCCATCCAAGCACCTTGGAACTGATTTGTAGAGGTTGAAGGCTCATTACCTTGGTCCAGAAGTTGCTGAGGGTCGCCTCTACAAGGGTAAGTCACCATTTCCCCCATTTTGACATTGTTTTGCTCCATACTTTAGCCTTATTTCTAAGCATTTTTGGACTTTGACATAAATTGAAAAAAGTTTTCTTTGAGCTCCTCTTTAAGTTTGATCAAGGTCATTTTTTCTTTTTGGGGTCATCTTCCCCTTCGCATGCTTTATTTCCTCATGTTTAGGGCTATGCATTAGAGCATTTGTATTGGCCTTGGTTTGGCCTTTTGGCCACTGAAATCCAGTGGATTTTCAGTGGCCAATATGTGTTTTTGAACCCTAAAATCAAAGAGGGATGACCCTCTCACCCCTTATTCTCTTTACTAGCTTTGTTGGCCTTCCAAAGGAGCTCCATTTTGCATGTTTTGAAGTCATGTTTTAGGCCCTATTTGGTGAGTTTTAAGGTTTCCATAAGTTCTGTCCAGAGCCCTTTTGGCCATTTTGAGTGTCTATTATGCATGTGTAGAACAATCCTATTCAAGGCCTTTCAAAGGGGCTTTCACTTGCATGCTTCCTAGACTAATTTTAGGGCCTTTTTGGTGGGTTTTAGGGCCTTCATAACCTCTTTCTAGAGGTGGTTTTTCCATTTTGTATGTCCATCATATATGTGTAGAATAACCCTCTTTCTAGAGTCTATCATTCTTGCATGCATTGACTGAGTTCTAGTGGTTATTTGGGCATATTTTGGCATGGCATACTTCTGATTTTGGCTAGTTTGGTGAGCCCTCATGTGCTTCATATAGTTGTAGTGCAACTCATGGTTCACAAGCTTTCTTTGCATGCTTTGTTGACCCTTGACTTTAGCACTTTTTGGCCATGCCTTAAACTGATTTTGTGCATATTTTGGACTGCCTTAGCTCTGTTTTTGGCTCTCATGGTTGAATGATGTTTGTTTTGCATGCTTGTAGTTCAATACCCATGCTTAACTTTGAGTTTTGAGGCTCATTCCATGCATATACTGAGGTGTGTTCATGTTTTGGGTCCATTATACATCATATTTTAGAGCTTGTATGAATGCCATATTTCCATGTTTTCTACTCTTTAAGTGTGCTTGAGAGTTGTCCATGAATGCCTTATTTTCGGACCATTGAGTGAGCTCCATTTCCTCGCATGTTGAGCCACCATTTTAGGCCATTTTCCCACTACTTCAAACCTGCCTAGGGTCTGTTTGGGGTTGGTTTTTCCATTTGTGCATCGCTTTGGGTACCTCTAGTGTAATGCACTTCACTAGTTTCGGTACCCGAGCCACCTAGCATGCATTGTGTGACATATTTTCATGATTCGGGACCATTGTGCATCATGTTTCCGAGCTGGAAATTGCATGCTTGTATGCCATATTTCATTCCTTGCCATGCCTTGTTAGAGTTGCATGTTGTGCCTTAGGATCGGTCCTTTGCATTCGTGCATCTTTGCATGTATTTCGGTTGTCTCATTTTCATCACATGGCCACTGATGTGAGTGTGGCTGATGTCCACTCATATTGGTGTAAGTCCATTGTGTATGCCATTTTAGTCCATAGCATTGCGTATGCCATTTTAGTCCATAGCATTGCGTATGCTAGGATACATGTTAGAGCGTTGTCTATGACATGTTATGTCACGTGCATTGTGTATGCCATTTTAGTCCATAGCATTGCGTATACTAGGTTGCATGTTAGTGCATTGTGTTTGGGATAGGAGTTAGCCCAAACATGGGAAACGAGGGACGTTTCGTACTCAAAGTGACGACACGTGTCTCAATTCCCAGTCGCCGACACTCTGGATTACCCATGATAGAGTTTAGGCCTTGTTATGTTGTCATGTGCATTCATTTCACATTGAGTCATGCAATTCGACTCCTCGGCCATCATGCATCGAGATGCGTGATTGGTGGCACGAGGATCGAGGTGTGCATATATATGTGAAAATACTTTGCCATACCCCTTTCTTGCTCTCTGTTGTAGCAAACCAGAAATCAACAGCCTTCTAGAGCTTTGCACAGCATTACGGGATTAATTGCAAACATAGGCAAATCGGAGCATCGCGAGGAATTTTCCGACGAGGCGACTCGAGCATGCATCTTTCATCATTTGGAACAGAGCTGAGGCGGTCTATAGCTTGCATGCTAATTTATTTTGCTCTAGTTAATTTGTTAATTAATTCAGGTTTTGTAATATTTAATTATTTATTCGAACTGTAATTATTTATTCGGACTGTATTATTTATTCGGACCCTCTGAGCGAGGGCACAATTGTAATAATTGTGCGTGTGTGTGATGTATGTCTTCCAACCCCACGTCTTTCTCCCTTTTATTTACCAGCTTATGATGGTTAGATTAGGGCATGTTGCAATTAGCATACTTATGCTCGCATGTTTGCATCCATTCATCTGTATTGCATGCACCGGGCTTGGCGCATCATACTAACTGCATCGTATTGCAATTCCAAGTTGAATATGTGTTAGTTGTAGCATCTCAGATGCCATTCTTAGAATAGCCGAACCTATTATAGTTGCATTTTTGCATGAATTGCATTAGGCATTTCTGTATAGTTAGGATCATGCATTGATTTCTAACATAGCTTCTGTTTTGGCTTGGAGTACTCGATAAGTGTTTATGCTTTAGCATCCTTGCATGTGTGTGAGTGACTGCCATGATAGCATTCCTACCATGAGGCTATGTGCTTATGTGATATATCCGCTCAATGCCTCGATGAAGGTTGGATTATCTGAATTGGAACAATTCATTGATTGCGAGTTTTAAGCCCACTAGATAGTGGCAAATCACCATGTTTTCTAAGCCCACTTGAGGGTGGCAAAATCCGCATTTTATCCTACTTGCGAGTAGCAAACCGGTTTCAAAAAGAAACATGAAATGTTTTGTTCCAACTCAAAGTATCCATTTATACTTGTATGTCAGGCATCACATAGTAATTTAGGCTAATAACCTAATAAGAACACATAATGTTTTCAAAACTTGATATCATGGTTAGTAGAGGCCGATCTTTGATCGGGCAAGCGGGGGTGCTCATGATGGACACGTGGCCTTAGGCAACGAGTCAGGGTTTCCTAAATTCCCCCAAAACAAAATATTTAGGTGGTGACTCTGTATCTGGCAAAGTAGTCCATGTTTGACACTTCTTTCAAAAAAATCTATTTTCAAAAATGATTTGTCGGATTTGGACTCTTTGATGATTCATCGATCTTGCATTGCACTCAACGAGATTAGATACAGGACCGTGACATTGAGTCCGAACTGTAGTGAACCCAATGAACAAAACGGGATTCCCTCCTGGGACGTTCGGGGACGTCTACAGTTTCTGGCGACTCTGCTGGGGGCCTAGAGAACTTGACTCGAACTCATGATATCTGGTTTTGACTACACTTATGTGTTTCTTTGCATTGCATTTGCATTGGTGCGCCTAGGACACCGTGTTTGCTGTATGCTATTCTTGAAAGGTTTGCCGGAGGCTCGCTTCGAGAAGCGTGCCATAAGGCTGACCGGTTGCGGGCTCTGCCATGACAGGAACACAAACCCCGATTTTACCGGGGCACCCTTTTGACCATTCGACCTAGTGCATATCGAAATCCATAGTGACCATTCCAAACTAGGATAGGTTGCTTACCCGATTTTAGGTTGTTTGAAACCACTACGTAGGTAGTAAAACCCTAGCTCCTGACAAAATAGGACAGGGAAACCCTACCCCTCCATAGGGGTGTTTTGGCTCTCACTTGTCTGCTATGTGCTTTTAGAGTGCGTCTCTACAGGAATGCATGTATCGGTTATGTTTGGTTTGATCAGCCAAGCACCGATTCAAGATTTTTGGGAATCAATTATCTGCGGGTATCAGATTCAGTTTTGGGCCGGTAATTTGGGGGACAATGATCAGTGGCCGAATGCAGTTATTCAGCTATGCTTATATCTGTCCTAGTGAAATTAGGCTGAGATGTTGCCTACTTTCTCTTTCAGTTCAGAGATTCAGTTTGGTGCAGCCAGCATTCTTCTTTGTTAAGGCCAGACCAGTCAAGGCTTACTAGTTCTTCTGCTCCGTCAGTCACTAGTTATATCATCTCCGTTCAGTTCAGCGGACTTATGATGACACAAGATTCGGAGGAAATAGTTGTTATGGTAGCCGCATTGGATCAAGGAACCATCTTGCGGGATGAGACAAATGTTGAAGTACTGCATCCGCCCAGGTCGCCTGCCGCGCGCCCGGTCTGGACGCTCCAGTCGTGTCAAACTCATGAGCCCACCACGTTTGAATTGATGGGAATGATTGGTAATCTTCGCCGATCAGGTTCGATCTCGCATTTACGTTGGAAGCCGCCACCGGCCACATCCTACACCGGGAATTTCGTACCACAGGAGCCCCCGTTATTGAGGCGAATTGTAATTGAGCTCAGCCAACCTGAGGCTATCTCAAGCTATGGCCATGACATGTCAACAACAACCGGGTTCCACTCTGATGTAGCAACCCAAACCCTCGATCAAGCTGAGGCTAGAGGTAAAAAGAAAGTGGGAACAGATGCTGATCCCGTTGAACAACTGTTATCGGCAGTCAAGGCTTTGAAAGCCGGGGGATTGAGTAAACAGCAAATATTCACAGCCAGGATAAAACTGGATGACGCTTCGCCCGATCAAAGGCGCTCGAGTCGTAGAAAATCGATAGGAACCGCCATGCCGTAACTGCTCCTCCAACCCTAACTCGCACTGAAAGGATCAAGGCCAAAGCAAAGATCGCCAATCCTTTTGCCAAGGCTCGCAAAAGTCAAGAAACCTCAAGTATTCGCCCAAGTCGCAGGGTATTCCACGCCTTTTATATGCCTTTGTCTAAGGCGCCCGGATCCTTGCGAAAAGGGCTATCTTAGACCCTTGAGTCTCGGCCTCTTCAAGAATCTCCTCCTCACATGATGCTACCTTGTATCGCTGTACCACCAAAGAAACCACCATAGCACTAACAATTGTTTCCGTCTTCATCATGAAGTACAGGATTTGATCGACAATGAGGTCATCCTTCTACCTACCTCAGTGAAGTTTGTCACTGTTGAGTTGTTAGATTTTGAGGATAGTACGAATATGTGATCAAGTGATGAACCACCTGTGGGCGGCACTCAGTTTACTCCAGATGTGGCGTATGGCACGCACTGCTTTGAGCATTTGTGAATGCTGGTTTTTGTACTTTCTGACTTGGGTATTGAGTCAGTTTTGTTATGTTGTTTAGAGTCTGTCCCATTGTATAGAGTCAGTCTTTTCATACTGAGTCAGTTAGGTCTGTCTTGTTGTACCGAGTCAGTCCTATTTTGTTGGAGTCAGGTGATTTCGGGGGTGTTACCTCAGACATCACTTGCTTGTTTTGTGTTTGTCTTTTCGCTTTCTTTTTTAGTCTGTTTCTGCCGGGAGGCCAGTTACACCAGTAGATCTAATCGAAACAGCTGTGGCTGTCATGTTTTTGTGCGTATTGCTATTTTGAGCCCATTGTGCTAGCAAGTTTAGAATGAAATGGCAGTGCATTTCACCTGCTCTTTTGTGCCTTGAATTCATTACATCGACCTAAGTTTTTTCAAAAACTCTTTTTGAACACTGCGGTGAAAACAAAGAGGAAGGAATTCCTCGGGATTTGCAAAAAAGTTGGATCGATTAAGAGAAAGAGAGGCATGCTAAGCCCTTAACAAATGAGATCATGCTTGTTAGTGTGAGTACTAGGAAGGATCCTGGCTTCATCCAGATTGGTTCCGCACTGTCTTCAGCGCGAGTGATTTGTCGCTTTCTTAAAAGATTTCAAAACATGTTTTTGCGCGGTCCTGGAAAGACCTGTGTGGATTCGCTCTTGAGATTGTGCAACCTAGGATCGCTCTCAGCCTCGAGACTCGACCCCTCACTTTCAAACCTTGAACTAGGATTCAGAATGTTCAACGGTCAACCACAATGTAAGGCCTGTGTGGCTGGATCAGAAACAACCCTCGAACTAGGGACAGGGAAGTCAGATCAAGAAGATCAGATGTCATCAAAAGAAGCTTGCAATGCTAGATCAGAAGCACCCCTTGAACTAGGGGCAAAAGATGCCAGATTGTGCTCGAAGAGCCAAAGATGGATCATTCCACAAATCAATGAAGATCGGCAAGAATGCCAAACCCTAGAAGGGAGGAAAGAAGAAGACATTGTCGAAGGACAACCGAGTTCCTATCCATAACACTACGGGCAAATTCAGGTTCCCATTGGATGGACTCCTGCATCATCAGCGAACAGCAGCCATTCTTCTGAATTCAGATGACTTCAGGATCTCAAAACCATTTGACATGGACACAGCTACACTTTTACCCTTGAGAAGCTCGTTGGGCCGAAGACCCAGAAGGGTGACCCAGGCAAAAGTTAGAGCAAGAAAAAGAAGAAAAAGAAAAAAAAAAAAAAGAGAAAAATGCAAAAAAAAAAAAGAAAAAGAAAAAGGAAGAAAAGAATAGAAAAGAAAAGAAAAACATAGCTCACAAGGTTGAAAACTCAGAGGGGCGGCCTTGGCAAAAGTTAGAGCGCAAAAGGAGAGGTTAATACCCGAGTGTACCTTACCCCCGAACTACGTAAGGCTTGATTCCCATCTTTGGGATATGTAGGCAACTTCATTTTGAAGTCCAGCCGTAAAACACTTGAAATTCGATTGTGTCCATGTGATGGTTTTGGTCATCTTTGTCTTCCCTGTATTCGAGAGTTAGGTTGTGATCGTCACTCTGAAGATTGATTACAATGCTACCGCAGTGTTATTCAAACAAGGGCAACTTTCTATTGCCATACAAGCAGTCTTTGGGTGCTATTTAGACTAGGGGCAACTTTCCGTTGCCATGCAGTACCATTCATACAAGGGGCAATTCTCCTTCGGGTCTGAGGTTGTGCATCTCGAGAGTAGGTTCCGTGCTCATCGAGCAGTGGCCATTTGCAAAAATAGTTTTTGAGAATTTTTAATGAGGTTAACTAATTCTCTCGAATATTATTCCACTTTTCCAAAACTGGACCATTTCTTGGATCCAAAAAAGGAAAATTTTCAGTGCTCATAATCTAACTCGCATGATTTCAAATCAGAAAATCCAACAAGCGCGTTAATCTAACTCTCATTTTTGTTAGAATTGTTTTAAGCAGAAGCCGAAAATAAAAATGGTCAAATTGATGAACTAGGGGCACAGTTGAGTCAGGCTTCCTGTCTTTCCCTCATTGTCAATGCACTTGCCAGAAAGGGCACCATACTTGCCGGAAAGGGCACCCCATTCGCCAGGAAGGGCATAGTGAAAGCTAATAGAAAAGGGCCGAAACCTCTCAACATCCTCCAAGCAATGAGGTATCAAGCCAAGTGCGAAGCATGAACTGGAATGGATCAAGATATTCCACTCCCTCATCTGGACACATTTGATCATGTCCAAACTCCCCAGCAGAACATTGTCAATCGATATCAGCTGGAAATTTGCTACACACCCAGTTGTAGCGCAACCCCTCTGCGGGAAAGTTCACTGTTGTGGGCAGAAGAAAAAGAATCTAACAGAATGCTAGGGGTAGGAGCCCGCAACTTCCTGTTTATCCGTCAACCACCCTGGGGAGGGATGAAAAATGAGAGATTAAAGAATAGAGAGATGTGCGCTGAGAGGAAAAGTGAGGAAAGGGCTTTTTCTGAAAAACAGAGCCTGAGGGCCAAGTGATGTGAGAATCACAAATTAGAAAGGGTGGGAAACAAATACCCAGAGAAACTGGCTTCTCGCGATCTAAGAGTTCTCTCATCTTTCCAATACGTCTGAGTGTCGTGTCTTTTGCTTTCTCTCGATTCTTGTTTTGAGTCGTTTTGAGTGTCATTCGGTGTTTAGGTTGTTTTATCTTGCTTTTCCTTTGTTGAGTTGTGTTTAGGTTGTTCTACCTTTGTTTTCCGTTGTTGAGTCGTTTTGGCTATGGTCAGTTGTAGGCTCAATACCGGGTTGAAAACTCATTCTTAATTTCAATTTCAAAAAAAATTGCTTTGTGCTCAGAATGCTGTGCCATTCTCCATGTTTGTGCAAAACGAGATTTTGTTCTTTCAAAAACCGCAGGGTTCAACCTGGGTCATGTGAAAACAGTAAAACCAGGACCTATTTGAAGCTATATAGGTTCCAGACTTCGAAGCAAAAAGAAAGGGAAAATGTCGGGCATCTGAGTTTGTTTCAATTTCTGCAAGTTCTGTCGCCGCATCCTGTATGTTCAGAATGAGCTGTGTGTTCAAAATTAAAAGACTACTGTGTTATGAGCCGTGTGTTCAGATCGAGCAGTGTTGTGTTATGAGCTGCGTGTTCAAAATTGAAAATGTATGAGCTGCGTGTTCAGAAGTGGAATGTGTGAGTTGCGTGTTCAAAATGAAGTGAATGAGCTGTGTGTTCAGAAATGAAAAGTTTGAGCTGCGTGTTCAGATTTAAAGATGAGTTGCATGCAAATAAAATGAATGAGCTGCATGTTCAGAAGTGAAGTGTATGAACTGTGTGAGCTGCGTGTTCACAATCAAAAATGGGCTGCGTGTTCAGAAGTTCAAAAGTTCGGGCTGCGTGTTCAACTTTCAATGAATGTGTGCTGTGTGTTCACATTAAAAAATGGACTGTGTGTTCACAAGTTCAAAAGTTTGGGCTGCGTGTTCGACTTTCAACAAATGTGTGCTGCGTGTTCACATTGAAAAATGGGCTGCGTTTCCGAAGTTCAAAAGTTCGGGCTGCGTATTCCACTTTCAACAAATGTGTGCTGTGTGTTCACATTCAAAAATGGGCTGCGTGTTTCACTTTCAACAAATGTGTGCTACATGTTCACATTCAAAAATGGGCTGCGTGTTCAGAAGTTCAAAAGTTTGGGCTGCGTGTTCAACTTTCGACAAGTGTGTGCTGCATGTTCACAATGGGTTGCGTGTTCAGAAATTCAAAAGATTGGGCTGCGTGTTCACAATAAAAAATGGATTGCGTGCTCAGAAATTCAAAAGTTTGAGCTGCGTGTTCGACTTTCAACAAATGTGTGCTTTGTGTTCACATTCAAAAATGGGCTGCGTGTTCAGAAATTCAAAAGTTTGGGCTTTGTGTTCAACTTTCAATAAGTGTGTGCTGCGTGTTCACAATCAAAAAATGGGCTGCGTGTTCAGAAATTCAAAAGTTTGAGCTACGTGTTCAACTTTCAAAAACTGTGGGCTGTGTGTTCACGACAACACATTTGAGCTGTGTGTTCAGATTTCAAGAAAATGTGGGCCGTGTGTTCACCGCAAGAGTTTGAGCTGTATGTTCAGATTTCAAGAAATTGTGGGCTGCGTGTTCGCAACAAAAGTTTGAGCTATGTGTTCAAATTTCAAAAATGTGGGCTGCGTGTTCACGCCAAAAGTTTGAGCTGCGTGTTCAGAAATTCAAGTGCTTGAGCTATGTGTTCAAAATGCAAACCAAATGCAGTGTTATGGACTGAGTGTTCAGATTGAGCAGAGCTATGTGCCCAAATGAGCCGTGTGCTCGAAAATGAAATATGTGCCCGAAATGAGCCGCTCAAAAATGAGCAGTTCAATGAGCTGTGTGCCCAGATAAACAGAGTGCTGTGTTTTGAGCTGCGTGCCAAATAAATAGAATATTGTGTTGTGAGTCGCGTGCCAAACAAACAAAGTATTGTGTTGTGAGCTGTGTACCAAATGAATGGAGTGCTATGTCGTAAGCCGTATGCCAAGTCTTGCATTGTGCATGCATTTTATCGCGCTATCTTGCGCACCTCATTCGCACTGTTTTGTGCATCTCATGCATTTTGCATACATTTCATTTCACACTATTTTGCACATCGCACTGTTTTGTGCAGTGTACACTCGCGCTGTCTTACGCATCGCACTGTTTTGTGCAGTTTACACTCACGCTCTCTTGCGCATCGCACTGTTTTGTGCAGTTTACACTCGCGCTCTCTTGCGCATCGCACTGTTTTGTGCAGTTTATACTCGTGCTTTCTCATGCATCGCACTATCCTGTGCATTTCATTACTTGTTCCCTTTCATCTTGCGTAGAAAATACTAGTAGCACTTGTTAGTGCATTGTTCGCGCTATCTTGCGCACTCTTCTTGCACCTGTTAGTACATTGCTCGCTACTGCTCGCAGACCTTACTGCACTTGTTTGTGCATTGCATCGCCTTTATCTTGTGCACATCTGCGTCGCACTGTCTTGTGCACTTTGTTTTTTTGTATCATTCGTACTGTCTTGTGCACTCCCTGGTCTAGGAGACCTTAAATCCTGCATCGTCATTCACGCTATCTTGGGTACTCTCTGGTCTAGGAGACCTTAAATCCTCTAAAGGTGCAATTCCTTTCGTGTTTGTCGTGCTTAACGACTTCCGTGGTCCGTATAGCCACCTGCTTGTGTTTACGGTGAGTTCCTAGGAGATCAACTGAGACGGTGGAAACTAGAGTTCGAATGGCTCATGCCTAGAACGCAAAGGTTCGGGATTTCCGAGACTAAAGTCTAGTTTTGAATACCCAGAGGTATATCCTCGGCTTGAAATCTGTATGACAGCCCCATAGATTGAGATAGCATGTGTATGCGCCTCAATTCTGGATACTGAACCAACCTAGTCTGTCACCTTGTTGGAGAATAGGGAAAACTGCGACCATAGTCAGGGAGAAAAGTAGTACCTGCAGTTCAACTGAGAAGAAGGGGAAGATTCCCACGCCAGCATGAGGTAGGACATTGCTGAGGTAGGACATTGCCAAATGCCCCTGTAAGGTACGTTCGCTTCCTAACTACTACATCGTCTAGTATGTCCATTGCATGGCATATAGAATACATTGCATTATAGTTTGCATGCATTTACTGCATTATCCATCTATGGCTTGCGCCTTTCCATGTTGAGCTTGGTCTGGTATGTACCCATACTTTTCACGTCAAAGCATGGTTACGAGATTTTGGTGTATGCACCTATTACACTAATGGGATTGTGGTTTGAGGGTGACGGCACCATTTCCGTGTTAGATGTGGTTTGTTTGTGTCCATGCCTTTCCTAGGCAAGATGCGGTTTGGCCGCGTGCCTTATCCATTGCATTCATTGCATTGTAGTGTAGTGTGTTGCATCCAGCATTTAGGAGCATGATCTTTCCTCAGTAGATCATTCCTCACTTACATCATGCCACCCAATTACTTGTATCTTGTGTTCCGTCTACACACACATAGTTCTGCATGTGTACGAGCCTATTCCACTGATGGGATTGTGGTTTGAGGGTGTCAGCACCTTTTCTATGGTAGACGGATTTTGCATCTCCATCATCTTTATGATATTTGTGTGGTTTTATACTGCTTGTGGTTTGATTATCTCAAATGCATTGCATATCATATACATTGTTTCATTACATTGCATTGCATAAATTCTGAATTTTCAAACCGGCTTCACGTAGCGTATAAGTCCAATTTCCAAACCTGCTTCGCGAAAGCGTATAAGTCCAATTATCAAACCGGCTTCGCGTAGCGTATAAGTCTAATTTTGAAATCGGCTTCGTGTAGCGTACAAGTCCAATTGTCAAAATCTTCTTGCATATCATTTTGCATTTTGCCCCCCGCCTGCGGGAACACCTCTTTGTTTATCTTGCCTGTTTGTCTAAGTCTTCGGCCTTGTCAAAAATGGGTCGTCTCTGGGCTAAGACATTTACTCCCGTCACTTATGACTTCCAAGTTCTGTCAAAGAGGGGCAACTGTAGACACCCCATTTTTAACCGACCTTAAGACTCAGACGTCACCGGTTGAGCACTTGGTGATAATGCACATTGTGCTCGTTCTGAGGTTGCGCGGTCTCGGCTGAGAGCCTTGCCTTCGGACTTCGGGACTCTTTTGTGCTTTGCCTCTATTTGCGAACCAGGTCCTGTTTTCTCTCCCTGTCCTATTTTGTCAGGAGTTAGGGCTTCACTACGCATGCAGCGGTTTCAAACAACCTATGATCGGGGAGCAACCTGTCCTAGCTTGGAATGGTCACTATGGATTCCGAATATGCACTAGGTCGAATGGTCAAAAGGGTGCCCCGGTGACAATCGGGTTTGTGTTCCCATCGTGGCAGAGCTCGTAACCGGTCAGCCTTATGGCACACTTCTCGAAGCCACCCTCCGGCAAACCATTCAGGAATAGCAGACGGCAAACACTATGATTTAGGCACACCGATGCATATGCAATGCAAAGAAACACATAAGCGTAGTTAAAACAAGATATCATGAGTTCAAGTCAAGTTCTCTAACTCCCCAGCAGAGTCGCCAGAAACTGTAGACGTCCCCGAACATCCCGGGAGGATGACCCCATTTTGTTCATATGGGCACACTACAGTTCAGGACTCAAATGTCGCGGTCCTGTATCTAATCTCGCAGAGTGCAATGCAAGACCAATGAATCATCAAAGAGTCCAAATCTGGCAAATCATTTTTGAAAAATAGATTTTTTGAAAGAAGTACGAAACATGGACTGCTTTGCCCGATACAGAGTCGCCACCTAAATATTTTATTTTTGGGGAAATTTAAGAAACCTTGACTCGTTTGCCTAAGGCCACGTGTCCGTCATCACCAAAGTTGCCTCAGCTCGGGAACTTGGATACGATTGGGGAAGGTCAGCTATGAGCACCCCCTCTCACCCGATCAAATATCGGCCTCTACTAACCATGATATCTAGTTTTGAAAACGTTATGTGTTCTTATTCCGATTAATTAGCTAATCTTACTATGCGATGCGCACAACACAAAAGTATAGACTAGATCGCCTAATTCGGAACAAAGCATTGCATATCCGTTCGTTTGGAAAATGGTTTGAAATTTGCTTCTCGCAAGTAGGCTAAAACACGGATTTCACTGAGTTGTTCCAACTCAAACAATCCAACCTTCACCTACAGGCATTCAGGTAGTTTATATCACATAAGCATATAACCACATGGTAAGCATGCTGTTATGTTAACATTCACACTCATGTGAGATGCTAAAGCATAAAAAGCTTACCGAGTACTCCGAGCCAAAACAAAGAACTTGTTTGCAATCAATGTATGATCCAAGTCCATGTTAAGTGGCTAATGCATCGCATACAAAATGCAACTAGAATAGGCCCGACTAATCCTAGGATGGTATGTGAAATGCACAGATAGCATGTATTCAACTTGGAATTGAAATACGATGCAATTAGTATGATGCGCCGAGCCCAGTGCATGCAATACAAATAAATGGATGCACACATGCATAGCATAAGGATGCTAAATTAAACATGCCCTAATACTAACCATTAAAAGCAAGTAACTAAAAGGGAGAAAGAAATGGGGGTTGGAAGACATGCACACACGCAACCACACTTATTACAAATTTGGCCTCGCTCGAAGGGACCAAAAGAATAATACAATTTAATCAACTGACAAGCTAATTAAATAATTACAGACCGCTTGACTAGTTAAGCAAATTAACGAAACTAATAAAGCAGTAAACAGCCTCGGGAAGAGGGTCCAACGCATGCGCGCTCGGTTGGCTTCGCTTGGAAATCCACCGCCATGCACAAGCTGCCTCTGTTTGCACTATTTCTCTCCTCTGAAGACTACACAAGTCCCAAGGAATACTTTTTGAACACTGTGGAAGGTCACCGGCCATGAGGAATGGTCACCGGCCCAAGGGAAGTGGTCATCGACCATATATTGAACTCTCGGCCACCAATTCATGGCCGGCCGACACTGAATGTAGTCGGTCGGCCACATATGCCTGCAGAATCCTGTTTTGACAGCAGCAGAGGGCAAAACATGGCATGGCAATGCATTTCAAGCAATGTTTACATCAACTACACTCCTTATCGCATTCATGACTCAAAGGAGTTTGGTACTTGGACCACCAATCGTGCATTCCAATGCGTGATGGCCAAAGAGGCCAAGTTGTGCATTTTAATTTCAAATGTAATGCAAACTGAACAAACACATAAAGATCCAATCTCTATCATGGTGATTCAAGAGGCAAGGCATGCGTGCAAGATGCAACGCAACCTAGGCATGCGAGCTAAGTATGTACTATGAACATGAGGGCAAGCAATGCAAACATGCAACATGGACAACACACAAACATGTAATAACATGTTAAGGGGCTAAAAAGGGGGAATACATGCCAAATCTATTACAACCTAATCATGCAACAACATGTCATGTAGCTCAAGCAATGCAACAAGATGCAATTACACGTGGCGTGCGACACAAGGTAAAATGGAGCAAGCATGCGACAATATGCAAGGTATGCATGCAATAACATGGTGGGATGGACTTACACTAACATGGGTAGCTCTCAAGCATGCCAAAATCAGTGGCCAAATGCCAAGGAAACGAGGGCCAAAACACATACAAACATGCATGCAAACATGGTCCAACACTTAGGCATAAAGAAGCAACTTTTAAGCACACTTAAAAGGGATAAACAAGGGCAAATATCATGCATATAACGCTCTCAAAATCATGTTAGAAAAGGGTGCCAAACCAACTTAACAAGACAAGCATAGCACACGATAATGTCCAAAACTCAAGGCAAGCCAAGGGGCTTAAACCATGGCCATGCAAACCAAGCCTCAAAGGGCCAAGGGGACTCAAAACCACCCCAAGGAAGACCAAAACAAGGTCAAGGGCACACCTAGATGGAATCTAAATGGCCTAAATCTAAATGCATGCAAAATGAACCAATCATGGAGCGTAACACACAAACCTTTTGAAACATCAAAGAAGCCATAAATGCAAGTATACAAGCATGCTATATGGACTGAAATGACATGGTAAGTGGTTCCAAACCATTGAAACAAAGCGAGTAAAGCATGCTAGAGGGGTCAACACTCAAGGCTCACAAGGGGAATTGCATGGTAGCTATACAAAGCGAAGCATGGATGACCCGAGCAACCAAAAACAGACCTCAAGCATACTAAAACATGCATAAAAGCTTCACAAAGCTAAGCCAAAACAAGTAAGCATGATAGTCTAAATGCTAGGCATATGTTAAGGCAATTCATGGCATTACAAGACAAGTATGCAAGGCAAGCATGGTGTGTCTAAACCAATTAAAAATAGTGCTATATCATGGCAAAATAAGCACAAATAACACTTAAGACATGGCCAACATGCACTTAAACAAGATGCTCACATATGAGGCTAAAATGGCCAACATCGAAGGCAACAAGGAGAGGGGATGGCCCTCTCCTTCTTAGGACCTCAAAGCACCATCCTCACCACTGAAATCCCTCAAGATTTCAGTGGTGAGGAGGCCCAAACAAGGTGGTCCCGGAGCTTACCAAAATAGCACAAAATGGGGGCCAAACAAGGCCTATAAAGGGTCAAACAAGCCCAAACACCAAAAACAACCTTAAATAACTATTTTAAGCAAGTAAAAATAGAACTTTTATATGTTATATACTAAGCTTAAAACAGCAAGCAAAGATGGCTAAAAGCCTATGCAATAATGGGAAATAAAGGGCAAGGTTCTTACCCTTGAAGGCTTTCTTCAAGAACAATGCTCCAGCAGCTTCCTCAAGCTTGAAACCAGCTCAAAACTCTGAAAATCACTACTTAGTACCTTAGTAGCTAAAGGAAAGTGTAACTCTAGGTGTTTGTGTGCAAAACTATGAACAAAACACCTTAAGGCAAAAAAAGAGAGGGAGATATAGAGATAGAATAGACACAAGACTCAAACTCTAATCTCAGACCTCTCTCTTGAACTTTTTTGGAACCCTGGAGGAGGGAGGAGAGGCCCTCCCTTTATAGAGATTCACTCTTGCAAAGCTTACAAAACAAGCTAAGCAGATGCACAGTGGTCGGCCACCCAAAAATGCCAAATTGACCAAATACATGGTCGACCGACCAAAAATAGTGCCGGCCGGCCATCACCAATGGTCGGTGGCAACAAAACATGGCGGGTGGCCTCAAGCCATGGCCAGTGGGGTATAGGGATGGCCAACAAGCCATTCTCTATCCCTCAGAAGCAAAACACAAGTGTTTGGTGCAAAACACAAATGTTTGGTGCAAAACCAGACACAAAACAGGCAAGTCGAGAGGTCTTGAGGCAAGGCGCGTGGCCGAGGCCTTCGGGAACTCAAGACGAACACAAATATGGATGACCACCGAGTGTTCAAACAGTGACGTCCAATTCTTGAGGACGGTCAAAAATGGGGTGTCTACACGCTCCTGTGAAATTAAGGTCACAGATCGTTGACTCTCTTTTGATTTTGTTGTTCTTGACATGCATACTTTTGATTTGATTCTGGGTATAGATTGATTGACTTATTTTTGGGCTTCGATAGATTGCCATCATAGGTGCGTGCCGATATGTACACCATCTGGAGAGTATTTCCACTTTATGTATGATCGGGGGTGATAGCTTATTCCTCCATTATATGGCCTTAATGGTTGCGGAGAGTTGAGTTCCTTTTTGCCATCTCGATAGGTGATAAGCATAGTACGATCGTAGGTGAATTGCGAAGAGTAGTGAAGGATCTCATAAAGTTATCACCAGATAGAGAGATTGAGTTCTTTATCGATTTAGTGCCAGGCATGACTCCGATTTCCATGGTACCATATAGGTTTATGCCAGCCGAGTTGTGGGAATTGAAGGTGCAAGTGTAGGATTTATTAGATAAGGGCTTCATTCACCCTAGTACCTCGTCTTAGAGAGCATTGGCTCTCATTGCAAAGAAGAAAGATGGCACATTACAACTGTGCATTGATTATCGAAAGTTAAACTAGGTAACTGTTAAGAACAAGTACCCATTACTGCGAATAGACGACATGTTTGACTAGTTGAAGGGGTCACATTTCTTTTCGAAGATTGATTTGAAATCGGGGTATAACCAGTTGAGATTGAAGGAGGAGGTGTAGACACCCCATTTTTGACCACTTACAAGACTTGGACACTTTGTCTTGTGCACTCGATGATGAAATTGTGTTGATTGTGATTTGAGTTCTCAACGAATGAACGTAAGCTCGTGCTCCAAAACTAATTCGAAAACTTTCATATTCATACTATTCT
This sequence comes from Camellia lanceoleosa, assembly GCA_025200525.1. Lineage (NCBI taxonomy): Eukaryota > Viridiplantae > Streptophyta > Magnoliopsida > Ericales > Theaceae > Camellia > Camellia lanceoleosa. The sequence continues at coordinate 44,159,489 of CM045766.1, read as the reverse complement.
TACCCCATAAATTCATTTTTGACCCTACATTGAGTTTAAAACAGTGAAACAGGGGAACACATTGGCAGCCGACCGGCTCTCAATAGCGAGGAACACTGTTCTGGGTGGGAATGGGCTAGCTGTCCATTTTTGAAGATATTTATGACCTATTTTTCTCAAATTCTATAAATACGAGCATATATCGCAATGTTAGAGGTTCAAAAAATTTAAAAGAAGCTAAATAACCCTTGAGAGCTCCTTCTTCTTGTGCAAGCTACCTTTGAGATATTTGATCATCTTTATACTATATCCATACACCATAGCCAACCTTCGAGCAAGAACTTAGAACCCTGTTTGAGCTTTGTAAGTTATAATTCAAGCTTGATAGTGTGCTTGGACCAACTTTGGTTCACAAACAAGAACTTACCTTCTTCAAGAGGTATAAGCTCACCACCTTTGTATTGCTTTCATTTCTGTCTTTCTTTCTTTATTTCTTGTGTTTTTGTATTGTTTTGATCATATTTCAAGTGTTGGAACTTAGGTTTGAATGGCTACCAAAGAGTAGAAAGGGTTAACACCCTTTCTTGCTCTCTACTTCATAGCTCGCACCTTTGTTCTACCCTCTTTTCTTTGACTTTTTTTAAACTGATTTTAGAGTTTAGTAAAGGCTAAAAAACATGGTTTGAGGCCTCAAAAATGGAGAGGTTAGCCACCTCTCCTTACTTTTGTTCACTAGACTTACTTTGCCTTATTCTTTCCTACCTTTTTTATGCACTTTAACATGATTTTTTAGCCACTATTTTTAGCATATCAAGGGTTGTTTTAGGGTTGTCGTAATTTATTTAATTAAGGTATGCATTGAATATCTAGCTTGCTGTGTTGCTAATCTTCATATCTAGCTAGTTGTATTGTGTCACCCATGCTTTGATAGTTTTGTTTTCTTTGGTTAATTTTCATGTCAAGAGTCTCATTTTAAATAATCAATTTTGCATAAGTCATTTCTGCCACCTCTTTCTTTTCTTTTCTTTTCTTTTTTTTTTGTTTTTTGTTTTGTTTTGTTTTGTTTTGTTTTTTTTGTTTTGTTTTGAAAATTACTTCAAGCGATTGACGGTTATTCAAGGCATGAGGTAGAAACCTATGCTCAATGGCTTAATCTCTACGGAGGTTCATCATCAAGGCATAGGCTCTCTTTTATGCCAAGAATCACTTCTCGTTTGACATTTCTTCTCATTTAGTGGACTTAAACAATATTTTGGACAAACTGATTAACGAATGGTAAAGACTAATGAAACTGGCTTAAAATAAACTAAATCGACATAAAGAAAATACTTAGAGTTGGTTGGATTCGGCCAGACGCTATGCCAAGTCCATCATTCCGAGAATTGTGGCATATCAATTCATGATACGTTGATAAGACTTAGGGCATGTCTACTTCCCTCTTTGAGCCATCATGATAGGAGGAAAGTGTGGTTTTTCATAACATTTATCAATTTTGTCCAGACACGTTTAGGATCATCAAGCCATTAACTTGTGCTAATTGATGGTTTTGAATGCGAGTTTGTCCTTCTCATGAGTTTCCCATGACAAAGAGGGGCAGAAGGGACAAACAGGGCCTAGAAAAAGCTCTGTTTACACTGTTCTCACCTTAGAGCACAAAAGACTTTTTGGCATAAAATTTGGTGCCAGTCAACACTGTTTTGGCCCAGCCGAATCTCATTTGGAGCCGGCTGGCTCCCAATGTTTGGTAAGCCGTGAGCTTTTGGCAGAAACAGAGGACAGTGGCTGACGGTGTGACAGAGCAGTCTGGGCAGACAGAGCTGCTTGTAGGCACACTACATGTCACGACTCATGGTTGCTTAGATTACTATTCTCATTAGTATTGTTGTGATTGTTGTAAGTAATTCTTATTGTCCTTGTTGCAATTGTTATTGATATAATGCCTTTGTTGTAATAAATTAGATAGTTTAACTATTTATTTATTTTGTTCCAACCTTGTAATTAGACTAGTGTATGCCCGTGCCTGAAGGCACGGTGTAAATAATGTTGGGATTAAAATGTAGTTATAATTTAAACGTATCATGTCAATTAATTAATTAATTTAATGCATCCTGAACATTTAATTAATCACGGGGAACATGAATATGTTAGAAACATTTTATGTTGCCACCACACATAAGCCAATCTTGTTTGAATAATGGCCTCGTTTAGGAAGTGGCTATTTTAGTAGGCTATTTTAGTTTTTGTGTTTGAGAAGATTAGATGAATTTTTAGTCGAGTTGTTGTATTGAAAAGTGTGTTGAAATGATGTTTGAATTTAAAATGACAAAGTTGTCCCTAACTTATAATTTTTTAAATTGATGTAAAGGGGTAAAATGGTAATTTAGCCGTTGATGATGACTTTTGAGGCTGTGACAGTGTAGGCACAGCCTACACTATCCGGCGCTGAGCCTATTTTATTTTATTTTATTTTTTTTTAAAATCTGATTTGGAGGCTTTTTGGCTAATAACTCAAATCAGGCTATAATAGCCTCAGCCACAGTTTCCCAAACATCGCCAATATTAGGTATCCTTAAAATTTAGGAAAAATTATCCAAAAAAAACTCTTTAAGTTTAATACTTGTAACAAAATAAACTATGAGTTTTTAATTTTATCAATTTAAATATTAAATTTCTGATTTATTTGCAATCTAAACTATTTGCATGTTTTCAATCAAAACAATTTGAGATCTTTCACATATTTTACGAAATAATAAATAATAAATAAACACCATTAGCAGTCCAAGCGATTTGTTATTAGAAAGAAGTAGCCATCAGTCCTTTGCGGGATCTATCTTTCACATATTTTTTTTTGCATTCCTATTGAAAAGAATAATAATATGTCAACACAATTTGAATAGCACATAAAATAAATAAAGATGTGATAGTGTCCAAGCATTTGAATGCGCAGCACAATCAAGAAAACCCGCCACTATCTCTTTCCTTACTCTGTTTCTTTTCAATTTATTCACCATGTCTTCAAGAGAGATGAACAAATAGTCCATGAATTGTGAGTGAAAATAGAAATTGGGTTACAGAAATAAAATAAAATAAAAATAATGACTTGTAAGAGACATACGGGTTGAAGAAAAAAAATGTTGAAATATTTAAAAAGCGTCGTGCAGTCCACTCCCAAAAGCAACCAAACTCTTCTTTTCAACAGCCCCACAAAACCAACGTCAAGACCCACACCTAACAATACAAAAAAGAAAAACAAATACATATCAGTTTAAGGTTTAGAAACACTAACCCAAATACATAATGGAACTTAACACTAACCCATATAAATTGAAAGCTGCATAAATAAAAAATGAAAATGAAAAGAACACACAAAAAAAAAAAATAAATAAATAAAGAGAAACCCAAATACATATCAGTTTAGAGTTTAGAAAAACAAATACAAATCCAAATCTTAAAAACACAAACCCAAATTGATGTGTCACTTTTGCTATGATTGAAAAGAAATAGAATGATTTTCAATGCTCTGTTCCAATGCTTTGTGTCTCTTTGGTTATGTTTCCAACTTTTTTTGTGGTTCCATTGAATGCATACCTAACCACACAAACCCAACACAAACCCAAACAAAAATCTTCGAAACATAAAAGGTTTAGAAAAATAAATATTAGAAACACAAACACAAACCGAAACTGCAATCTTAGAAACACAACCTAATCAACAAAAATAAAAATAAAAAAGTAACACAAATCCAACACAATGAAACATTTTGATCAAATGATGAAACATTGAAAAGCATTTGAAAAATGACTTAAGAATATCTTAAAAACCATTTGAAAACCATTTCATGAGGAACAATTATTATTTCAGACCCAATGATCAGTTTGTATACCATACTACAAAATGAGTCCAAAAAAAAAGCTGCTCTTTCAACGCACCTAAATATTTCAATAAAGTTGCTATACTAATATTTGAGCAACTTCACATCTCCTTTCACTCCTACCTTCGTAACACAAATACAAAGTTGCTCACCAGTTTAGAAACACAAACACCAATCCAAATCGTACCCCAAAAAATCACACAAACCAATATTTCAATGAAACGGGTTTTGAAACCCATTTCAAAACTATCAAACACAAATTTACCCCGAAGTCATCAGAATGACAAATAAAGGGCTACAAAGGTTACAACTTGGGAGCCAATATAGAGATAAGCCTTGCCGTAAAGTCACATGTCATTGGTGTATATATGTCTTCATTTCTAATCATAAATAAATGAATCCTAACCCATAATGCATTCTTCACATCCAAAATTATGTCTCAGAACATTGCATAAAAAAAATAAAAATTGTTCATCATCAAACCAACGCATTTAAACAATTAAACAATACACATTTAAACAAAAAAAACAATTATATTTGAAAACACATTTAAACAATACACACATGATTGCTCCCTAATATTATTCAGCATCAAACCAACACATCAAATTGGATAAGCGCTAACATATAAAATTCTATGTAAACAACAAACCTCATTTACATATAACTATACGGTTCCCGAAAAAAGTAGTAGTTAAAGATTGTTACATAGTTATGTGAAGTGATAATTCATCAAACACCTTATAAGCATAAACCAAGATTATTACGTAGTTACTAATCCCATCCGTATCAATGGATTTCCAAAAATGGTGTAATCGTATATAATCAATGCAATCGAAATACGGTCATTTACCTAATATTACTGAAGAATAAATCATCCAAAAAACTCCTCTTCATAATTTTTGATTTCAAAAACAAAACAACAATCAATCTTACCTTGCCAGTTCGAAGGGAAGGAGGAGCATCGTCTCAGGAAAGAGGGTGGGTGTTTTTAGCAGCTCTATTGCGAGGAGGAGAGGAATGAAGTGATGAAGGGAGATGAGAGAGCGAGAGATGAAGGGATTGCGGTTGTGGCTGGGTGAGAGGGAGGAGGATAGGAATAGGGGTTTGGGTTTAGGTCTCCCAGAGGAGAGGAGAGGTGGTCGGTGGTCGTCGGTGTCACAATGGCAGTGGTTGTCGCAAGGAGAGGTGGTCGGTGGTCGCGATGGGTATGGAAGAGAGAGTAGTGTATGAAAGAGATGGGAGAAATAGAGGAAAGTTTTGAGCAGAGAGAGAGAGATAGTGAAGGTGGGAAGGGAAGGTGGTTCTATTCAAGAAGAAGAACAAAGAGGGAAAGAGAGATAAAGAAAGAAGGTAGGGGAGGAGACGTGGGTAGGTGGGAAGGCTAAGGGAGGGAAATGTTTGGGCGGGAATCCTTATTGATCTGAACCAGTAATATAAGTTTAGTATTGATCTGAGCCTTTGTGCTTTTATTCTTTTTTCGGCAAAGAGCTCTATCTCTATTTTTTCTCTACGTCTCTCTCTTCCTATTTGAACTTCGTTGTTATTCAAGTTTGAGCTTCAAATGGGAGTCATAACCCAATTAATGAAAATTCATTAAAACACAATAAAAGCGTTGGTTTGTAAACATCTCAAATAATTATTTGGAACTATGTTAACTTGGTGAAGCTTGATCTAAAATAAAACAAATGCTTAGAAAGCTATTAACCTCAGTATATAACAGTATAGAAAAATTTAGAAAGCAAGGTGGCTCACATTTGCCATCTAGATATCCATAGCTGGGTCTCCACCCATGCGCATGAGCTTCCACTAGTCACTTAGCTCCTGTGCTGCCTGCAAGAAGTACCTCCCATCGGTTCAGAGCAATGCTTCATTCATGGTAATAAGTGCTAAACCTGAATGGAATTTAGCATCGATAACCTTACAAAACTAAAACTAATTAATCAAAGGTTTGAATCATTAACATGTCAATACGCTGCATTGAAAATAAGGATGCCATTTTGTGCGATTAAAACATATAGGATAACTCCATAGAGAGACACATAAAACCTACATTGATCACACGCAAAAGTTATAGTCTAATACCAAGGTAATGGAAGATTTCACTAAAAGCAGGCACATAAAACCTACATTGTTCACACAGCAAAAGAAATAGACTACATTCCAATACCAATGTAATAGAAGATTCCCCTAAAAGGTGAGATAAGCATAAAAGCACCATTTCAATGTACCCATAATATGGCGAGCTAGCACTCAAAAACAAAAGCATGTCGTCATTATTCTTTCATTCAACAAAAGAAGATCCCTTAAAAATTCAAGACCGTAACTTCCCAAGGATGACCAATTCCTCATTTTAACAGAGGCAAATTCCTCAAGTATTGCAGTATGAACAATAGAGTTCAAGGTACATTTTCTCACAAAAAAATAAAGTTCGAGGTATGTTTTCTCACAAAAAAAAAAAAAAAGAAGAAGAAAGAAAGAAAGAAAGAAAGAAAGAAAAAAGAAAAAAAGAAAAAAAAAAGTAATAATAATAAATTGAAGCTGTTGTTTGGTTGGGATTTAAGATGCAGTTATAATCTAATAAAACAAATGAGTAAGAGAGTGTTTAATTACTCAATTCCACACATTAAGTCTATTTGATAATCACAATTCACATCACTTAAAATTTTAACAACCTATTAAAAAAAATTAAAATTTTAAAGTGTATCATCACCACCGTTGTCACTCTACACTACTGCCACTATTTCTGCCACCACATTGCTGTTGCCACTACCACCGCCACCACCACCATCATCACCCAACCTTACCACTACCATACTACCACACAATAGCCATCATCATCGTCACCACCACCACATCAACATTGTCACCACACTGCCCTTAAATACCATGCAAATGCTACTAACATGACCACTACTGTCGTGTCAGTACTATCACCATTTTTGCCACCACAATTGTCAGCACTAAGTCTACCAAGCATATTGCCACCGCCGCCATGTTGCTACTAACCCAACACGTAAACAAAAAAATATATATATAGAAAATAAATTTCAAACTCACCTTCTAATATACATATCAAATAGGTTGATTAAATTCAACATCGAAAACGTTTTGTACACACTTCCAATATTATTTGAAATTTAAAAATTCATGTTGCAGATTTCAATTTGATCAACACCACCAAATTCTAGTGCCTAAAATTATATAAACAATTAAATAAACATAATCTATTGACCTCATAGTAATCAGTAAAAGATATAAAACAGAGCTAACTAACCAGCACTTCCAGTGAAGCCAGATGCAAATTCATGCCTTTTATCCCTGTCAGATACATACTCACTTTGCCATAACATTCAACAAATGAAAGAATGATCCTAGGTTTTCAATCAATCAAACATTGATAAAACCATGAAATATCATAGAGAGAAATAGAGAGAGAGGACCTGATGATAATATCTGAAGGAGGAGCACCGCTGTTTAAATTGCAGCAATGGAAATTCAACCTAAAGAAACCCAGCCAAAAACAAAAACAATAGCCAATGATGGGTATATGATTTAAAATGAAACACTGAAGCAAAGCCAGTTATTGTCACGCCCCAAACCCGCCCCTAAAAGTTTGGGCATGACCCATTCGAAAACAGACACTAAACCTGTTATAATAGATCATACGGGGCCTGAACGGAAGCCTTTAATAATATAAAAGACATAAAACATCATCCATTGAGCCACTACTACCATGCCAGGACCGCACACATTGCATTAAATAAATATTATACAGATAGTTTACACACATAAGACTCGACTCAGCCCCCTAAATAGGCACATAACAAAAATATAAATGAAGAAGAAATTATACAATCAACCCAAAAATATACATCTAATGCATAAGTCGGAACTCGGCAGAACTTAACAAAATGCACAATTTCGGTGGTGCACGGACGCCTCATGGTTAACAAGAGAAATACAAGCCTTAAAGGTTGGGACCGAACTCCCGATTGGTTACCTACGTAAATGCATGCACAAGATATAGAATGAGCGAACTCGATGAATAATAGTACATAAACAATATTATGTTTAACTTGAATTATCACACACACACGAATCGCAGATATATCGATTAATTACATTCCATAATTATTTCCAAAAGTCGTGGGTCCTACTTTAATGTAATAGCGTTAAACTCGGTCTATACAGATCGTCACAAGCCCTCAGATGCAAGAGACGACCAAAGGTCCAGATATATCGAACGCCACCGCCCATACATAATGTATAGTAAGGATAACGGAAATAATGCATGTAATAAAGAATACGTAAATAATGCATGTACGATAATATCAGAAATAACAGACCGCATAAAGCGTAAGTAGCAGGACGCATATAGCGTGGTAACAGAAATAACAGATGTATGGACTCAAGAGGTGGCTCGTACGGATTCCAGAGGTGGCTCCCACCAAAGTGTAGCACTTCGTTCCGTACAGCACTTTGCTCCATACCAGAACATTACAGAATGACCTAACGGTCCAGAATATCAGAAATATAATCTTGTCAGAAACAGAGTCTTATGCATTTCCAGATTCCAAACCATTTTCATAATCATTTTCATAATCACTTCCATATTCAGATTTTGCATAAGATTATATGAGGTACACCCATAGTCCATCAGAACAGGTAGGTCCGAAGACCACAACAGGTAGGTCCGAAGACCACATCAGGTAGGTCCGAAGACCACAACAGGTAGGTCCGAAGACCACAGCCACGGTATTGTTACCCCCGGGCGAGGGCCATAGGCCACGGTATTGTTACCCCCGGGCGAGGGCCATCCGGACTAAGGGTGCCACAAATACTTTTTAGACAACTGAACATTCGTTCGTTTATTCCCAACATATCATAGCTTTTCGTAAATCAATCATTTCGTTTCATAGTATACTGAAAATACATAACATAAGTTTAATAGGACGTTGCTGATATTTATTAGCAAATGTTGAACATATGTCACAGATTGAACACTTTCAGAAATACGAAGGTACCATGGTTCTATACTTTAAATCAATAGATCTCGGGATACATAAGCATCATTGTTCTATTTACTCACCAATCTACGGATAACAGAATGTTAATAATGTTTCTTAATGGTAAATCAATCACAATACTATATAAACTATAGTGCAATACCGATAACCATTAATCGTGGACGGGATACAGAATAGTTTCAGAGCCATCTCAATAGATGCCAAATCCTCCTATGCTCACACCAATTCTCAAATACAACCATGTTAGCATAATTGCCATGGAAAACAGAATATGCATAATCATAATAAGATTGATGTACATATGTAGTACTATTACTCACAGAGTTACAATGGAGCGCTTGTCCCTCCCGGAGTGCATTCTGTACACAAACATAACTTACAAATTAACTCCCTTTTCCTTTTTAAATCATTAAGGAATTCTTTCCTGAGCTATCACATTTGCATAAATTTGTAATCGTCTTAAGGTCATCAGAATATTATTCTAAAAATACCAGAGGACTGAGCATTCAAAACTGAGCAACCAATAATTTTGCCTGAAAAATGGGTTCCCCGCTCGAGCGCCACTTTGGCCGCTCGAGCGGACTGCACAAAAATACCAAACTACTGGGAGGTCGATTTTCCCGCTCGAGCGGGACTTCCTCCGCTCGAGCGTACCGGCAAATTTCTGAAAAAACTGGATTTCCTATCTTTCTAAATCTTTCCAATCTTTAACAATGCAAACAAAGCTTCAAACTAGACAAACTTAATATCAAATTAAGGTGCTAAATCACCCAATAAACCAACCACAACCCTCCTCAAGCCTTCAATCATACAATCCATCAATTTCATATGTAAAATAACCATAACTTCCTAAAATCCTCCTTATTCAAACCCAAACTTCCCAAAAATCTCATAATTCTTCTATACACTTCAAATATATAGAAATCACATAATTCAACAATAGAAATAACTCAAATATGGGTTTGATTGTAAATATTGATGTGGATTCAACCCTTACCTCAATAATCAAACAAAAAGGTGAGCGAGATGGAGCCTTCACAATTCCAAGTTCTAATCGGATAAAACGTTGATCTTCCCTTAATCTCCTCCTTGATGCCAAAAATCATGGTGGATCATGATCAAAGTAAAGGAATTCAAGAGTTTAGGGCTAGGGTTTGGACTAGGAGAAAAGGAAAGAAGAAGGGAAAGAAAATATCAAAAGTGATCCAAAATCACGATTTAAAAGCTGCTGTCCCGAAAACTCCGCTCGGCGCACCTTTTCCCGCTCGAGCGGACCTACTCACAGCGCAGATTCCAAAACTTCAAACAGGTGTAACTTTCCCATCCGGACTCCGTTTTAGGTCGTTCTTGTGTCCAAATTGAAGCCCCGGAAATAAGCTTTCCAATGGTTCTAACCTCATATCCAAATTCAAAATGTAGACAAGGAAAAGGGCAAAAGAGTGGCAGCTGTTCGTAAAATAACTATTCGAATCAAATTCTTTGGTTCAATCTTACCCTACCATCATATTGCCACCTCAATCAAAATCCCTAAATCCAAAAATAACACATGAGAGTCTCCACAAACATTCACCGAACCTTTAATAACTTTACGCACCTAGCTTCAATTCCAAAAGATATAGTTGAATCAATCAACAGCGTATTGGGGTCGTTACATTCTCCCCACCTTAAAAAGTTTGGTCCTCCAAACTTGATTTACTGTTAAGTCGAGTTAAAATCCTGAACATATAACAGTTCTCAATCATTTCATAAACTATCAAACATAAATCCAACTTAGTAAGTTCACAAGTAACTCCCATTAGCACAATTCCTCAAAGGTATAAATGCTTATAACAATTAGATCCATAAGTGCTAAATCAACGACTTTGGCGCTCCAATTCATCATATGCATCAGACTTATCGGTTCAAATCAAATTTCTAACAGGCTTAATTTAAAGCCAATACCGGGTTAACTCAAAGTCAACATTTTGACATCACACGCATCATACATCGTTCAGAGGTTCAGACCTTTCAAAAATATCAGATGATGGAATAATTCCCAATAGTATTTAACTTGATGTAAGCTTTGACAGAATAATCTCCAAACCAACTTACAACAGGTAACACAGATAAAACAGAATAGCCTAAAGCTCAATATAGCGCCGTCATCCATTATCAATTGACGGACTTATTCATATATAGCAAAGTATTTCTTCCAAAAACTTGTCATCTTGGGAAAATTACCCAGAAAACTTATTATATCAAAAAAACTTGTCGAAAGTTCGTAACATTTTGTCATTCAGACAATACTTATCATATCAAATATTTTGTAACCTGAAACATGGATTTCCTTAAACATTGAGTAACATAGTTATAGTTAAAATCATTTATATCAAATCAATTCATCAGTTGTAACAATATCAAAATTGGCATTATATACTCTGCGTGAAACATAAAATACAAAACTGAAGAAGCATATGATTGATTACATTTTGTAACTATTTTCTTCTTCTTTTTTTTTTTTTTACAGCCAGGGATCCAATTTTCATAGCAAAGTGAGTTTAACTCAACATGTACCAAGCAACCATAAATCCACAGATACAAAACGGCCATAAGCCCAAAATATAGCCAATTTACTTATATATCTATATATATGCAGCTGCAGAACTCAAAAAGTTATTCCAATACCATTGTATTTTTAGAACGGCCTTAGGCCCGGAGATAACAGAACGGCCCTTGGCCAGAATGTTACAGAATAAGTCACTAGATATACACAAGCTTATATCTAGGAAAATGATTTCTCCATTTCAAATTCTTCATTGACAGAGGCAGGATTCTAATTCTTGCAGTACTTTAGTACAGTACCACTCATTCTGGTTTAATGTGATATTAATCATTAAATATCTATCGTTTTGCAAATGTCATATGGACAAATATGCATCATAGGCGGGGTCCTAATCACAAATTACAGATTGGCCATATACAGAACAGATTACAGATTACGGACTTTAGATTTCAAATTGCAGATCACAAAGGTCAGAATACGGAGGACCGTATAGAGTACAGATTCCCACAGTCAAATCTTAATTACGTATAAACTATACTCATTAAATCATATAGTACTACAACTGTTGGTAATTTTCGTAGTTCCTTAAATCATATTACTTATATCTGATCTCAAGGTCAATAACCAATTTCTTATACATAGCTCATTTTCGTAAGCGGCTTTTGGTCTAGTATTACATTTTACTCTGAGCGGCCTATTGACCCAGAATAATCAGAACGACCTTTCGGTCCAGAATAGCCTTTCGGCCCAGCATAACTTTTCGGCTCAGCATACATAACTTCACAACCTCTTTCAATGTTTCCATAATTTCATAATTCACAAGTTGGCTCTTAGTCTTATAAATTCATCATTCACAAGTTGGCTTTCTGCCTCATAGATTTACATTTCATAAATTCCTTAGATTCCAATTAATATGAACGTCCATAACATAACCGATGTAAATGTAATATCATTAACAGTCATTAGCATGTTCAAACAATTCATCTAAACAAATGTTACACAGAATGTTACTGAATGTCACAAAATGGCCCTCGGCCCAGAATGTTACACAGAATGGCCCTTGGCCTTATAACTTCATAAATTCAGAAATGATCCTTGATCTAAGCATTGTTACAGAAAGGGAGACTTAACAAATCATCAGGTAACACATATATATATTATGTGCTTTGATCTTAGATATATCCGATACTTAACATTTCATCAAGTCACTCAAATAGGTGTAAAACAACACAATTATATCGCCATCATTTCCCACAAATAATGTTCAAACGATAACACACATTATATCCAACCATTTATGTATAAACTGACTTACCGAGCAATTCAAATTCTTTACCACACCTCTGCAGTGCAATATTGTTAACTTGATCCCATCTGCACGTCTTGCTTTATGCACCAATCTATAGAAGATAAACAGAGGCAACAAAAGAATACGCAATGCATATAGGTTATAATCATCGAGTTAACAATGCATGCTTAACGTTGCCATCATTCTTTTCTTTTCATGTACTTGTAGGATATCATGCATGATGCCTAAATCTTTCTAGACATCCTAAAGCTCAATGGATTCGTGTGTGAGATGGCAACTCGTGCTCTGATACCACTTGTCACGCCCCAAACCCGCCCCTAAAAGTTTGGGCATGACCCATTCGAAAACAGACACTAAACCTGTTATAATAGATCATACGGGGCCTGAACGGAAGCCTTTAATAATATAAAAGACATAAAACATCATCCATTGAGCTACTACTACCATGCCAGGACCGCACACATTGCATTAAATAAATATTATACAGATAGTTTACACACATAAGACTCGACTCAGCCCCCTAAATAGGCACATAACAAAAATATAAATGAAGAAGAAATTATACAATCAACCCAAAAATATACATCTAATGCATAAGTCGGAACTCGGCAGAACTTTACAAAATGAACAGCCTTCGGTGGTGCCTGGACGCCTCATGGTTAACAAGAGAAATACAAGCCTTAAAGGTTGGGACTGAACTCCCGATTGGTTACCTACAGAAACAGACAGACAAGATATAGAATGAGCGAACTCAGTGAATAATAGTACATAAACAATATAATGTTTAACTTGAATAATCACACACAGAACTGCAGATATATCTGATTAATTACATTCCATAATTATTTCCAAAAGTCGTGGGTCCTACTTTCGTAACAGAATAGCGTTAAACTCAGTCTATACAGGACTGTCACAAGCCTACAGATGCAGTACGACCAAAGGTCCAGATATATCGGAACGGCCACCGGCCCATACATAACAGAAGTAGTAAGGATAACGGAAATATGACGAGAATAATGTAAATAATGCATGTAACGAAGAATATCGAAATAATGCATCGCATAAAGCGTAAGTAGCAGGACGCATATAGCGTGGTAACAGAAATAACAGATGTATGGACTCAAGAGGTGGCTCGTACGGATTCCAGAGGTGGCTCCCACCAAAGTGTAGCACTTCGTTCCGTACAGCACTTTGCTCCATACCAGAACATTACAGAATGACCTAACGGTCCAGAATATCAGAAATATAATCTTGTCAGAAACAGAGTCTTATGCATTTCCAGATTCCAAACCATTTTCATAATCATTTTCATAATCACTTCCATATTCAGATTTTGCATAAGATTATATGAGGTACACCCATAGTCCATCAGAACAGGTAGGTCCGAAGACCACAACAGGTAGGTCCGAAGACCACAACAGGTAGGTCCGAAGACCACATCAGGTAGGTCCGAAGACCACAACAGGTAGGTCCGAAGACCACAACAGGTAGGTCCGAAGACCACATCAGGTAGGTCCGAAGACCACAGCCACGGTATTGTTACCCCCGGGCGAGGGCCATCCGGACTAAGGGTGCCACAAATACTTTTTAGACAACTGAACATTCGTTCGTTTATTCCCAACATATCATAGCTTTTCGTAAATCAATCATTTCGTTTCATAGTATACTGAAAATACATAACATAAGTTTAATAGGACGTTGCTGATATTTATTAGCAAATGTTGAACATATGTCACAGATTGAACACTTTCAGAAATACGAAGGTACCATGGTTCTATACTTTAAATCAATAGATCTCGGGATACATAAGCATCATTGTTCTATTTACTCACCAATCTACGGATAACAGAATGTTAATAATGTTTCTTAATGGTAAATCAATCACAATACTATATAAACTATAGTGCAATACCGATAACCATTAATCGTGGACGGGATACAGAATAGTTTCAGAGCCATCTCAATAGATGCCAAATCCTCCTATGCTCACACCAATTCTCAAATACAACCATGTTAGCATAATTGCCATGGAAAACAGAATATGCATAATCATAATAAGATTGATGTACATATGTAGTACTATTACTCACAGAGTTACAATGGAGCGCTTGTCCCTCCCGGAGTGCATTCTGTACACAAACATAACTTACAAATTAACTCCCTTTTCCTTTTTAAATCATTAAGGAATTCTTTCCTGAGCTATTACATTTGCATAAATTTATAATCGTCTTAAGGTCATCAGAATATTATTCTAAAAATACCAGAGGACTGAGCATTCAAAACTGAGCAACCAATAATTTTGCCTGAAAAATGGGTTCCCCGCTCGAGCGCCACTTTGGCCGCCCGACCGGACTGCACAAAAATACCAAACTACTGGGAGGTCGATTTTCCCGCTCGAGCGGGACTTCCTCCGCTCGAGCGTACCGGCAAATTTCTGAAAAAACTGGATTTCCTATCTTTCTAAATCTTTCCAATCTTTAACAATGCAAACAAAGCTTCAAACTAGACAAACTTAATATCAAATTAAGGTGCTAAATCATCCAATAAACCAACCACAACCCTCCTCAAGCCTTCAATCATACAATCCATCAATTTCATATGTAAAATAACCATAACTTCCTAAAATCCTCCTTATTCAAACCCAAACTTCCCAAAAATCTCATAATTCTTCTATACACTTCAAATATATAGAAATCACATAATTCAACAATAGAAATAACTCAAATCTGACTATGATTGTAAATATTGATGTGGATTCAACCCTTACCTCAATAATCAAACAAAAAGGTGAGCCAGAGATGGAGCCTTCACAATTCCAAGTTCTAATCGGATAAAAACGTTGATCTTCCCTTAATCTCCCTCCTTGATGCCAAAAATCATGGTGGATCATGATCAAAGTAAAGGAATTCAAGAGTTTAGGGCTAGGGTTTCGGACTAGGGAGAAAAGGAAAGAAGAAGGGGAAAGAAAATATCAAAAAGTGATCCAAAATCACGATTTAAAAGCTGCTGTCCCGAAAACTCCGCTCGAGCGCACCTTTTCCCGCTCGAGCGGTCCTACTCACAGCACAGATTCCAAAACTTCAAACAGGTGTAACTTTCCCATCCGGACTCCGTTTTAGGTCGTTCTTGTGTCCAAATTGAAGCCCCGGAAATAAGCTTTTCAATGGTTCTAACCTCATATCCAAATTCAAAATGTGGACAAAGAAAAGGGCAAAAGAGTGGCAGATGTTCGTAAAATAACTATCCGAATCAAATTCTTTGGTTCAATCTTACCCTACCATCATATTGCCACCTCAATCAAAATCCCTAAATCCAAAAATAACACATGAGAGTCTCCACAAACATTCACCGAACCTTTAATAACTTTACGTGCACCTAGCTTCAATTCCAAAAGATATAGTTGAATCAACGCGTATTGGGGTCGTTACAGTTATGATGAAAGAAAACCCCTCTCAGTTGTTCTTTGTGAGATTGCCTCTTCAATCTCTATACTATGTTTCCAGATAGAGAAAATGTAAATGGCCCAGTGAACTCGTTTGGCAAAATGTTTTGTTCTTAAAACACAACGTAGTCAAATGAAATGATATACAGATTTATATGGGAATCCAATTGCATTAAACAAAATTTGGCTATCTAAATGATATTCACAATGGAACAAAAATCAAAGCACACAAACACAATAAATAAAGGAATAAAACTCAATAACAGAGACTAAAAAAAATACAACAAAGAGTAATCAATATAATCTGAAAAAATATGTACTTAATAACAGAGGAGAGGGACTGAAAATTTGAGAAATTCCAAACCAATATCAAGGACTCACAGATGTCAATGAAAGTGAGAATAAGGATTGCTTGATCATAGAAGACAGCTTCCAAGGACTCACAGATGTCAATTAACATGAGTTATTGAAAGCACTATACATATCTATACAATATCTATTTCCTTTAATATATGTACTCACAGATGTCTTGGCCTTTTTGTTCAATTAGGTTAGTGATTTCGATCTCAGAGAAAGGGAAACCAGTTAATTCTAAATAAACTGTTTATATAACCAAAAATTTGAGAAATTCGAAACCAATATTTGTCCACCACCATCACCGATGAACTTGAACAACTGCTAGTGTATAGATCTCTGTTCGGCAGAAGATTCTCTGAGGCAGTGGTGGTGAAATCATTGGTTGTCTGTATACTGTAGCAGAGGAGGAGTCTGTGAGAGCGATGGATCTCACGACCAGTGGTGGTGGTGGTTCTAGATCTAGAAATGACGACACCGAAATAGCGGCACGATCGAGCAGTCAGAGAGAGATGTACTGGTGGGAAGTAAGGCTGTTGATCTAGATCTAGAAACGCAAAGACTTAAAAAGCAATGCACCATTGACCGGTCGAGAGAGATGTACCTGTGGGATGTAAGGCTGAGAGAGAGAGAGAGAGAGAGAGAGATGAACGTAGGTGGGTGGGTGGGTGGGTGGGATTTGAAGTTAGGTGATTGCAAACTTTTAGGTATTTTTGAAGTGTGGCTTTTGGGCAGGAAGTTAAGGTAGAGTAGGGTTATTATCTCTGTCATTCATTCTCAAGTAGAAATAAATCCTAACCGTTCAAATGTCCTAGTAGGACAAATGTGTGTAGGATAAATTCAAAAATCCTTGTCCCTTATTATATAGATAGTTAATTAAATTAGCTTACCTAGTGTTCGTTCAATTTATTCGCATGGTTTTGTAATAATTAGTTAATTCGGACATTTGGACACTTATTCGGACCCTCTTGTGCGAGGGAAAAAATATGTAATAAGCATGTATGTCTTCCAAACCCCATTTCTTTATCCCTTTTATTTACCCACTTATGATGGTAGCATAGAGCATCATGTTTACTTCGCATTCTCATGTTTGCATACACTCATCTCACATGCATTTGGGTTCGGCTTATCATACTAACCAATGTCAAAGTTCAATTTCATTACTTGAATATGTGATTTATCACATGTTTTGAATTAGATCATATACTATTCTCATAGTCGAGCTTATAAAATTGCATAAACGTGTCGTTGCATTAGTCACATTGCATTCATGCATATTTTCTAATTATTTTGCTTTGTTTGGCTTGTCTTGGAGTACTAGGTGAGCGTTTATTGTATTAGTATCTTGCATTCCATGTGATTGTTGCCATGTCGAGCATGCTTTCCATGAGTGTACCTCGACTTTTTCATGTCCCCTTTCAGAAGTTCGAAACAAGCCCTACAGTTCGGACTCCCACAATTCTGAATCTAATCTCACAAGTGCAATGTAAAATTGATAAACACCAAAGAGTCCAAATCCAGCAAATCTTTTGGAAAATCGATTTTGAATCAAAATGCAAAAATTGGACTGCTTTGCCAGATACAGAGTCGCCACCTAAATATTTTATTTTGGAGAAATTTAGGAAACCCATGACTCGTGCCAAAGGCCACGTGTCCATCATCACCAAGATTGTCTCGACTCAGGCACTTGAGTACAAGAGAGGCAGGTCATGAATACATTTGAGAACCCCCGCTCGCTCGATCAAAGATCGGCCTCTACTAATCATGATATGATTTTTATCAACATTATATGCTCTTGTTCTATTTATTAGGCTAGCATTACTATGTGATGCGCACACACAAATATAGACTAAATTTGCAAGAATCGGAACATCTGATTCATGTTTGGTTTTTGAAAATTGGTTCAAAATATGTACCACTTGAAAAAGTGATCGCATATGAACATCACTTAAATTATTCCAATTCAAGCAACAAGCCTTCATCCACAGGCATACAAGCAGTTATAGCAATTAAGAAATTAGCCTCATGGAAAGCATGCTAGACATGGCAACATCAACACTCATGCGATTATGCTAAAATGAGTAAAGGCTCACCAAGTGCTCCAAGCCAAAAAGACATGAGTTAGAAAAATACATGATTCCTAACTTATGCAATATGACTAATGCAACATATGCGATATGCAATCTAAATAGGCTCAGCTACTAGCATGGCATATGAAACAATTTGATAACATGTAGTCTAAGCACGTATTCAAAGAAGTATTAAATTAACAATACATTCAGAATGATGAACTGAGCCTCAGTGCATGCAATACGAATGGATGCAAACATGAAGAATGCTAAACGAAACATGATGTACCTAAACTAACCATCATAAGCTAGTAAATAAAAGGGAGAAAAACGTGGGATTGGAAGGCATACACATTATTACAACATTGCGCTCTCACTAATTAAGCTAATTATTATGGAACAAATGAGTCAACTAACTATTCTAGTAACTAACTAATTGCAAAACGAAATTGAATAACTAATTAACTAACTAATTAGTTACAATATTCTACAAAATTAATTAGCTACAGCAAATTAATTATAACAAAAAAAAACAAGCTAAGTATTCAAACTTTAAATAAGCTCGGACTGCGAGGGATGCTCATGCATGTGCTTGGTTTCCACCCGAAAAGTCGTTGTTTTTCTTCCGGAGAGCCTCTGTTGCACAATAGAACACCAACATTGTTGTCCACTTCCAGAATTACTCTGCTCTACCTCAGAAACACACTATTGAATTTTGCATCAGTGGCCGGACGGCCAGTGATGAAGGTTGCCGGCCACCGATGATGGCTGGGCGGCCATCAATGGTGGTCTGCCGGCCATGGAAAGTGTCCTACTAGCCACTGCTACCTAGTTCTCCTTGCTGCAACAGAGGACAAACAAAGCATATACGTGTATTCCAAGGGTTTGTTTGCACAACTCAGCCCTCATTTTCATGAACAAATCAAAGGAGTAGCAAGTTCGGTTCACAAACTATCAATGGATGCAATTTCATTGCATGATGGCTTATGAAACCAAGTGTGCAAGTTCAATAAATGCAATGAAAATAAGACTCTCAAAACCACCTCCCTATCATGAAAGATCAAGGGGAGTGGTGACCTTGGAGACTTGAATCATTTCATCACTAGTAAGTATGAAATGGCCCAAGTTTCCATGTGTTCAATTAATGTCCGATTGAACACAACCAAATTATTATCTTTCACCATTTTAGCCTCAATTTTAATTTTTCCATTTTAGTTACCAACCATCCATTAATTCATTGAGTCCAAAGGGTGAGCTTAAGTCCTCCAATGGAGTGAAGTATCAAACCAAGAGTTAACTTAAGACATGAAAGAGATGTCATGCCGTTGATAATGAACCCCTAAAAGGGATTAAACTGTTAAGCATGACAACCTCAACCTCATGCTTAAAAAAACAAGAGGCCTGAAACAACTTTCAAAGAAAAACAAAAGCCAAGAAAAGAGGGAGGTTGCATAGATTTTTAGTGCTGAAAATGAGTGAGAAAAGCATAAATAAATGCTATCAACTCAAAGGAGATGATGTCTAATGCCTAGAACACCAAACTCGTGAGGACTATTACACTACAGGCATGCAAAACAATGCTTAAATGAAACTAACAGTCCAAAACAATGCTAAAGTAGTCTAAAACAAGTCCGAAAACATGTTGGAATTGAGTTAAACAAGTCTAGATTAACATGCTAAAACCTGGCACTAACTAGGCTAGTAAATAAGACACAAGGAAGGGATGCTAACCCCTCCAATTTTGGACTTCAAAACATGATTTTAGCCACTAAAATAACTCTAAAAAACAGTTTTTGAAAGCTGAAAAAAAGATAGTACAAAGGTGGAAAACACAAGGGAAAAGACCTTGAGAGAAAAGTGCAGAAAATGGTGAACCAGCCCTCCACCCTTTAATGCCTTAAACCATAAGTTTCAGCCCAAAAATACAGAGTTTTTACAGTCCAAAAATAGCCCAAAAATAGTACAAAAAAGTGCTGGAATGAAGACAAAAGTACCTAAAATAATAAGCTAAAACATGGAGCAATTTAAGTTAGTAAACAAGCCAAAGGAGGGGTGGCTAACCCCTTCATTCTTGGAACTTCAAAGCCACTTTTTTAGCCTCTGAAAATCTTTGAAAATCAGTGGTAAAAAGCTCAAAAAAAAAGTTGATGAATAGATGGGAAACACAAGTGTAAAGTCTTAGAGAACAAGGTTCGAAGAAGGGTGATTAACCCCTCTACCTTTAATAGCCTTAAACCACAAGCTTTAGCCCATAAAAATAGTTGAAAAACACTTCAAAACTAGCAAGAAAATATAGAAAGGAGGTGGTGCAAAGATGCTCAAAATTATACCTCTTGAAGAGGAATAACACTTTTGTTCACAAACCAACAAGTTCTCACTCTCAAGGGCAGAAATTTGGACTCAATAATCTTAGCAAGGAGAGCTCCAATATTGGTTTAGGAAGTGTAGAGACAGGGTGTATAGGTTACAAGATAGAGATAGAGAGAGAATTTCAAGTTTTGGAACTTTTGGAATTTTTTTTAACCTTAAACCATGAAGGAAGGTCCCCTTTATATAGAAAAACAGCCCCTCAAGTCAAAAATATCAAGCCTGGAACAATTGGAGCCTTTGGGGGACAACTAGCCAAAAATATGTAGGTTTTTCACCAGTGCCTGGCAGGGTAGAAGTGTGCATTGTTGGCCATCAATGGTGGTCGGCTAGCCATCTGCTGGCCACCTGCCGGCCATCAAAAATCTGCTTCCAAGCCTGATTTCAAATGGGCATATCTCCTTCATCCAGACTCGGTGTGTCATGACCCGAACCGGCCCCCATGGGTTAAGGACATAACCGGCCAGTAATCATGAGATTACCTACGGCCTCAAACTAAACCAAATGTTTTTTAACAGAGTTAATGGGGGCCACACGGAAGCAATTCAAAACTTTGTCCATAGAGTTGTGCTTACATGGCACATCAAAACAAACCATACATATATATATATTAATAACTTACAATTGAAATACAGTGCTAAAAAAATTCTACTCAGACAGGATCATCCAAAACTAAGTCAACCATGGAACTCTATACAGACATATACAAAACTTCGCCAACATGACAAAATATAAATACATAATGCAAGGGCGAAGATGGGTCTCGTGCGTGAGACACGAGGGCTGACTTTCCAAAACCTATGTTGATCCACTTAGCCTTTACTGGGGCTAGGTCTGGACCTCTCTTGGCTCACCTACAAACACATGAATGAGCGTGAGCGAAAGCCCAGTGAATAATATCAAGTAAGGGAAATGCATTGAAACATTATACAACAGACGGCCTTGGGCCCAATTCATTCATGTCAATTGGCCTTTGGCCTTCTCAAACTTTCATATCAGTCTGGCTCTTAGGCCTGCATATCAAACTCTCTCTTAGGCCTTTATAGCAGACTGGCTCTTAGGCCCTTATATCAGACTGGCTCTTAGGCCATTCAAACTTTTCAGATCAAACTGGCTCATAGGCCTTTCAAACTTCCATATCAAACTGGCACATAGGCCTTTCAGACATTCAGATCAAACTGGCTCATAGGCCTTTCAGACTTCCATATCAAACTGGCACATAGGCCTTTCAGACATTCAGATCAAACTGGCTCATAGGCCTTTCAGACTTTCATATCAAACTGGCGCATAGGCCTTTCAGACTTTCAGATGAAACTATGTCCACCATTCAAATTAATGAACTTTACAAAACTTACATAGACGTAGCAATTGGACAATAACATATGTCAGATATTACTCACAATGATCAGCTTGTGGATTTGCCCTAGAGCTTGACCCTACACATCACATAACACATATGGGTCACAATTAATTTAATCCGTTCTTTAATTCACATTTTCCTCTTTAGGCTTCATTCTTATCTCTTTAATTCAATTACAATGCTTAATGCATGCCTAAGAGTGTTTGCAAGTGAAAGAGAACGGAAAACGAAACACAGAATGCGAAAACAAAATTTCAAAAAACAGGGTCCCGGCGTAGACTTCCCCGGCGGACCCTTAAAACTACAAAAGTCTTGGTTGCGAAAAATAAGCTCGGCGTGAAATAGAGCGCCGAGCAAAACTACCTACAAAGTTCCCCGCTCGAGCATGAAATACTTCGCTCCAGGAGACACCAAGTCTGCAAAAAGTACTGGGAGCACGAAATTTACGCTCGGGCGGAGGTTCTCCCGCTCGAGCGGACCTCAAAATTCTGGAAAATCCATAATGTGTTCTTGAACTCCCCTTCGACTTTCGACTAACAATTCATGCATTTTATGGCTCCAATTCCACACATACTTGTACTAACATGGTATAAA
The DNA here is from genome assembly GCA_025200525.1 of Camellia lanceoleosa. NCBI lineage: Eukaryota > Viridiplantae > Streptophyta > Magnoliopsida > Ericales > Theaceae > Camellia > Camellia lanceoleosa. The sequence continues at coordinate 44,136,572 of CM045766.1, read as the reverse complement.
CACCAAAACACATCATCATGGAGCTCAATTTCAAAGATTTAACACATGCATGGCTCAAATTGACACCAAACTCAACTCTAACATACACAATCATGCATTCAAAGTTCTTATCTTTATAGATTGTACATGCATGTGATGTCTAGTTCTCATTCTCAACTTAGATGACACCAATGGTGATTATACATGAGCTTCAATTACAAATTCACATGGATTTCAACCAAATTGCAACATGAATCATGTAATTCAAGCTCAATTATGCAAATTCCAAACAATTACATACATGCATGCATATATGGTCTTCCAATTCAACAAAACAAATTCAAAACATGCTCTTGGCCGTTAATTAACTTTGAACACACAAGATTACACCTTAAACTCATGAATTCAAGAATCAATGCTTACCTAGAGGTTCAATTCCTCTAATCTATGGTCAAATCTAGAGTTGGCCCCCAAAATCAGGCTTCAATGATCAAACTCTCAACTTTTTTCACTCTCTCTCTCTCTCTCTCTCTCTCTCTCTCTCTCTCTTAGCCGACCCTCTCTCCTTCTTTGAGTCCAAAAATTAGCCAAAATGCTCTAAGGAAGGAATTTGAGGGTGTAATGCTGTAGACACCCCATTTTTGACCGTCCTCAAGACTTGGACGTCACCGCTTGAACACTCGGTGATTATCCATGTTTGTGTTTGTTTGGAGTTCCCGGAGTTCTCGGCTACGCGCCTTGCCTCAGGATCTCCGACTCATTTTTGTGTCCGGTTTTGCACCAAACACTTGTGTTTTGCCTCAGAGGGGCGTGGAATGCCTTGTGAGACATCCCACACACCACCCAAGACTAGCTAGAGGCCACGGTTGGTTTTGTTGCCACCTGCAATTTATATTGCCTTGGCACTCTTTGTTGTTGTCGTGGTCATTTTTGTCAAAATGACATTTTTGGCTAGCTACCATTGTTTAGCTACTTTTTCAGATATTTTATTACAGCTGTCTGGCATTGACTTCCCCTCCATACACGTGTATGGAGGGATGCACTTCTTGTCTTGCTTAATGCCTAAGCTTACAAGATTGCCTCCTCTATAAAAGGAGGCCTTCCCCCTTGGCTTTCGGGTTGGCTTTTTAGTGAGAAAACAACTCAGAGCAAGCTCTGGTTTTAGGGTTTGAGTGCCATTCATATCCTATCTTTATATATCCTTTGTGTGTGTTCTAGGTGCTTTGTGTCTTACTATTGCACACAAACACCTAGTCTTTCACTTTTTCTTGATTCCTTGAAAGATCGGAGCTTGTTCTTGGTGTTCTTGGTTGGATTTGAGTCCAAGGAAGCAACAAGATCAACATTTGTGAAGAAGCTCTTCAAGGGTAAGAAACTAGTCCTTTTTACCCCATTTTTGCTTTGTATTTTTGCCTATCTTAGAATTGTTTTTAAGCTTAGTGTTTATACAAAAAAGTTCTGTTTTTAAGCCCTCTTAATTGTTTGTTAAGGATGTTTTGCGGTTTGGGTGCGTTTGACCACCTTTAGGCCTTGAAAGGCCTCATTTTGTGCTATTTTGTGCTATTTTGTGCAAGTTTCGAGACTTTGGTGTTTGGGCCTCTTCACCACTGAAATCTTGAGGGATGTCAGTGGTGGAGATGGTGCCTTGAAGTCTCCAAATGGGGAGGGCCACCCCCTCTCCTTGTTGTCCTTGAATGGGACCATTTTTGGTCTCTTAAGGAGCCTTATGTTCAAGTGTGTGTTGATCATGTCTAGGCTGCATTTCATGCTTATTATGCCATAATATAATCATGTTGTGTGTTGGTTTTGGTGCTCCATACATGTTTAGTATAGTTGCCATGTAATGCCTTGTAATTCCCTTAACATGCCTTAGGTTGTTAGCCTTTGCTTGAGCATGATTTTGGCTTGGACCTATGAATGTTTTGTGCTTATTTTGCCATGCTTTAGGTCTGTCCATAGTCATTCGGATCGATTTTAGCATGTTTAGTATAGCTCCTTTGCATTTGTGGCTTGCCGGGCTTGTATGCCTCAAGTGTGTGAATGTATGGCATGTGTTGATTGCATCATTTTGGTGGTTTGGAACCATCCAACATGTCATTTCAGTCCCTTTGGTGTGCTTGTATGCTCGCCTTAGTTGTCTCTTTGTTGCTTTAAAAGTATGTGTTGTATGCCTTGTGTTTCGACCATTGTGCATGCCTTTGGATTCATGTCATTTAGATGCCATCTAAGTGGTCCTTTGGGCTTGATTTTGTGTGCTAAAACTCTAATTTTAGTTGCTTAAGTCTTGCCATGTTAGGTTTTGCCAAGTATAGTTCAATGCCCTTTGACTAGCCTTGAGCACTTGGGCCATACTTGCATGCTTTTGCTTGTCTCATTTGAGTTGGTTTGGCACCATATTCTAACATGATTTTTAGAGCTTATATTGCATGCTAATTGTCCATGTTTAAATTCTTTTAAGTGTGCTTAAAGGTTGTTTGTTCAATGCTTAAGTTGGTGCCTTAGCATGTGCATGTGTGCATGTGTGTTTAGTCCTCATTTTTGGGCATTTTGGCCACTGATTTTAGGCTTAATCAGATTTGCCTAAGTCGTGTTTAAGACCATCATTCGCTTGCTTGTATGCTTACCTCGTGTTTGCTTGTATGCTTGCATTGTTTGTTCACATGCTCATATTGCATCCCTAGCTAACATGATTAGGTTGCAATGCATCTTGCATGCATGCCTTGTCCATTGATTTGGTGATGGGGATTGGGCTCTTTGATTGTCTAATTTGCATTTCATTTGACATGAAAATTGCACACTTGATTCTTTGGGCCATCATGCATGGAAATGCGTGATTGGTGGCCCGAGAATCGAGGCACATCTTCCTTTGAGTCACAAATATGATAAAGAATGTGTTTGGTGCATACAATGCTTGAATAACATTGCCATGCAAGATTTTTCCCTCTGCTGCTGTGAGTTGCAGGTTCTGCAGTAATTCATTGCCGACCGGCAATGTTTAGTGCCGACCGGCAATCAATTATCAGCCGATGGATGAATTCTGTGCCGATGGCCACATATAGCAGCCGGTGGCTATTCTGCTTAGCCGATGGTGATCCCCAGTATCCAAAGAAGTAGTTCTGAGACTTTGGCAGTTCTCAGAAGGACAGGGCATGGAAAACAGAGGCAGTCTAGGCATGGCAGTTCAATTCTGAGCAAGACCCGAGCACGTGCTGCATTTGGCTCTCCTCTCGAGGCGGTTTACTGTTTTTCTTAGTTTAGTTAGTTTGTCAACTAATTAGGCAATTTGTAATATTTAATTAGCTTGCGTAGTTAATTATTTGTATTATTCTTCTGGTCCCTCCGAGCGAGGGCAAACCTGTAATAAGCGTGGGTGATTGGTGTGTATGTCTTCCAACCCCCACTTCTTTCTTCCCTTTTATTTACCTGCTTATGATGGTAGATTAGGGCACGTTTAATTTAGCACATCTTATGCAATGCATGCGTGCATCCATGCATTTGTTGACATACTCCGGGCTCGGTACATCATACAAACCGCATTGTATTTTCAAATCTAACTTGAATACGTGCATCAAAAGATTGCATTTCACATGCCATTTTAGGGTTAGCCGAGCCTATCCTAATCACATTCTGTATGCGATGCATTAGTCATTCTAACATGAACTAGGGCATGCATGTTTGCTAACTAGTTTATTGTTTTGGCACGGAGTACTAGGTAAGCTTTTATGCTATACCATATTGCATGTGTGTGAATGTTAAGATGACAGCATGACTACCATGTGGCTAAATGCTTATGTGAGATAAACTGTTTGAATGCCTGTGGGTGAAGGTTGGATTGTTTGAGTTGGAAAAACTCGTTGAAATCCGTGTTTTAGCCTACTTGCGAGTAACAAATTCCAAAGTGCTTTTCAAAACAAACGGATATGCAATGCTTGTTTCCAAATTAGGCAATCTAGTCTATACTTGTTTGCTGCGCGCATAACATAGTAATTCTAAGCTAATAATTGGAATAAGAGCATATAATGTTTTCAAAAACGGATATCACGGTTAGTAGAGGCCAGTCTTCGGACCGGGCGAATGGGGGTGCTCAAAGCTGACCTTCCCCGATCGTACCCAAGCTCCCGAGCCAAGGTAACTTTGATGATGACGGACACGTGGCCTTCGGCACCGAGTCAGGGTTTCCTAAATTTCCCATTTTAAAAATATTTAGGTAGCGACTCTGTATTTGGCAAAGCAGTCCATGTTTGGCACTTCTTTTCAAAATCTATTTTTTCTCAAAACGATTTGCCAGAGTTGGACTCTTTGGTTCAGATTTAGAACCACAAACAAAAAAGGGGAGTCCGAACTGTAGCGAGGTCCCACGCGGGCGTTTTTACAAATGCCCTTACAACATAACCCACTAATGCCAATATAATAATAATAAGGTAATTGGGCACTAATTCATCAATTTAATCGATTTAATCTGACCCAAATCAATTTTCAATTAAATTTCACCGTAGGCTCTAAAAATTACGCTAATCATAATGGCGCAATCAATTTTGGTTTCGGTGGCTGATAAGGCCTTCAATTTAATTCCCAAAGTAGATAATCAAACAGATATTCCTACGGTGAACAAATAGAAATTCAAAACCACATATTTTCACATAATGGCACACAAAATCATATTAAGCACATAAGCATACTCGTATTAAGGACCAATTAGCACACTACAGAACAAGGGTATTACACGGTGTTAGGTCATTCTTGAGTCTAAATTAAAGCCCCAGAAGTCTACTTTCCAATGGCACTAGCCTCACAACTAAAGTCTAAGTGTACAAAGATATATGCCTATTTTAGTGAAGGTTGCTCATTTCTATCTTAACCAGATTGATGCCTAACTTCAAACGGCCATACCTCCATCATCCAGACTTGGCTTTAAGAGATTATTAAGTCTAAATTAAAGCCTCAGAAGTCCACTTTCCAATCGTGGTAGCCTCATAACTAAAGTCTAAGTGTACAAAGAGATAGGCCTGATCTAGTAAAGGCTGCTCAATTCTCTCTTAATGGTTTAATGCTCAACTTCTTCCCCAACTAGTTTTCTTCTCTCTTCTCCAATTTTCTTCAACTCCAAACCCATAAATAAGAGGTTTAAAAAGATTTTTCAAAGAGTTCACCTCCCTTCCATTTATTTCCACTTTGTTGATGCTCAGTTTACCAAAATGTACAATTTTTAACGAAATGCGAGCCTCAGAACATCATAGAAACATTTTCAAAATATTTTGAAAGAGGGTTTTCATTCTAAAAAGTTTCGATCCAAAATAGTTTTGTCCCAAAATGAGGTGTAAGGTTTGGATTTAGATTCTCTTGTTGCTGAAGAAATCTAGCGATTGGACAATGTCACTTTCATCATCGAGTGATCAACCTGTGGTGCCCAAGCTTTAAGGGCGGTCAAAAATGGGTTGTCTATAGTTGCCCCTCTTTGACAGGGCTCAAAGTCATGAAATGACATGAGTGAATGTCAAAGCCTGAGATGACCCATTTTGACAAGGCCGTAAGACTTAGGCAAACAAACAAAATGTAGATGCAGTTGATTGAACCTGAGGGTTGCCTACGTATCCCATTGCAAGGAATCAAACCAGCGTAGTTCAGGGGCAGGATGCGAATTGATACACAATGTAATCAAACAATGTAATGATATATAATGTAACGAAGTCATGCATATGATATATAATGTAATGAAATCATGCAAACCACAAGCACTGCATTGCACACAAATATCATAAAGGGATGGAGATGCAAAATCGAACTATATTTTATATAGAAAAGAAGTGGGCACAGCCAAACGACACCTAACACAAGTTAAGTGCCTACATGCTCAATATTGGCCTCAGCGTAGCATGGATGCTTACACATAATAGAACCATGTTTTAACGTGAAAAGGGTGCGAGCACATGGAAAACTATGTTTTTCGTAGAAAGAGAAAGAGCACAAGTAATTGGGTGGGATAATATAAGTGAAGAATGATCTGCTGGGGAAAGATAATGATCCTAAATGCTGAATCCAAGAAGACAAAGTATGATGCAACGAATGCAGTGGATGCAGTGGATAAAAGGCGCAGGCCAAACCACATTTGACCTAGAAAAGGTATGAACACAAAACAAACCACTTCTAGCATAGAAAAGGTGTTGACACCCTCAATACTGGCCTCAGCGCAGCATGGGTACTTACACATGATAGAACCATGTTTCAACAAGGGAAATGTATGAGCACATGCCAAACTAAGCTTAACATGGAAATGATGTAGGTGATAAAATGGTATGATGTAATGGACGTAATGGATAATATAGTAGATGAATATGGTGACATACTCCAACCACGCTGGAATTGTGGAAGGAGGAAGAACAAATTCCAAACACGCTGAAATGATGTGAGGAAGGGAACACTCAAACCACGATGAAATCGTGAGAAGAGGACCTAAAAAAACTGCCCAAGGCCATGTTCCATGCCGTAGCTCAACTTTTTTGCTCCCCCTTTCGGAAGGTTCGAATATAAGTCCTACACTTCGGACTCCCGCTATTCTGAATCTAATCTCACAAGTGCAATGTCAAACTGATAAACACCAAAGAGCCCAAATCCGACAAATCTTGTGGAAAATCAGCTTTGAATCAAATTACCAAAAATGGACTGCTTTGCCAGATACAGAGTCGCCGCCTAAATATATTTTTTTGGGAGGGGGGGAAATTTAGGAAACCCATGACTCATGCCAAAGGCCACGTGTCCGTCATCACCAAAGTTGCCTCGACTCGAGAACTTATGTACGAGAGAGGAAGATCACGAATTGAGCACCCCCACTTGCCCGATCAAAGATCGGTCTGTACTAATCATGATATGATTTTTATCAACATTATATGCTCTTGTTCTGATTGTTAGGCTAGCATTACCGTGTGATGCACACACAAGAAATTATAGACTAGTTTGCCCAAATTGGAACGATTCAATTTCGTGTTTGTTTTGCAAAAAACGGTTTGATTTTGCCACTTAACAAAGTGGGCTTAAAGTTGGCGAATTTTGCCACTTGACAAACTGGGCTTAAACATACATTCATTAAATCATTTGAATTCAAGCAACAAGCCTTCATCCATACGCATTCAAACAGTTATAGCAATTAAGCACTTAGCCTCATGGCAAGCATGCGAATCATGGCAATCACTCACACTCATGCAAGTATGCTAAAGCATTAAAACCTCACGTAGTACTCCAAGTTAAAAAGATATGAGTTAGAAAAATACACGATTCCTAACACATGATGCTCCTAATCTAACCATTGTAAGTGGATACATAAAAGGGAGAAAGACGTGAGATTGGAAGACATACACGTTATTACAACATTAATGCCCTCGCGCAAGAGGGTTTGAATGAATAAACTAGCTAACTAAGCTAAGCTAAGGTAAAACTAATGAAAGATAAGCTAATTAAGCTAATCATTACAAAACTTGAATAATTAACTACCCTAAGCAAAGTAATTAACCACAATAATGAAATAAACTAGGCTAAGCTAATTAAATATTTGCAACACAAACTAATTTAATTAATCAATCTAAACTAGATTAAATAATTACAAAACTTAATTAATTAGCTACTACTAATTAAGTGCAACAATTAAGTAAATAAATGACTAATTGCGCTAATTAACTAGTCTCGACAAGCGAGGGAGGCCCATACATGCTCGGTTCCCACCTGAAGAACGTCCACTGTCTGCCTCTGAAAGCCTCTGTTGCACAACACTTACACTAATTTTCCATTTCTAGGTCAAACCTGATCTACTTCACAAACATTCTGCTCAAAATTCCTTGGTGGCCGGCAGGCCAAAAGTGGTGGCCTATCGACCACCATTGGGGGGTTGCCGTCCAACACTGATGGCTTGCCAGTCGAAAACGTTGGTCGGCAAACCACTGATGATGCATTGTTCCTTGCTGCAACAGAGAGCAAACATGGCAAAGAAAGGGTATTCTCACAGGTTGTTTGTACTATGTATCCCTCCTTATCATCAAAACATCTCAAAGAAGTGATACACTTAGCGCTTAAACCATCAATCAAGTAATTTCATTGCATGATGGCCAAAGAACTAAGATGTACAAGTTCAATAAATGCACAAACAAGACCAAAAAACCATCACCCTATCATGCATAATGAAGGGCAACAGAGACCTTAGAAAAATTGGCACATTTCATCACTTTAAGTATGAAACGTCCTACTTGTCCTTGTGTTTAAATTAACGTCTGATTTGAAATACAACAAGACACAACCAATTTCTTATGTTGCGCCATTTTAGTTTCAACTTTTAGTTACTTATTTTAGATTACCAACTATTCCTTAACCAATTAAGTCCATTGGTGAGTTAGTCCTCTAAAGAGAAGGAAGTGTCAAACAACGGGTGGTTTAAGGCAAGAGAGAGGGGTCATGTCATTGGTAATGAACCCCCAAAAAAGGATTAAACCATTAAGTATGGACCTCAATCTCAAGCTTAAACAACCCTAAGGTTGAATCAACCCTCAAAGCAAATGAAAAAGCCAAGAAATGAGGGAGGTTGTAGAGATTAATAATGCTGAAATTAAGTGATAAAAGCACTAAAAACATGCAATCAATTCAAACAAATGGTGTCTAAAGGCCTAAAACACCAAGTTTGTAAGGACACTTACACTAGAAGCATGCAAAACAAGACTCAAATGACTTAAACAGCCAAAAACAGAGGCAAAATAGTCCTAAATGAAGCCTAAAACATGCTAGAAATAAGCTATAAAGGGCTAGAAAAATAAGATAACACGTAGAGCTAACTAGGCTAGCAAACAAGGCACAAGGAGGGAAGGCTAACCCCTCCAATTTTGGACTTCAAAACGTGATTTTCACCACTAAAATTACTCTGAAATTCAGTGTTTGAAGGCCCAAAAAAGATTGTTTGAAAGTGGGAAACAAAAGTGGTTACCAACAAGGAATAAAGAAAGGTGAACCACCCCCTAACCTTAAATGGCCAAGAACCACTAATTTCAACCCTAAAAAATAAAGTTTTTTTTATAACTCAAAACAGCCCAAAAATAGTGGGAAAAGATAGAAAAAGAAGTATGCAAAGAAAGCTTAAAAAAGGAGTATTATACCTCTTGAAGCAAAGATCAACTTTAGGCAACAATTCAAGCCAAAACTACCTTCTACAGCTCCAAGAAGGCCTCACGGAACCTCAACTCAAAGATGATCCGGTTTGGTAAAGGAGATGTAGGCAAAAGTGTAGTGTAAGTAGGCTAATGTGCACAAATTTGCAAGGGAAAGAGAGAGAAATGTAGAGAGAGAGAGAGAGAGAGAGAGAGAGAGAGAGAGAGAGAGAGATTTTTGCTCCAAAATTTCTAACCCTCAAAAATGGGAGAGGAGACCCCAAATATATAGAAAAACATGCATTTGGCTGAGATAAATCCCTCCATACATGTGTAGGGAGATGAAGCCCATTGTGCCAACAATTGGAACAACTATCAACAAAATATCTGCAAAAAAGACACTGGTGGCCAGCAGGCCACACCATTGGCCGGCAAGGCACAAGGGTGACCGACTGGCCACAATTGGTGGCCGACAGCCCACTGGAGGAGGCCTGCAGGTCCCAGGGTCTTAAGGTTTGAAGCACTAAGGTTTTGGTCCAAAACAAGTCACAGAATGGATAGGGTTTGGAGTCTCAAAGGCCGGGCATTCTACCGAGGTCTTCGGGCACTAAAACTAGCACATGCAATCACAATCATCAAGTGTACAAACAATGACATCCAAGTCTTGAGAACGGTCAAAAATGGGGTGTCTACACACATGTCCTAAGATAAATTCCAAACACGCTACCTACGTATCTCTTTGTAGGGAATCAAACCAACATAGTTTTGGTGCGATGTAAATGATATGTATGCAAAGTAGTTTCAGGGTTGGACTTGCACACTTCACAAAGCCAGCCTTGTTGAAAACTCATGATCATGCGAGATGATGCATTAGGCAATAACAAATGCGATAAGCAAGAATGAATACAATAAGCAAGATAACAACACATGAATGAGCAGCTTCAAGCTTAAAACCAACACAGGTTTTGATACAAGAGATAAAACACATTCTAACTTTGTCAAAACAAGAGACTAGGAAAGAAAACAATGCTCAGGGTTATGTTTCACGCATGCCAAGAAATTGAGAACAAAATCGCTTAGGGTCGTGTTTCACATCTCTCGAGAAACTGAAAACCACCCAGGGTCATGTTTCATGCGTCCTGAGAAACATGGGAGACCACTTGGGTCCACGTTTCACATGTCCTGACAAACCCCACAAAAACTGCTTGGGCTCGTGCTTCACATGTCCTGAGATGAAACCCGCCCAAGGCTGCATTTCACATGTCCTAAGAAACAACCACTCGGGCTCGTACTTCGTATGTCCTAAGGTAAAACTCGCCCAGGGCTGCGTTTCACGCGTCCTAAGAAACAACCACTCGGGCGTGTACTTCGTATCTCTCGAGGTAAAACCCGCATAGGGCTGCATTTCACGCATCCTGAGAAACAACCACTCAGGTGCGTACTTCGTACATCCCAAGGTAAAACCCGCCCAGGGCCGCGTTTCACGAGTCAGAAGAAACAACCACTCGGGCACGTACTTTGTACGTCCTGAGGTAAAACCCGCCCCAAGGCCGTGTTTCATGTGTCTTAAGAAATAACCACTCGGGCGCGTACTTCGTACGTCCTAAGGTAAAACAATAGGGAGGTGTGTGATAGATGCACCGAAGTGAATGAGTGAGATAGGTGTGCGATAGATGCACAAAAGAGGAGAAGTGTGATAGGTGTGTGATAGGCGTACTTCGTACGTCATGAGGTAAAACAACAAGGCGGTGTGCGATAGATGCACCGAAGTGAATGAGTAAGATAGGTGTGCAATAGATGGACAAAAGAGAACAAGTGCGATAGGTGTGCGATAGATGCACAAAAGAGAACAAGTGCGATAGATGTGATAGATGCACAAAAGTGAATGAGTGTGATAGATGCACAAAAGTGAACAAGTGCAATAGGAGCACAAAAAAGTGAACAAGTGCGATAGATGCACAAAAGTGAATGAGTGCAGTAGATGTACAAAAGTGAATGAGTGGGTTCTCCTACCAAGACACCAAGACTCCTCCAAATGAACCGTACATACAATATAGTACATTTATTCGAATGAACCATACATACAATATCGTGCATTTCTTCGAATGAACCATACATACAATATCGTGCATGTGAAAGAAAGAAGCTTAACAAGTACAATACAGTGAGAATGCATGCTCTATGCAAGACAAACAATCGAGATAAAATGTTAATTGAAGCAATAAAAATAGAAGCATATTCTATGTGTGATTCATAACGGATGCTAGACACGCACGCAATATGAAATGCATATTCCATGAAAAAGAGAAACAAAAGTGTAATTTGACAAAAGCAAATTCAATGGCAACTTCAGATTTTACCTCAATATGTTTCAAGGATACACCTCGTTCATGTTGACAAGTGACGAGCATCGTGCACCGAAAACACAGTCTTAAGCTTACGTAGAGACAATCTAAACCCAACAGTGAACCATCCCTACATTTCATGGAAACAAAGGGCACAAAACAGCATCAGGACTCCAAGGGAGTCCACCGACCACCGGCTGGCCACAGGAGGAGGCCGCCAGCCACTTGCCGGCCACGGAAAAGCATTGCCAGCCACCGATGACAGATTCAGGGTATTTGGATCTTTTCGGCTTGGGTCTTTAAATGTAGGACACAAGGGCTCATTTCCTCAATTCCTCATGTTCAAAATTCTTCCCTTTCTCTCTCTCTAGACACTTCTTCTCTCTAGATCTGCGCTTTCTATGCTTTTTCCAACGCCCCACATGAAGTTTATTTGCTAAACCCTATTGTTTTTTCCGTTTTGAACCGATTGAAATTTGATTTCTGTGCTTTTTCTTGGAGTTTCACCATTTGAGGCATGTTCCCCTTGAGTTCCTCTCGGGTTATGTGCATTTTCCTAGGCTTTGATTTTTCCTTCCATTTTCTCTCTCCTAGGGTTGACTTTTTTGACATTTACCCTTTTTCCTCCACCTTTCTTCATTTTTCGACCACTTTCTCATCTTCTTCCTAGATGGCGGACAATATTCCTCATAACAAAGCTGCCCTCGAGATTCCATCCCAATTATCACCTTCAGCAAAGATGGGGGTCGAGCTTGAGCCCGAGATATTACCACTAGGAGTACGCCACTTTGATCCAACGACATACCATCCTCAGACACACATACTGCCACCGGGGGGTATGAGGTATTTCAGAGAGTTTGCACGACATGCGCCGGAGGACCTTTTACTATGGGAGCCAGACTCCCATTTGTCCCAGGACGCGATCGAGGTATATACTATATTCTCATGTTTTGCTCACTATACATTGCATTTCTTGCTTACTGTATTTCTTGCATCAACTATATGCTTACACTGGATTTCTTGCCTCTTGCTGTATTTTTTTCCTTAATTACACTCTTGTACTGTATTTCTTACATTGAATCACATTCTTGCACTGTATTTCTTACACTAAATCACATTCTTGCACTGCCTTTCATCTTTCTATTCTCATATCACTGTACACCACTATTCTGATCGCAAGAGGACTCTCGCTCCATTAGGGGCTACGGAGCCATGTCAGTGAGGGACTGGTATCTTGAGCTCCCCACTAGCGTACACTACATCATCGAAAAGGCCGGTTTCGGCTTGTTCTGCATGGGAATATCGGGCCATATCGTGAGTCAACCACTTCTTGGTGCATTGGTGGAGCAGTGGTGGTATACCACCAACTCCTTCCACTTCTCCACTGTCAGGGAGATGACGATGACTCCCTATGATTTCTACATGCTCACGGGTGTAGGAGTAGGGGGTGATCTGATCCCTTATGACATGGACATGGACGAGTGGGAGGCCACTTGGCTATACTTGCTGGGAGCACGCCCACCTCTTTTCAGGCCAGCCATGGTCCGATACAGCTAGTACGCTGAGCACTTCAACGAGAGAGAGCCAGAGACCCCAAAGGAGACTGAGCATTACGCCCGGGGCATTTGATGTTCCTCTTTGGTACCATCTTGATTGCAAACAGGTGGAACACCTTAGGGCTGTATCTACTGAGCTCTCTGGTGACCTTACCTTAGGTCCGACTTTATGACTGGGGAGGAGCTGGCCTCGCTACACTATATGGTTATATGAGCTTGACATCCCGCAGGAGGGGAGACAGGGTTGGAGGCTATAGAAGAGCTTGGGAGGCGTGCTTTACATTTCTGCTTTACATTTTCTATCTTTTGTTTATGTGCTTTCTGCTTTGCACTTTCTGTACACCATATACTTCATTCTTTACATGTGTACACTGTATACTCATTGTTAGCTTTTGCTTTCAGCTTTGGGTACATGCATATTTTCCAACCCTTGCTTCGAAGCCGGAGGTGGAGATGCCTCCGTTGTACTGTACTCTCATTGGTATAATAGCAGATGCCTGTGGAGGACCCGAGAGATCTTCTCATTCTTCCGCCTGTACTTTGACACAGTGACTGTGGAGGAGGTAACCCAAACTCACAGTTATTTTTGCTTAATCAACAACTGATGATGATTGACAATCTATATATTCCTTGTTTGCAGATCGCTTGGCAGCCTTGGGTGACGATGTTGACTGGAGTAAAAGACCAGTACGCTGGAGCTTGGGGGGCCTCCCATTTTTGACTTCTATTGGAGGGCCTAGTTTGCCGAGCCTGGTTTCTAGGTGAGCGGTTCATATGCCAGACTATTGGTTTGCTTGAGCTGGTAGTGCCCATGACGCCTTCAACATCTATGAGGACTATAGAGAGCCTCTCAATCCAATAGATGATTCAGTTCACCGGGGGGTTGGACGCTGACTACTTCCTTGGGGAGGGAGATTATTCAACATTTATCCAGACACACCTCATGCCTTCCTTGACCGGTGTTTGTACAAGCAGAGCAGTAGGTGCCCCCATGGCAGGTAAGACTCAGGCGACAAGGACCAGGACAAGAGCAGCCCCTCCCATTGGACAGGTCACCAGTTGGCCAGAGATCCTGACCATGTTGACATTCTGGAGGTCGGTTGGGACGTCCTACCAGATTTCGATCTAGCCTGTAGAGACTGGGCATAGATACGACCGAGCCCACGATGCACCTCCGGTATGTACCACATTTTCTCCGGCTCCCTATTTTCTTTTTCACAGTTGTTCCTTTTGGATACTGATCATTCCCAATACATTTACAAGCACCCCCAGAGTATACTAAGGGACTGCTCGAGCTAGTAGCTTCGTTTGAGAGCATGATACTGAGGACTGAAGCACTGCTTAGTCTCCACGGCATCCAGGCATTTTCCCCTATTCTTCGCACGCATTTCAGTATTTTCCACGCTATTGTGCACATCATTCTCACTAAAGCACTGATACTCATATCATGGTATTCGTTTTGCCCCTTGTCACATCACACTGATATGCTGCACCGACATGCTGCCCTGTATTTGTACTATATCTGCCTCATCGCATTACTCCACTTTCATGATATTGTATCTGGAACTATACATTATATCTGAGATACTAACATTGTATCTTTTCAGGTTCTAGCCGTACCAAGAGCACTAGCAACGGCGACTGCGCCTACACCATCGCTACCTCCTCCAAAGAATGAGAGGGAGGAGAGATAGGTCCCAATCGTGATCGAGGAACATCATGGTCGAGGCCAGAGAAGCCCCTCGGAGCCAGTGTTGAGTGACGACGATGCTGAGACCAGTGGCTCAGAGGAGGCAGTGAGTCTGCAACTTGAGTCCTCCGAGAGCAGAGATGATGGTGGCTCAAGATCTGGAGGTGATGCTGAGTCAGGCTATGGACCAGAGAGCGGCGGCGATTCTAGTTCTGGCTCGGCATCTGAGTCAGACAGCGACGCTGATGGAGACAGCTCTGAGTCTCTACCCAGGAAGAGGACGAAGAGGGCCTCTTGAGCTTGGATGACTGACGCTGATTTATTGGTGTTTTTCTTAGTTTCTTTTTGTTAGTAGCATTAGCACATGTATAGCTTTAGGAAGTTCTGTTTCTCTTTAAAACCTGTACACTTTAGTAAAAAGCCATGATCGTAATAAAACTTGCAGTTTTTATGAAAAATGTGTTGTCATTTTTGCATCATGAGCAGCATATATACGTGAAATGGACAAGGAATTGAAATGAAGAGTGCTTGATTGAAACAAAATGCTTAATCGCGTAATGAACTGACCGAAAACCAAAATACAAAATGCAATACACAACTCGATAAACAACATAACAACAACTCGATAAACAAAACAACTCAAGTACAATTCAACAAACTTGCGGAAAAAAAAAAAAAGGACTCAAAACAAGACCTTAAAACATGTAAAGAGCAAAAGATGACACATGTTTTCAACATTGTTCAGCACAAAGGTGGACAACAAACCTAAGAGGAAGGGTGCCGGCCAGAAGAAATGGCCTGCAGGCCACAAGAGATGGCCTGCAGGCCACAAGAGATGGCCTGGTGGCCATCAATGTGGCCTGCCGGCCACTAAAGTGCAAAACCTCCAGATTGTTGAGGGCTGCCTTCCACTCATTGCCTTATCTTTTACAAAAGCTTCAACTTCATCATTTCTTCTCCAAAACTCATTCTACTTGCTGTTTTTGCCACAAATGGAGCCATTTCTTGCTCAAAACCTCACGGATTGGATTATGACTTTGGACAACTCAGAAAAGGTGAATTTTTGGGGTTTTGGCTTAAATGCACTTTGTTCATTGAGTAGGACTCCACTTTGTTTTCCCATTCTTTATGATGCGGCTAGATGTTAGAACCCGATTACACACGTCTTTAGCTTCGGCGGACAAGAAATGTGCTTGACAATTGAAGAATTTTAGCGCTAATGGAATCTGGCGAGGTAAGGAAATCATGCCCTAGCCCTATTTTGGTCATGCCCAAGCTTTGGGATGGATGTGTGGGCTCACCATGCACGAGGCTCAATCTCTGGCCCACAATGGAGAACTAGACATTCCCAGTTTGATTCATCGATTTTTCGATGCTGGTGACCGTGACGATTGTCATTGGCGGGGTTTTCGGCAACACGCCCTCTACTTATGCATACTAACTCATTTCCTTCGTCCCTCTAGTTTTTCCAGATCTAGCATTCGCTTGATTGAAGTGGTGCAAGGCCTAAAAGAAGACAAGAGTTGCATTAGCTTGGCGCTGGCTGAGACTTTGATGGGCTTAGACGCCTTCCATCAGCAAGAGACTACCAGATTCGCGGGAAGTCCACTACTTCTTCAGGTAATGTTTCCCACCCTTTTTAATATGTGTTTCTCACATCGCTCGGGACTCATGCTCTGTTTTTCTCTGAAAAACCCTTTTGTCACTTTTTCTCTCAGTATACATCTCTCTATTATTTCATCTCTCTTTTATTTCATCCCTTCCGAAGTGTGGTTAATGGACAAACTGAAGGTAATGGATTCTTTCCATGAGTACTCAGCTCGAGGCTACTTCTTCTGCCACCAGCTTGTGGATTTTCAGAATGAAGGGCAGTGGTGCGAGTGGATGTGCAGCAGGTCTGCTGCTGACACAGCCTGGCATTGTCCTTGGCTTAATCTGATCGAGATGAGCTATAGCAAGGCTCGGTAGCCCAATATTCAGTCGATTGGCCTGACTCACTGTGCATTCTACTTCCCTTTCCGGTTCAAGCCTCAGTTCGGGCACGATCAGATTCACCCAGAGAAGGGGGTTGAGTAACCAATTTCATTCCCCATCCGAGGTTTACACTTGGCTAGATACCTCACTGCTTGGAGGGCGAGAGAGCTTCTGGCCCTTGCCCGTAGTTTCAGTTGCACCCTTTTTGGCGAGTGCACGGCAGG
This sequence comes from Camellia lanceoleosa, assembly GCA_025200525.1. Classification (NCBI taxonomy): domain Eukaryota; kingdom Viridiplantae; phylum Streptophyta; class Magnoliopsida; order Ericales; family Theaceae; genus Camellia; species Camellia lanceoleosa. The sequence continues at coordinate 44,119,685 of CM045766.1, read as the reverse complement.
ATAAGGCACAAATCGGGCGTACTTTGGCTTTAGAAGCTTCCATAAGCACAAGCAGGGGAGGCAGGAGCACCTGGCTCATCTTTGCCCCTAGTTTATTGCTTTGATCTTACTTTTCAAGTTTTTTTGAATGTAATAAAGGCAACTTTGATTTGTATAAAGAGTTAGAGAACTTTGTATTAAAATCAATGAAATTAAAGTTGTGAGCACTGAAAGTTTTCCTTTTGTTCAAAAAATGGTATAAGCTGTAAAAGGCAAAATTTGAACAAAATCAACTTTTATAAAAACTTTCCAAAATCATTTTCAAAAAGGATCACCAGTTGACATGCACAGAATCTATCCTCAAGATGTACAACCCTGAATCCAAAGATCACAAATTGTCAATTGACTGAATAACATTGACTGAATAACACTGCTCAGTATTGCAATTAGCTCTCTTCCTCAGAACAAAGATCACAACCGAACTCTTAGAGAGCAGATAAAGATGACTTGATCACACTCATGGATAGGACAGCTGAGTTGGAGGTGTTTACAGCCGAACTTTAAGATGAAGTTGCCCACGTATCCCAAAAATAGGAATCAGACCTTACGTAATTTGGTTCAGGTTCACTCTAGTATTAACTCTCTCATTTTGTGCTCTAACTTTTCCCAAGGCCGCCCTTTAGGATTTTCAACCTTGCGAGCTCAGTTTTTCTTTATTTCTAATTTTTTTTACTCTAACTTTTGGCTAGGTCGCCTTTCCGAGTTTTCGGCCTAGCGAGCCTCTTAGGGATAATATTTTTTCAACTTGTTCATGTTGATTGGCTGGGAAAATTCTAGGCCATCCAAGTCCATCAGAATAGCAGCTCCACCTGACCAGATGGTTTTGATGATATAAGGACCAGTCCAATTGGGTCTGAACTTGCCTCTAGGGTCATGGATGGGAGCTCGGCTGCCCTTCAGCACCAAATCCCCTTCATTGAGATTTCGGGACTTCACCTTCTTGTTAAAAGCCCTAGCAATCTTGCATTAATAACCCTGAACATGGTACAATGCTTTCAGCCTTCTCTCATCAAACAACATCAATTCTTCAAACCTACTCTGCTGCCAGTCTGTCTTTGCTATTTGACACTCAACCATAACTCGTGGCGACGGGACTTTTATTTCAATTGGCAGAACAACTTCCATTCCATACACAAGAGAGTAAGGAGTTAGCCCTGTGGACGTCTGGATTGAAGTTCTATATCCCAGAGTGCGAATGGCAATTTGTCTGGCCAGTCCCTGTAGGTCTCAACCATCTTTTGTAAAATATGTTTCATGTTCTTATTGGCGGCCTCAACAACTCCGTTGGTTTGCGGCCCGTAAGTAGATGACTAATGGAAAGCCACATTGTATTTCTCCAACAAGTTAATCACTTCTTTCTTGAAGTGGGAGCCATTATCTAAAATGATCTCGTACGGGACTCCATATCAGCAAATGATATTGTTTCGGATAAACTTAGCCACATGCGCTGCTTTCAACACTTCGTAGGACTAAGCTTCCACCCACTTTGTAAAATAATCAATTGCCACCAAGATGTATTCATACCCGTTCAACCCTTTTGGTATAACTACGCCGATGAAATCGATTCCCCAGACTGAGAAAAGGCCATGGTGAAGTTGTATTATACAACTTCGACGGCGGGATATTCATGCGATTGGCATGAATTTGGTATTTGTGGCATCACTGAACGAAACCGATACAATCCTCCTTCATCATAGACCAGTAGTAACCTTGCTTGAGAATTTCTGGGCTAACATTACTCCGTTCATGTGCGCTCCGCACTCTTCCCCATGGATAGCTTCCATCAGGCTCTTTGATTCCACTACATCGACACACAACTTGTGCATTCCCAAATGACCTCTTTTGTACAGTTTACCTTCGCAGATGATAAATTGAGCAGCCATCTACCATATTGCCCACTTGTCCTTAGTATTTGCCCTTGGTGGATAAACCTCATTTTCTAAGAAGCTCCAGATATCATAGTACCAAGGGTTTTGATCTTGTGCTTCATCTATTGCGGCGATAGTCTCATAGGCCGGTGCATATCTCTCCTCAATAATGATCGGACGCATCCAAACTCCTAGAGGGATGTCTGTCATAGAAGATAGAGTTGATAAGGCATCAGCGAACATGTTGTTCTCTCTCAGTAGATGTGTGAAAGTAGCTTCTCAAACCTTGGAATCAAGACGTTTAGGGTCTAGTGATAGACCTTTATGTTTTCTTCTTTGACTTTCTAGTCTCTGTTTGCTTGAGAAACAACTAGGTTCGAGTCCCCGATAACATCCAACCCTTTTCCCCTAGTTCTAGGACAGCTTCCAAACCAGCGATACATGCCCCTCATATTCTTATTTGTTATTGGATACCTTGAACTGGAGTTTGAAGGCTAAAGGTATATGGGAATTGTCGAGTGCTATCAACAACACACCTATCCCATAACCGTATTAATTCGATGCTCCATCAAAGTACATTGTCGAAATCTCTTCCTCGACTTGCAGAATGGCTTTATTTGGGAACATGTATTCTACCACTTTATCCCCTTCTACTAGGTGATCTACCAGGAACTTCGCTACAGCTCTTCCATTGACTGACTTGCGAGTGACATACTTCAGATCGAATTCGGAGAGAAGAAGCAACCAACGGGCCAGCCTACTCGTAAGTGCTGGTTTCTGAAAGAGATATTTGATGGGATCTAATCTCAAAACCAGAATTACGGAGTGGGCTAACAAGTAGTGACTCAACTTCCTGGTGGCCCATACCAAGGCTAGGTAAGCCTTCTCCAGCAGGGTGTAACGGGTCTCATAATCCAATGTTTTCTTGCTCAAATAATAGATGGCTTTCTCCACCCTATCCTTAGATTCCTGAGCAAGCATGCATCCCATTGTTGTGTATGTGACTGAAAGATACAAAATCAAAGGCCTCCCTGGCTCTAGCGGCGATAACATGGGTAGAGTCTGAAGGTACTGTTTGATCTGCTCAAAGGTGAATTGACATCGCGTATCCCTTCTTCAAGAGACCAAATAGTGGTTCACAAGTCAAGGCTAATTTAGAAATAAACCGTCCTATGAATTACACTTTCCTCGAAAGCCTCGTACCTCCTTTTCAGTCCTTGGTGGTGGCATTTCTAGGATGGCCTTGATTTTAGAAGGATCTACCTTGATGCCCCTCTGTGTGATCAAGAAGCCTAGCATTTTCCTTGTTGTTATGTCGAAAGTACACTTCTGCAGATTCAATCTTAGTCCGTATTCTCTGATCCGTTGAAAGAATTTCTTCAAGGCAGTGTAGTGGCCCTCTCTTTGTTTGGACTTGACAATCATGTCGTCCACGTACACCTTGACCTCTTTATGGATCATATCATGCAGAATTGTGGTTGTGGCCAGTTGATAGGTAGCCCCAGCATTCTTCAGCCCAAACGACATGACCCTGTAGTAGTAGGTTTCATATGGCGTGGTGAAGGCAGTTTTCTCTTTGTCCTCGGGCGCCATCAAAATTTGGTTATACTTAGAAAATCCATCTATGAAGGAGAACAATGCATGACCCATGGTGAAGTCCACCAATTCATCGATGTGCGGCAGGAGAAAGTCATCATTCGAACTAGACTTATTCAGATCCCTGAAGTTAATACAGACTCTGATTCTGCCATCCTTCTTTGGTACTGGAACCATGTTGGCTAACCATGTCAGATACTCAGACAAAAGCAAGAACCTTGTCTCAATCTGTTTGGCAACTTCTTCCTTAATCTTGAAGGCCTAATCTGGGCGTATTCTCCGCAACTCAAGATGAAGGAGAGTTAGGCATAACTCACCGGTTCGACAGTTACCTTCATTCAGCGAAGTCTAGTTTTTTACTTCCACTTCGAAAAGAGAGTACACACCAGTTCTGATAGATTAGCACCCCTTAGTCAACATGGAAGAAATGCTCTACCAACACCAACAAACTATTGAGAATATGTAGCCGGATACTGCCCGCTAAGCGGAAGTAACCGCCCGCCAAGTGGAAATTGCAGCCCAGCAAGCTGAGTTGATCAATAGGCTCCAGTAGCAACAACAACCATAACAAGCAGCCGCTTTTGCTTCACATCCACCCCCAGTCATGATTCCAATACCCGGGATTATGACTAATGTCCCGGAAAATGCGGACATTCCGGAAGAGCCGGTTCCACCCCAAACTTCCAAAGCACCGGTTTACCCAACAGAGGCGCCTTTTGAGTTTGAGGTAGACCCTATTGTGCTGAAAGTGAGCAAGCTTGAGAAGCTTTTAAATGAGCTCTAGGTGTGAATTCGATCCCAGATATAGAAGACGGCTATATAGATTCGGTAGTGACATTTCTATATAGGTTTAAAATGCCGCATATAGACCGCTTTGATGGCTCGGGTGATCCCATGGGCCACTTGTGGCTATTTTTAGATATTTTGTGGCCGATGGGCCTGTCTAGACTGCAGAAGTTATCTCTCTTCGGCCGGACCCTGTCAAGTATCGTGGCCATTTGGTATGCTAAACTCGAAGATCCTATAAAGAGGAGCTGGGAAGAGATGGCTAAGGCCTTTATTGCTCAATACTTCTAAAATACTCAAATTGAGGTCACAACTCGTGATCTTGAGGCAACTCACCAAGGGCCGAAGGAGGGCTTCTTCGATTTTGTCACTCGATAGAGGGCTAAGGCCTCCATGATGACCACCCGGCCAGCTAAAAAGGACCAGATCATAATGGTCGTATGTAATCTGCAACCAAGGCTATTACAGAAGATGATAGTCATACCTCCACCTACTTTTGCTGACCTCCATGAAATAGGGGTGCAAATACAGGATATAATGAAGCAAGGTCTGATAGACCACGAGAAAGAGTAGCCCAATAAGGCTTTTACACGTAGTTCCAATGTGGCTACGAGTAGTAGTGCAGCTGCGAGGCCTTCTGATTTTGGTATGGTCACCACCACACCGAAAACTGCCAATTCTTTTGCCGGTACATCCAACACGACCTAACAAACCGCGAAGCACCAACGCCGAGGCCAGAGGGTTTTCACCCCACTCTACATGTCCTTATCCGCAGCCTTGAGAGTCCTAATCAAAAAAGGGCATCTGAAGCCACTAGAGCCTCGCCCTTTACCCAATCCTCTCCCTTCTACACATAACCCGGCCAAGTACTGCGCCTTCCACCAACAGCATGGTCATGACACTGACCTATGCTTTAGATTGCGTCATGAGATTCAGGATCTCATTGACAAGAAAGTGATAAGGCCTCCTCAAAATCCTAACATCACTACAAATCACCTCCCACCACATAACCAAGCCCCTCCACCCAGGAAAATAAACCTTATCCAAACATTGGCTGTTTCTTATGACTGTAGTATATACATTACCCCATCCCACCTACCTAAGCCGGCGTTGTTCATCCCACAGACTTGTGCATGATGAACTTGTGTATATCCCAACCCAGACCTGTGGTGGTGACTGTGGTAGGAGAAGGTGGAGTAACTTTGATAGAGAATGGGAATGTCAGTTCAACGCCTTAAGGCTCCGTGGACTCATTTGAAGAGGAATACAACCCTTGCAGCTACATTTTGCAAACCAATCATGCCAAACCAGAGGTGGAGTTGCCAACGTGGTTGGAGGTTAGCATAGTCCGAGAGGATGGGTCGAGCCAGGGATTGGATGACTTAGCCGACCTCGAGAAGGACATCAGCAATCTGTAGTTCTTCGATGAACATGATCGGGAGAGTGCATAGATTGACTAGTTTCATAAGAACAGATTAGTGGATAATTTGGCATGGCTCAATGATGAACCTAATGTGGATGAGGGGTCTCAACTAAAGCTAGAACAGCTGGAAGTAGGAACTGCTACAACGGCCGGAACGGTCGATGACAAAGGGAAATTGCCAAAGAGCACCAGTACAAAGAATTTTTCTTAGGAATTGAGTAGTGTTAGTATAGCTAATACAGAGCAAGAAGCCACACTGAAGCGATTTGAATAGGAAAGAACAGACTATAATCAGAAAGCTAAAAAAGCCAAAGGCCCTGTGGGGACTGATTGTGATGTGGATTTAGTAATACTTACAATGGAACCAGACAATTGCTCTTTGGTTGCTAGAGGAATATGGTGGGAAGATGATGATTTGCATCTTGCCCATACTGATGAAAATTGGGGACAGAATCTTCAAGACGATACGTGGTATTCTGAGGAAGTGGATCACATGACTAGGAGCGGGCGCTACTTCAAGCCCCCACACCTGGACCAACCAGAAGCATCGGGAAAGGATAAGGAAGCTGAGAAACAGATGGAGAAACTATTAGAAGAAGAAGCTGTACTGAAGCAGCTGAAGAAGATTCAGGTAGAAATATCTATTTGGGGGTTGCTCATGTCTTCGTGCGTACACCGGTAAGTTGTATTGTCTGCAATGGATAAGGCCAAGCTATCTATCAACATAACTCTGGAATAGTTAGTGGGACAGGTCTTCTCGGGAGGGGCTTCACCGACTTTGACCTTTACGGATAAAGAATTACTGCCTGAGGGCTCTGAGCATAACAAACCACTATACATCTCAGTTGAATGTAGAGAGAAGTGGGTGCGCGTTGCATTGGTTGATACTATTTCTGCAATCAATGTTTGTCTGTCATGCACTATCTATGCTATTGGCTTGAAGCCAGTGGATTTTGTACCAATGACCCAAGTGATCCAGGCTTACGACAACACAAGTCGAGAGGTGATGGGAACAGTTCATATTAGAACACAAGTTGGCCCGACACAACAGGATATTGAGTTTCACATCCTGGATGTTCCAGCTACCTTCAATTTGTTACTTGGGCAACCTTGACTACACCAAATAAAAGCTGTTTCTTCCACCTTGCATCAGATGCTAAAGTACCCCCTTAGAAAAGGGATAGCCATTGTTTTTGGGAATTCTTCTATACATCCTCTGCCGGAAGTCACTACACCAGTACTGGAGATCATACACGGTGACGAGGATGTATTCTTGTCTGGTTTTACCTTGCCTGAGGCCTGGGTGGTGCAAAGCATCTTAGCTATTGATGAGGGATTATATGTTAGTGCTCAGTCAACCTACCTCATGAATAAGCTACAGCATGTACCCTGGATGGGATTAGGAAAGAGCGGTCAGAAGGGCATTACCGCACTGGCCGAAGTGCCACATAACCCTCATACCTTTGGCTTGGGCTATATGCCAACCAAAAAGGACTAGGTGAGAAAAAGAGAGGAAATGGTAGGAAGAGCCAAACCAAAGCAAAGTGGGAAGCACTATGAGCTTGTACATAGACCAATTCAGGGAACTCTGAATGGTCGTTTTGTCCGAGAGGGGGAGGACTTCCCATTTTACGGCTTTCCTGAGCCACGGTTGAACTCTGAGAATCAGCGTTTGCCCGGCTTTGAAATTTTCTTCGACCTACAGCTACAAGAGGTTGAAGCCACGAGGGAACAGACTGACTTGCATACTGAGGTAGAATAGAGTATAGATGATGTGTCGAACAGCAGTGAACTTGAGTTAGGAGCAGCGTTGGCTTGTCTCTTTTCGGATCCTCAGATCAAACCGAAGAGCTTAGGAGAAGACTTCACCATTTCCATGATCGGAGACCAATCAGGTGTGGACCCTTCCGGTGGTATTCTGGATGCATCTATCGCACCCTCCATCATTTGGCAGTTAGAGGAGGGCTTTTTGTCCAGCAGTTCTGAATCAGATAATGAGCCAGAACCTGATTCCACAGGATCTATGGAGTCGGAATTAGATTCTAGTTCTTTTGAGTCAGAGTCCGGTATTCCTGGGATTGATAACCCGGATGTCGTTGTTTTGTCTAGGTCGTATCTTTTCTTTTCTTTTGAGTCGATTGTAACCGAGGAATTGGACGAGCTAGAGGCTTTGAATAAGAATGATACCACTCTGTTTCCGAGTACTTCTCTGTGGCACTTATGTATTGCATTGATCATGACTTTCAAAATTTTGATAAAAACGATGAGGAAGGAATTCCTTTGGTTTTGAAACATTTGATTGATAGAGAGGAGGAGAGGTTTGTAAAATTCCTGGTTGATGAAATCATTGCAATTAATGTGGGTACTGGAAAGGATCGGGTCCACGTTGTCTTCGGAGGAACGCGAGCGCTTAGTCTCTTTATTAAAAGATTTCAAAGACGTTTTCACATGGTCCTACGAAGACATACCTAGAATCGATCCTGAGATTGTACAGCACCAGATCCCTCTTGACCCTGAGGCCCAACCCGTCAAACAGAAGCTTCAGAGAATACGCCTGAATTGGGCTTTGAAAATTAAGGAAGAGGTCACCAAGTAGATAAATGCAGGGTTTTTGCTTGTATCTGAGTATCCTACTTGGTTGGCCAACATTATTCCGGTGCTGAAGAAAGATGGCAGAATTCAGGTGTGTGTGGATTTCAGAGATTTGAACGAAGCTAGTCCGAAGGACGACTTTCCACTACCGCACATAGATGCATTGGTGGACTTCACCGCAGGCTACGCATAGCTCTCTTTTATGGATGGGTTTTTCGGGTATAACCAGATCTTGATGGCACCCGAGGACAGAGAGAGACTACCTTCACCACGCCATTGGAAACCTACTGCTACAGGGTGATGCCATTCAATCAGAAAAATGCTGGGGCTACTTATCAACGGGCTGCAACCACGATCTTGCATGATATGATCCACAAAGAGGTTGAGGTATACATGGACGACATGATTGTCAAGTCTAAGGAAAGAGAGGACCACTACACCGCCTTGAAGAAATTTTTCCAATAGATCAGGGAATATCGGTTGCGACTGAATCCATAGAAATGCACTTTTGGTGCCACAGCAGGGAAAATGCTGGGGTTCTTGATCACACAGAGAGGCGTTGAGGTTGATCCTTCCAAAGTCAAGACGATCGTAGAAATGCCACCACCAAGGACTGAAAAGAAGGTGCGAGCCTTTTTGGGTAAAGTGCAATTCATAAGACAGTTTATTGCAAAATTCACCTTGACTTGTGAACCACTATTTGGTCTCCTGAAGAAAGGAAAGAAATTCCAGTGGGATGACCAATGCCAGTTTCCTTTTGAGCATATCAAATAGTACCTTCAGAACCCGCCTGTGTTCTCATCACTAGAGCTGGGGAAGCTGTTGATTTTGTACCTGTCAGTAACTGACACAACAATGGGCTGTATGCTTGCGTAGGAATCGGAGGATAGAGTGGAGAAAGCCATCTATTACCTGAGCACGAAGATGCAAGAATATGAGACCCGTTACACCCCACTGGAGAAGGCTTGTTTAGCCTTGGTATAGGCTACCAAGAAGTTGAGGCACTACTTGTTAGCTCACTCTGTAATTCTAGTTTCGAGATTAGATCCCATCAAATATCTCTTCGAGAAACCAGCGCTTAAAGGTAGGCTAGTCTGTTGGCCACTTCTTCTCTCCGAATTTGATTTGAAATATGTGACTCACAAGTCTGCCAGGGAGAGAGCAGTAGCTGAGTTCCTGGCGGATCACCCAGTGGAAGGGGATGGAGCAGTAGAGTATCTATTCCGAGATGAAGCTATTTTACAAGTTGAAGAAGAGATTTGGGCCATGTACCTTGACGGAGCGTCTAATCAGTATGGTTATGGGATAGGGGTGTTGTGGATAGCACCCAACAATTCCCATATACCTTTAGCCTTCAAACTCTGGTTCAAGGTATCTAATAATGAAGCTAAATACGAGGCATGTATCGCTGGCTTAGAAGCCACCCTAGAACTAGGGGCAAAAAGGTTGGACATCACTGGGGACTCGAACCTAGTTGTGTCTCAAGCAAAAGGAGATTGGCAGGTTAAGGAAGAAATGATGAAAATCTATCATCAAACCCTGGACGTTCTGATTCCCAGGTTTGAGAAGCTAAGCTTCACACATCTGTTAAAAGAGAACAACAGGTTTGCTGGTGCTTTATCAACTCTATCTTCGATGATAGACATCCCCTTGGAAGTCCGGATGCATCTAATCATTATTGAATAGAGGTATGTGCCTGCCTACGAGCTGATCGCCACGATAGATGAAGTACAAGATCAGAACCCCTGGTATCATGATATCTGGAACTTCTTGGAAAAGAAAGCTTATCCACCAGGGGCAAATGACAAAGATAAAAGAGCAATACGGTAAATGGCCGCTCAGTTTATCGTCTACGGGGTTAAGTTGTACAAACAAGGCCATCTGGGAATGCACAAGCTGTGTGTTGTTGCAGAAGAGTCGAAGCGCCTAATGTAGGCCATCCATGGAGGGGAGTGCGGATCGCACATGAGCGGAGTAATGCTAGCCCAGAAGATTCTCAGGTAGGGTTATTACTGGTCAACCATGGAGGATGATTGCATTGGTTTTGTTTGGCGGTGTCACAAATGCCAAATTCATGCAAATCACATGAATATCCTGCAGTCAAAGTTGTAAAACATGACTTCACCATGGCCATTTTCAGTCTGGGAAATTGATGTTATTGGGGCAGTTATGCCGAAAGGCTCGAATGGGCATGAGTATATCATGGTGGCAATAGACTACTTTACAAAGTAGGTCGAAGCCCAATCCTATGCGGTGCTGAAAACGTCGCATGTAGCCAAGTTCATCGGGAATAATATCATTTGCCGTTATGGGGTCCCAAATGAGATCATTTCAGACAATGGTTCCCACTTTAAGAAAGAAGTGATCGACTTGTTGGAGAAATACAACGTGGCTTTTCATAAGTCATCCACATATCGGCTACAAACCAACGGAGCTATTGAGGCCGCCAACAAGAACATCAAGCACATTCTATAGAAGATGGTGGAAACCTACAAGGACTGGCCAGACAAACTTTCGTTTACTCTATGGGGCTACAGAATATCAATTTGGACATCTATTGGGGCAACTCTGTATTCTATGGTTTATGGGATGAAAGTTGTTCTGCCAATTGAAGTTGAGGTTCCGTCGCTACGGGTTATGGCTGAGTGCCAAATAATAGAAGCGGATTGGCAGCAAAGCAGGTTTGAGGAACTAATGTTGTTCGGCGAGAAGAGGCTAAAAGCACTGTATCATGTCCAAGGTTATCAACACAGAATTTCCAGGGCTTTCAATAAGAAAGTTACATCCAGGAATCTGAGGGAAGGGGATCTGGTGCTCAAAGACAATCGAGCTCCCATCCATGATCCTAGGGGCAAGTTCAGACCCAATTGGACTGGTCCTTACATCATCAAATCTACCTGGTCGGGTGGAGCTGTCATTTTTATTGACCTGATGGCCTGGAATTTTCTCAACCAATCAATATGGACAAGTTGAAGAAATACTATCCTTGAGTGGCTCGCTAGGCCTAAAACCCGGAAGGGTGACCTAGGCAAACGTTAGAGCACAAAAAATTAGAAAAAAGAAAAACTGAGCTCGCAAGGTTGAAAACCCAGAAAGGGCGGCCTTGGCAAAAGTTAGAGCGCAAAAGATGAGCGTTAATACCCGAGTGAACCCAAACCGAACTACGTAAGGCTTGATTCTCATCTTTGGGATACGTAGGCAACTTCATTCTAAAGTCCAGCCCTAAACACTTAAAACTCAACTGTTCTGTCCATGAGATTGTTCAAGGCATCTTTGTCTTTTCTGTATCCAAGAGTTCAGTTGTGATCTTCACTATGAGAGCTAGTTACAGTATAGTACAGTGCTATTCAGACAAGGGGCAACTTTCTAGTTATTGGATTCGGGGTTGTACATCTTGAGGATAGATTCCATGTGTGTCAGGTTGTGATCTTTATCAAAAATGGTTTTGAAAACTTTTAATAAAAGTTGATTTTGTTCAAATTAATCTGTTTACAACTTGGACCATTTTGGACCAAAAGGAAAATTTTCAATGCCCACAACTCCAATTTTATTGATTTCAATACTAAGTTCTCTAACTCTTGATACATATCAAAGTTGCTTTTTATTACATTCAACGGAACACTTGAAAGTTAGATCAAAGCGATAAACTTGGGGCATAGATGAGTCAGGTGTTGTTGTGTCCCCTCCCAGAGCTTGTGGAAGCTTCAAATGCTAAAGTAGGCCCGGTTAGTGCCTCATCTTCAAGCCAAGATATGCATTCGCCAGAAAGTGTGCAACTAAAATTTGGAGCAGGAGCCAGAAGTTTTCTTGTCCTCCAAGCAGTGGGATATCGAGCTAGTTGTGAACCTCGAATCAGAAATGAAGCCAGGTACTCTACCCCCCTCTTTTGGGCAAGTCTGGTCGTGTCCGAACTGACGCCTGAACCGGAATGGAAAATAGAAGACACAGTGAGTCAACCCAACCAACTGAATGACAGGTTGTCGAGACATGTTGTAGCTCATCTTGGGCAGGTCAAACCAAGGGCAGCGCCAGGCAATGTCAGCTGCAGACCTGTTACACATCCAATGGCACCACCATCCCTCGTTTGGGAAATCAACTAGCCATCGGCAAAATTAATAACCTCGTTTTGAGTATGCAGGGAAAGAGTCCACTACCTTCAACCTGTCCATGAGCCATATCTGGGGAGGGATGAAAAATAAGAGAAATTAAAGAATAAAGAGGTGTGTTGAGAGAGAAAGTGAGAAAGGGTTGTGAAAGAAAAAAAAAACAGAGCATGAGTGCCGAGTGATGTGAGAAACACATGTGAGATAGGGTGGGAAACCGTACCTGCACGAGTAGTGGACTCGCTGCCAATTTGGTTGTCTCTCGCCGACGGAAAGCGTCCAAGCTTATCAAAGTCTCGGCTAGTGTTAAGCCAATGCAGCTCTTGCCCTCTTTGAAGCCTTGCGCCACTTCGATTAAGGGAATGCTAGACCCTCCAGAACTTGGGGCAAATAGGAAATGAGCCAACATAGACAAACAGAGGGCATGCTATCGAAAACTCTGCTAAAGACGGTCGATGCGGTCACCGGCATCAGAAAATCGATGAATGAGACTTGGAATATCTAGCTCTCCGTTGTGAACCAATGATTGAGCCTCATGTAAAGTGAGCTCGCACATCCTTCCTAGAGCTGGGATGTGGGCAAAACGGGACTGGGGCAAAATTTTCTCGTCACGCTGGGATTCCATCAAAACTTGAAATTCTTCAATTGTTAGGCATAGCTCTTGCCCCCCCTAAAGTTGAACACATGTGTAATTGGGTTCCAACACCTAGCTGCGGCATGAAGGAACGGAAAACACAGCGGGGTACGACTTAGCGGGAATAGTGCATTTATCCTGAAAATTCACTTTTTCTGAGCCATCTAAAGTTGCAATCCAAGTTGAGAGTTTTTTGACAAAGAATGGCTCTATTTGTGGCAAAAACAGAGTTGGAATGAAGAAACTACGAAATCCCAAACTTTTGTAGAAGATAAGGCATTGAGTGGAAGACAAGCGGCACCAATCTGGAGGCCCCCTATATTAATGGCCGACCAGCCAGTTCTGGTGGCCGACCGGCCAGCTTTTGTGGCTGACTGGCCACTATTTGTGGCCGACAGCCACAACTAGTGGCCGATAGCTCCTGTTTATGGCCAGCAGAATTCCGTTGGTCATCCTGTGTGTTAAGAGTGCTGAGAACTTGTTTTTTTTGTTATGCTCTTGATGCATTCTACTATTTTGTTTTACTAGTTTTGTTGAGTTGCTTGCAAATTGCTTCAATTTGTTTATCAAGTTGTTTCGCTTTGTTTATCGACTTGTTGTGTTGCTTATCGAGTTGTATTTGTTTTGTTTATCGAGTTGTTCATTATTTGTCGAGTTGTTTTACCCTGTTTGTTATGTGTTGCTCAATTCATTACCTAATTAAGAAATTGCCAATACAATGTACAAAGTTCAATGTCCGTCAATCTTGTTGATATGCTATGTGGTGCAATACGGTGCTTAGAATGCAAAAGAAATAAACACTTTTTCATCAAAAACTGTTTTCATTCCGATCATGGTTTCTTTTTTACAAAAGAGTACAAGTTTTAAAGAAAATAAAACTATCTAAGCTGTATAATGTGCCAACACTGCTAGCAAAAGAAACAAAGCAAAAACATATGAATCAGCGCCAGCTAGCTCAAACTCTAGAGGCCCTCTTCGTTCTCTTCCTTGGCAGAGTGGACTCTGCAAAGTTGTCTCCAACCGCACTGCTATCTAAACCTGATGCTGAATTAGAACAAGAACCGGAGCCGTCGTCAACCTCTACATCAGAACCCGGCTCAGCCTCATCTCTACTAGTGGAATCTGAGCCAACATCATCATCTCCGCTCTCGGATGACTCGGTATGCTGATCTGTTGCCTCCTTGGTCTCGCTGGTCTTATCATCGTCACGCATAATAGGCTCATGACGTCTCTTTCGGTCGCATGCCGGAGCCTGTCTCTTTCTCTCCCTGTTGCTAGAGGGGGTGCTGATGGTCTTGCTCTTGCTGCCACAGGTGCTATCGGTCGTGGTGGGACCCGAAAAGGCAGGTTGAATATGTCAGCCACAATATGTGTATCAGATGCAAGTACGGTGTGTAGATTGAGTACATGCAAAAGTCAGATATGGTGAGTGACTGCAATGTGTCAGATGTGATCTATCAGTGCAGTGTGGGGAAATGTTCAGTTGAAGTGTCAGTTTCAGTATCTCAGCAGAAATGTGGTGACCGAAATGCAAGGGAACTGAAAGTTACCTGGATGCCGTGGAAGCCAAGCAGTGCCTCCCTCCTCGAGATCATGCCCTCGAATGAGGCCAACATCTTAAGCAATCCCTCGACGTACCCTGCAAGGGCTAGCAAATGTAATTTGGAATGATCAGTGTCTGGAAGGAATGAATGTCTAAGTATCTGAGCAAGAATGGAAAAAATGAAGACTGTGGTATGTATCGAAGGTAAATCAAGTGTCCTGACATATCTGTGACTAGGCAACGAAGGCTTAATCGAAAAATGATAAGCCTCCCCGGAGTACTGCCAACCTGTCAACTTAGTCGGGACCTCTAGCTAGCCAAAACTCTGCCTAGTGGGGGGCATCCCTCTAGCCCTGCCCCTTGGTGTTCGGGCCCTACTCGTCGAAGGGCATCAGCTGCTCTCCCGGCACGAGCATGAATACCTATCAAATGAGGCATGAGATGTGTCTGGATGTATTTCGTATAGTCCCTCTCTCCTTGAAAGTAGTAGGCCTCCACGCCTCGTGTAAAGTCGATCATCTCCTGGGAGGAGAGACTCTCTGTGGCCCGTATGGACGGCAGAGATGGCATGGGAACCATCTACAATGACAAACCCAAAGTCTGGCACAGGAAGCGCTCACCCAAGAACCAGGCTAGGCCTACTGGTCGCTCGAGCACGAAGTGTCGATCTAGAAGTGCCCCCACGCACGATTTAACTCATATCGACACCTTCGCGTTGCCGCTAGGGTCGCCATGAGATCTGCAGACAGCAAATGCACAAATTGCTAGTTGTGATTAGATATTCAATATGAATCAGAGCTGAAAGTAGAAAGAACTATGAGTTTTGAGTTACCTTTGTTGCCCTCACTGTATCGAAATACCGGCAAAAAAATGAAAGGGTCTCTCAGGTCCTCCACTAGCATCTCCTATCATATCGGTGAGAGTATGGCACACTAGGAGGCATCTTGATCTCCGGCTTTGGGGCAAGTGTCGAAAAATAGGCATACACCCATGGCTGCAAAAAGCAAAAGGGCAACATGAGTATACAACAGATAAACACATGCAATACAGAAAGCAGAATATGTGTGCAATGTCCAAAAAATATAGAATGCAGAGAATACATAATACTGAGAAAATGCAAAAAGCAGGGTGTGTAGTACAGCGTACAGAAAGTGCAAATGCAAAGTAGAGATCAGACTATGTGTGTACAGTGTACAGAAAGTGCAAAGCAAAAAGCATGGCATGAAATGTAAAGAAGGAAATTAAAGCATACCTCTCAGGCTCTCCAGTAGTCGCCGACTCTGTTCCTGCTCCTATGGGATGTCGAGCTCGTGTAGCAGTAGAAAGTAGCAAGGCCAGCGTCGCCCCAATCGTAATGCCAGACCTAAGACAAGTCCACCAAGTCACTTAGTAGATACAACCCAATAGTGTTCACCCTGTCGGCAAATAATGTGGTGCCAAAAGGAACATTAAGAAGCCTCAAGCATACTGTTCAATATCCTCTAGGGTCTCAGGCTGTGTCCCTCTAAAATGGTCTGCAAACCAGCTATACTGAACTGTCCCCGATTGGAAAAGAGGTGGGCATGTCCCCAACAAATAGATCCAAGTAGCCTTTCACTTGCCCATGTCAATATCATATGGGATCGGCCAGCTTCCTACCTTGATGCCAATGAGCATAGCAAAGTCGTACGGGGTCAACGTCATGTCCCCTGCGGTAGAGAAGTGGAAAAGAGTTGGTGTTGTCCCACTATCTCTCTACCAAGGCCAAGTCGTAGGATCGTCGATGATCTGAGGGACACCAACGGGGAGGTCCATGTACCACTCCTTCGAAGATGTGATCTGATATCCTCAAGTAAAATGAGAGTCCACTTGTGTTTAGAATGAGTAAAAGGCAGTGTAAGAAATACAATGCATGAATGTGTTCAGAATAAGCAGATGAACGGTAGTGTAAGAAATACAGTGCATGAATGTGTTCAGAATAAGCAGATGAAAGGCAGTGTAAGAAATACAGTGCATGAATATGTTTGGGAAGCGTTAGGACGCTTAACGTTCGGGTGCGCCCAATGTTTACGCCACTCTCTTCTCCTCTCGCATGTGACGCATTAGGACGCTTTGGTTAAATGCATTCAAAGGAGTTTCGACGCTTACACCACCCTTTGTTTTGGTTACAAACATTTTGACGTGTTCCGATATTTATCACCGTTCCGGTTAGGAGCATTCAAGTGTGTCCCTGTGTTTACACCATCTTTCTCCTCGCGTGTGCAACGCATTAAGATCTTGTTTAATACCTCAGGTGTGCCCGATGGTTGTATTGTTCTTTGCCTTTCCTGCGTGACTCATAGTTAAGATTGCATAATTTCTTACATCCTTTCTACGTGAAATGTAGTTTGGTTTGTGTTTACTTACTTACTTTCATGTGTGAGGTTGTTATACCTTGTTTCAGTTTGTATGAATGTAGCATTTCTTTGCATAACGCTTGCATCTGGATGTTTCATTACAGCCTCATTGCATGATCATAAGTTATGTTGTTGCATCGTGCATGTCATTTGCATCTTGCCCCAGAACTACGCTGGTTTGATTCCTTGCAAAGGGATACGTAGGCAGCATGCGGGCACAAGCGTTCTTTGTTTTGTTTGTTTGTTTAACCGAGTCTTCGGCCTTGTCAAAAATGGGTCGTCTTTGGGCCTTGACATTCACTCCCGTCATTTTATGACTTATGAGTTCTATCAAAGAGGGGTAACTGTAGACACCCCATTTTTTACCATCCTTAAGACTTGGATTTCATCATTTGTGCACTTGATGATTGTGCTTGTCTGTGTTCGTTTTGAGCACCCAAAGTCCTCGGTGGAACGCCGTGTCTTTGAGCCTCTAAACCTTTTTGTTTTGTGCTTGTTTTTGGGCCAAGAGCTTGTTGTCTCTTGCTTGGAGGGCGGGTGGCTTGTCGGCCAGCCCTGGACCTTGTCGGCCACAAGTTGTGCTTGTCGGCCACTAATGGTGGCCGACGGCCATTTGTCTCCTTTTTTAAATATTTGTTTGCCAGTTGTGCCAGCTATTGCTCACTGAAGTGCATCTCCATACACGTGTGTGGCGGGAAGATTTCAAGCTTCAACCTTGGTTTTCTATATATAAGGAGTGCTCTCCCCCATTTGGAGGGGGTAGAAAAGTTGGATCAAATTTCTCTCTCTCTCTCTCTCTCTCTCTTGTTATTTTGTGCTTGAAAGTCTAGTTTCTCTACACCTTTGCACATAAAGCCTTAACCAAACACTCTCACCTTTGAGCCGAGGTTCTTTAGAGTTCAGTTTCAGCTCTTAAAAGAGGTTTGAGCTAGGATTAGGGGCTGTTTTGTGCTTGAGCTTCAAGAGGTAGTTCACTTGCTTAGTGTACTTGCTTTGACTATTTATTTTGCCATCTTTTTGTATTGTTTTTTAGCTGGTTTTCAACTACAAAAAAACTTCGGTTTTTTAGGCTTAACATGATGGTTTGAGGCTATTTGGTGTGAAGAGGTGATCCACCCTTCTTGTTGCTTAATTATGTAGGCTTTTGCACCATCTTTTAGCATATTCAAATCAAACTTTTTGGGCCTTTAAACCACTGAAATTCAGAGTTATTTCAGTGGCAAAAACTCTTTTTTGAAGTCCAAAATTGGAGGGGTTAGCCTCCCCTCCTTGTGTTTTGTTTGCATGCCTAGATAGCTTAACATGTGAGCATGTTTTTCTAGCATTTTGTACCTTAATCTCAGCATGTTTGTGCTACTGTTTTGGCTGGTTTTAGCTCTGTTTTGAGCTCGTTTGGTCCTTTGAGGCTTGTATTGTGTGGTTGTAGTGTAATTTCCTTCACTAGTTTGTTGTGTCAATGCTTTGATCATCATTCTTTTGATTCAAAAGCATGTTTTAGTGTTATTTTGCATTCCATTTCAGCATCATAAGCTCTGTCACATGCTCCTTTGTTTCACTCTTTCATTCATTTTGAAAGTGGCTTTGAACCACTTGTTGGCTTGAGTGTGAAGTTGAGACATTCATGCTTAATGGTTTAATTCCTTTGGAAGTTCATTATCAATGACATGAGGTCTCTTTCATGGTCAAGGCACTTGTGGATTAAACCCTCTTTCCATTAGAGGACACTCACCTTTTAGACTAATTAATTAAAGAATGGATTGGTAATTTAAAATGAGTAAACAAAAATGAACAAGTAAAAGAGGCAAGATAATGCATCTTTTGTGTTGCATTCCATGTGTTTGAATCGGGCGTTAATTCGAACACGAGAAAAATGGGACATTTCATACTCAAAGTGATGAAACATGCCACTTTTCATGGTCACCATCACCCTTAAGCATGCATGATAGGGTTGTGGTTTTGTTGAGTCTTGTTTTACACTCATTAAGCTTGTAAAAGCTTGGTTCTTTGGCCATCATGCATGAAAAATGCTTGGTTGATGGTTTGAGGGCCAAGAGTTACTCTCCTTTGAGCTTATGTAATGATAAGGAGAGCAACAATACACACACTCTGTGAGAATACACTGCTTTGCCTCTGTTTGCTCTCTGTTATAGCAAAAGAAGAAGTCCAGGGAAGGGGTGGCCGACGGCCACCAGCAGTAGCCGACCGGCCACTAATGGTAGCCGATAGCCACCATCTGTAGCCGATCGGTCATAAATGAAAACTTGCACAAGTGTGCTCCCGAGTTGGAGCAAAGGCATTCTAGAAAGTGGCAGCATTGTTGGTGTTCAAGCATGTGCAAACAGAGGCAGCAACGGCAAGGCGGTGGCATTTTCGGGAGGAGAGTCCGAGCATGCATGCATCCCTCACCCCGAGGCCATTTATTCGTTGTATTCATACAAGTGTCAAGTGTTGTAATTAGTCAATTAGCTTAGATAGTTAATTAGTTTAATTGCTTTAACTAGCTTAGCATAGCTGGTTATTCAACTTTGGTTTGTAATAATTAGTTAACTAGAATAATTAATTAGTTTTGGTTTGTAATAGCTTAGCTTAATTAGCCCAGCTAGTTAGCTTTTATTCATTCGAACCCTCATTCGCGAGGACGTAATGTTGTAATAAGTGTGCGTGCATGTGTGTATGTCTTTTAACCCGACGTCTTTCTTACTTTCTCCCTTTTATTTAATCGCCTTTCATGGTTAGATTAGGGATCATATTTCAATTAGCATACCTTATGCTCGCATATTTGCATCCATTCATTTGTCTTGCATGCACCGAGGCTCGACGCATCATTCAAATTGCATTGCATTTTCAATACTTCTTTGAATACGTGTTTAATAGCAAGTTGTTCAAATCGATTCATATGCCATATTAGTAGCTGAGCCTATTAATTTCATATTACATGTGTTGCATTAGGCATCTTGTATAGTTAGGATCACGCATTTTTCTAACTAGCTTCTGTTTTGGCTTAGAGTACTTAGTGAGTTTTATGGTTTAGCATACTTGCATGAGTGTGATTGCCATATTGCCATGATTCGCATGCTTGTCATGAGGCTATGTGCTTAAATGCTAAACTGCATGAATGCCTGAACGATTCAATAAATGTGTGTTTTAAGCTCACTTTGTTGTGGCAAAATCATGTTTGAAGTCCACTATGTTTGGTGGCAAATCCACATTTTAATCCCATTGGAGGATGGCAAATTCATACCATTTTCGAAAATAAACATGAGTTGATTTGTTCGGAGTCTTGCGACTAGTCTATACTTGCTTGTGTGCATCACATAGTAAAGCTAGTTTAACTAACCGGAATAAGAGCACATAATATTTATAAAACGCATATCATGATTAGTACAGGCCGATCTTTGATCAGGTGAGTGGGGGCGCTCATTTCAGGACCTTCCCCTCTCGTACCTAAGTTCCTGAGCCGAAGCAACTTTGGTGGTGAGGGATATGTGGCCTTTGGCACGAGTCAGGGTTTCCTAAATTTCTCCAAAAGCAAAATATTTAGGTTGCGACTCTGTAATCTGGCAAAACAGTCTAATTTTGGCATTATTTGATTGAAAATCGATTTTTCAAAACAATTTGCCGGATTTGGACTTTTTGGTGTTTATCAGTTTTACATTGCACTTGTGAGACTAGATTCAGAACCACAAGTAGAGTCTGAACTGTGAGGCCTTTTTTTCAAACCCTTTCCAAAAGGTGGGGCACAGGAAAAGCGAGTCCACACATGGGATCCCCAGAGCCATCGAATCGGTCTATATGTGGCATTTTGAACTAGTCCAGCAAAGTTACCGCAGAGTCGGTATATCCATCTTCGATGTCAAGGATTGAATTCACGTCTTGTGCCCGCTTGAGAAGCTTCTTCAGCTTGTTGACATTCAGTACAATGGGGTTAACTTCGAATTCAAATGGAGGCTTGGTTTGGTACACTGGTGCCTTGGAGGCTTGCGGTGGGATGTGGTCTACTACATTGCCTAGATTCTCTTGGACATTAGCAGTGATTCCGAGTGCTGGAATACCCACAGGAGGTGCATGGGAAGTAGAAGCCGCTGCTTGTAGTAGTTGCTGTTGCTACAGCGTGTTTATCACTTTAGCTTGGTGAGCTGTAACTTCAGCTTGGTGGCCAACATCTTGCTGTATAGTTTCCACTGTTTGTTGGAGATGACGAGTCAAGTCCTCCATACTAACTGCAGGATACTAAGTCATCTAAATAGGTAAGTGATCTCTTGTTGGCCTAGTTGTAAATGATTGAGCCTGACTGGATGTAGGTGATTATTGAACTATTGAATTGTGCATAACTCTCCTCCATCTAGTAACTGGTGCGAGCGAAGCAAACACATGTTGTCGCCTAACAAGATCCCCAGATCTGTACAGTCTCCTTACATGGGTCCAGAGTGCTTAGGGGGTAACCGAACTATCCGAAGCAATTATGATAAACTATCTTGCAAAAAGAAATAAAGCAAAAGGAAAACAAAAAATCAAAAAGTTCATAGCACTTCAGCTCAGATATAAACAACACACATATGTAATCAAACCAGTAGAACTGCACTCAACACTGATTTCTGCCCCCCAAATCTGATACCCAAATTTACAACTGATACGCACATTCCCGTTGAGTTTCACTCTAAAAGCACATACCAGCTAAGTGAGAGCCAAAACACCCCTATGAGGGGATAGGGTTACCCAGTCCTGGTTTTGTCAGGAACTAGGGTTTCACTATTCAAGCAAAGTGGTTTCACACAATCTTGCATTTGGATAAACAACCTATCCTAGTTTGGAGCAGTCTCTATGGCTTTGGATATGCAACTAGGCCAGACAGTCAAAAAGGGTACCTCAAGAAGACTACCTAATATACCTCTCGCACCTAACACCAAAAAGTGAAAGGTGGATCAAACGGTACAGCAGTAATCCAAATCCAAGGGTTGTGTTCCCATCATGGCAGAGCCCATGACCGGTCATCCTTTTGGCAAGCTTTTCCAAGTAAGCCTCCGGCAAACCATCCATGAATAGCAAATAGCAAACACAGTGATTTAAACGCACCAATGCAAACGCAAATGCAAAGAAACACATAAGTGTAGATAAAATTTCTTATCATTAGTTCGAGTGAAGTTCTCTAAATCCCCAGGACAGTTCTCTGAATCCCAAAGACCAAAAACAAAAGAAAAGTCTTCAACAAAAAATAAATAAAAAAATACATAGGTCAATCTGAAGCTACATAGTTCCTAACTACAAAGTAAAAAGAAAAGAAAAGTGAATCATCAA
Organism: Camellia lanceoleosa; assembly: GCA_025200525.1. Taxonomy (NCBI): domain Eukaryota; kingdom Viridiplantae; phylum Streptophyta; class Magnoliopsida; order Ericales; family Theaceae; genus Camellia; species Camellia lanceoleosa. The sequence goes on along the minus strand of CM045766.1, from coordinate 44,097,431 downwards.
CCCATCCTGGCCCTCTTCCTCCTCGGCTATGGAAGAGGTGCATCACTATCATCACTGGGGCTGCTAGACTACAAGTTGACCTCCATTCCCTCGTCGTCAGGGGTCGTAGATCCGTTAAAGACTCCTCAGAAGGTGAGCGTGGCCTCACTCGACCTGTCCCTCATTCAGCCCATCCACGGCCTCTCACTGGGCCCCGCCTCCCTCTCTTTCTAGCTAGAAAAGCTCCGGTGGGTGTTGCTGATGCCGACTCAAGCTGAAAAGAGTATAGGTATCAATGTGGACTAATAGGAGTATAGACAGTATGGCGACAATAGTGAACTAGTAATAAAAAGCACCTCAATCCCATGAGTAGCCAGAGCAGTCTATCTCCTTCGTACCATGAGAAGCAATTGATCAATCGTCCGGAGGAGGTCATCAGCATATACCGCGGGTACATACAAAAAGAAAAGAATTTGAGAACAGTGGATAAAAATAACAAGGTACAGTGAACAGAAATAGCAAAGGCAAGAAACATGAAGTGCAATTGGTAGAAGTGTAAAGAAATGTGTACCTGCTCGATGGCAGTAGCAATCACCAGTCTTCGATCCCTCTCCTCGATATGCTCAAGAGGGATCTGCTCGATCACTCCATTCGGTCGTATGTACATGACCCTGGTAGGAATCGTGGGAAGCCCAGGAACAGGAGCTACAGTGGGAGCATCTCTGGCAATGGTAGTAGCCTCGGGAAGCATGCAAGCCACACCCTTGGTAAGCGGAGCCATTACCCAAGTTTGTAAGAATGTGATGAAGTCGTCGAGCTCGTGGTACCGGTCACCGTCCTCCCCTAACATAAGGAAGTCAACCTAGGGTCTGTCGTGGAGATCATCGGCTACCCTCATGTTGGGAGGAAGAGGAAGTGGAATGTCAGGATCCACTACGCCTGGTGTCTGACGGATGAACCTCTCTCCCAAATAATAAGCTCGACTGAAGGGACCCTTAAACAGAATCCTCATAGTAGAGGTGTGGCATGCAGTAACATAGGTCGTCCTTGTTGTCTGAGGGATGCCCACCTAGGGATTCCAGTCAACCCGTGGAAACAGGTGTCACATGTCAAAGGTCTAAGCAGTATGAAAAAAAATACTATGGTAACAACAATATGAAGACAGTGCAATATGGAAACACCAGTATGGAAATAGTGTAGTGTGGGACAATAGTATGGAAACAGTGTAGTATGCACACATTATGTAAAAGTTAAAGGTTAGTATTGGTACCCGATCTGCGGTGACGGTGTCGAAGAAGTGGCAAAAATAAGGGAAGTCCTGATCTACTCATCGGCGCCACTCGAACTGAGAGTTTTAGTATCAATCGCAGCGTACTGACAACTCAAGTGGCCGTACTGGGATCGGCGCAAGGGAGGTGAAATATTTGTAAACCCATAGCTACAAGGAAGTAGATAAGCAGTTGTGAACAGAGAAGATAAGTAGGTATAAATAGAAAGTGTGAAATGTACCTCCCAAACTCGCCAATAACTGTCGAGTAAATCCGCCTTTCAGCGGGTGGCGGAGCTCATGTAGTAATATAGTGTGGCCAGGCTAGTGCCACCCCAATCATACTCTCCCACCCATTGCAGATACACTAGTGCTCCCAAGAGATAAAGCCCTATGGTATTTTCCCTGTTTGCAAGGAAATACATCATAAATCTGTGAGCATACTGGGTGACCTCTAGAGTAGCTAGCTGAAGATTAGAAAAATGCTCCAAGAACCAACTGTACGTCACCATCCTAGGACTAGTAGTGTCGGGGATCACTCCAAGGAGATGGAGCTGGGCAGCCCTCCACTGTGCCATATCTAGATCAAAAGGGATCGGGTCGCCAACCCCGACTCAAAGGCGATGAGCATCAAGAAATCATATTGGGTCAAAGTCATCTCCCCGATCACCGAGAAGTGTAATGAATCCGTGGTCTCCCACCAACGCTCCACCAAGGGCCCATGTAAAAATGGGTCGGCCCTTATCTGCCCCATTCCTAAGCAGAAAAGCCCAAAGCCAACCGCGTCAACTAATGCACGAACCTCTGCAGAGAGCCTCTCGTACCAGTGCTTGGGGCCAGAAATAGACTTGTAACCTCTAATCCTCCTAGCCATCACCTATAGTATGGGAATGTTGTTAGTAGCTATCGTACCTTGAAAGGAATTCAAATATGCTCAAACAAGAAAAGAATATGGGTCGGCCCTCATCTACACCATTCCTAAGTATCTATCGTACCTTGTCAGTATCTATCATACTGTAAAGGCATCGGCAGACAAGTGCTCAGTGGGCTCCGGCAACAAGATGTCCTCGTCAATCCTTGGAATAAGGCCCTCAAACTGCAGAATACCGTTCGAGGTCAGAGCGTGTGTGTGTGGCTGGCAGGTAGCCACCTTAAATGCTCTCTCAGCAAGGAGAGGCAACTCCAGCTTAGGAATGGGAGAGAGGACATCCTCAAACTCTATGTCCTCACCTAGGACGGTTCCAATACCAATAATGGGGTAAGGGATAGGAAGTTCACTGCTAGCCATGGTGGGAAATTGAGAAAAATAAGGAAAAAAATGGAGAAAAATGTGTGGGTGAGTGAGATTAGGTGAAAAACCCCAAAATCCCAAACCCTAGGGGAGAGAAAATAAAGAGAAATTGAAAAATAAGAGGAAGAGGGAAAAGTGCCAGTAAAGATGTGAGAAAGCAAGAAAAACCAGGGGAAAATCCGAAAACTCAATGAAATCAAATTTTGTTCAGTTCAAAACATTGAGGAATGAGAGGGTTTTCGAAGAAAAATTCACAAGGGTTGGGTTTTGTGAAAATAGGGAATTCTAGAGAAAGAGAGAGGGGCTTAGAGAGAGAGAGAGAGAGAGAGAGAGAGAGAGGGAGGTTTTTTGGATGTACGGTTGTGTGGAAGGAGGGTTGGGTTTGATTTAAATGGACCATGGGCAAGACATCTACCGAATCTGCCCTTACTGCCATCGCGAGCCAGCCGACACTATTTGAGCCCGACCAACTCCAAATGCAAACCTAGCATTGTTTTTGTTTGTCTGAGTGTGTGCTTCAATGTTAGATTTCATTTTGGTTTGTAAAAAAATGAGAGGAAAAAGAAAAGAGAAAAAAAGGAAAAAGGAGTGAAAAAAGAAAAGCAAAAAGAGAAAAAAGGAAATAGAAGAAAAACAAAAAAAGAGAAAAATCCAGAAAGTATAAATAAAAAGAAAAAAATAGAGAGAAAAGAAAAAAAAAAAAAAAAAAGGAAAGAGAAAAGGAAAAAAGGGAAATTTTTTGTATGTTGCTCGGTTTCAATTTGTTTAAGCCATAGGTGTTTAAAATTTGTAAGTTGTTTAGTTCAAATTCTATCAATTCGTAGTTGGGTAATGTCTTGATTGGTTTGAGCTAGTATTTTGTTTTGTTTAAAGGTTGTTCCGAGGTCATAATTATTTTGTTGCTTTGGTCCATCATCTCGTTGTTTTTAGACTTTGTAATGTGTTTCATTATTCAAGCTAAAATTGGCAAACTTACGCCGAAACTTCATTAATCTTACTGTGGTTTTGGATTCGCACATTTCGTGTTGCATTACTCAAGTTTATGCTTTGTAGTGTTATCTGGCTTTGTTGTCCGAGGCCTTCCCAGGGATGAGATAATCATGCTCCATTCGAAAAATCGTCTTCTTTTTCATTGATTTGAGTCTCATCCTTCTGCGTGAGACGTGTTAGGATTGTCTGCTTTTCTGTTGTTGATTTGTCAACTTCTTCGTTGGCTTTTCTATTGTTTATTTGTTTGCTTCTTCGTTGATCCACCTCTATTCCTTTCGCGTGCAACACTTTTTGATTTTTTTCATCAGTTAAAAACATCGGGCATCCCCGGTGTTCACACCAACCTCTCCTCCTTTTGCGTATGACGCGTTAGGATTGTTTTCATTGGTTAAAAATATCGGGTGTCCCCAATGTTCACACCAACCTCTCCTCCTCTTGCGTGCAACGCATTAGGATTGTTTTCCTTGGTTCAAAACATCGAGTGTGCCTGGAGTTCACACAAACCTCTTCTCCTCTCGCGTGAGACGCATTAGGATTGTTTTCATAAGTTAAAAACATCGGGCGTCCCCAGTGTTCACACCAATCTATCCTACTTTTGCATGCAACGCGTTAGGATTGTTTTCATTAGTTAAAAACGTTGGGTGTCCCTAGTGTTCACACTAACCTCTCATCCTCTCGCGTGAGACGTGTAGGATTGTTTTCCTCAGCTAAAAGCATCGGATGTGCCCGGTGTTCACACCAACCTTTCATCCTCTTGCGTGAGACGTGTTAAGATTGGTTTAATCGATTAAAAACATCGGGTGTGCCTAGTGTTCACACCAACCTCTCCCTCTCTCGTGTGAGACGCGTTAGGATTGTTTTTCCCGGTTAAAAATAGTAAGTGCGCCTGTTTGTTCACAACAACCTTTCCTCCTTTTGTGTGCAACGCGTTAGGATTGGTTTTATCGGTTAGAAACATCGGGCGCCGCTTGTGTTCACACCACCAACCTCTCTTCCTTTCACATGTGACGCGTTAGGATTGTTTTTGAATGGTTAAAAACAGCAGGTACGCCTGTTTGTTCACAACAGATTCCCTTATTTCACGTAAGACGCATTGGGATTGTTGTTTTCCTTGGTTAAAATAGCCAGTTTGCTTGTCTGCTCACGTCGCCTTTCCTTCTTTCACGTGAGACGCGTTAGGTTCTCGAGTTCTTCGGTTAAACCTTAGGTGTGCCCGATGTTTACATCTCCCTTCGCCTGCCCTATGTGGGACGTAACTAGGTTGGCGTCTTTCTTGCATGGGACATGGTTTGGTTCGCATTTTCTTTGTCCCCGTGTTTGTTTACTTACCTCGCTCGGTGTGAGACGCGACTTGAGTTGTTCTGCTTTCATCTAGACATTGAATACTTGCTTTTGTTAGTAGCATTGTTTCATCATTTGTTATTCACAATCTTGTTTCATTGCATTTGTTTCATTGCATGATCATAAGTTATGTTTCTTGCATACCTTTCCCTTGAAATACGTTGGTTTGATTCTTTGCAAAAGGGATAAGTAGGCAACCTTTGGGTGCATCCTTTGATAATTGTATTTTGATTTGTTTTTTTGTCCAAGTCTTTCGGCCTTGTCAAATGGGTCGTCTCTGGGCTTTGACATTCACTCACGTCATTCCATGACTTTGAGTTTGGTCAAAGAGAAACAACTGTAGACACCCCATTTTGACCAATTCAAGACTTGGATGCTTTGTCCTGTGCACTTGATAATGAAGTTGTGTTGATTATGATTCGAGTTCTCATCGAAGGAACATAAGCTTGTGCTCCTAAACCAATTCCAAACCTTTCATATTCATACTATTCTTACCCTAACAATTCATTTTTGACCATTACGCCACCCTACATTGAGTTTAAAATAGTGGAACAGGGGAACACATTGGGAGTTGGCCATACCACATTGGGAGCAGGCCGACTGTCGATAGCAAGAAACATCATTCTAGTCAGGAATGGGCCAACTGTCTATTTTTTAAGATATTTATGACCTATTTTGCTCAAATTCTATAAATACGAGCATATATCTCAGTGTTAGAGGTTGGAAAATTTTGAAAGAAGCTAAATAACCCTTTAGAGCTCCTTCTTCTTGTGCATGCTACCTTTGAGATATTTGATCATCTTTATACTATATCCATACAGCATAGCCAACCTTAGAGCAAGAACTTAGAACCTTGTTTGGGCTTTGTAAGTCACAATTCAAGCTGAGAGTGTGCTTGGACCAATTTTGGTTCACAAACAAGAGCTTACCTTCTTCAAGAGGTCTAAGCTCACCACCTTTGTATTTCTTTCATTTCTGTCTTTCTTTGTTTATTTCATGTGTTTTTGTACTGCTTTGATCCTATTTCAAGTGTTGGAACTTGGGTTTGAATGGCTACCAAAGGGTAGAAACAGTTTGCTCTCTACTTCATAGCTCACACCCTTGTTCTACACTCTTTTCTTTGCTTTTTTTAAAACTAATTTTTAGAGTTTAATAAAGGCTAAAAAATATGGTTTGAGGTCTCAAAAATGGAGAGGTTAGCCAACTCTCCTTGCTTTTGTTCACTAGCCTTGCTTTGCCTTATTCTTTCCTACCTTTTTTATGCTCTTTAACATGAGTTTTTAGCCACTATTTTTAGCATATCAGGGGCTATTTTAGGGCTGTTGTAATTTATTTAATTAAGGTATGCTTTGAATATCTAGCTTGTTCTGTTGCAAATCTTCATATCTAGCTAGTTGTGTTGTGTCACCCATGCTTTGATAGTTTTTTTTTTCTTTGGTTAATTTTCATGTTAAGAGTCTCATTTTAAATAATCAGTTTTGCATAAGTCATTTCTGCCACCTCCCTCTATTCTTTTTTTTTTTTTTTTTGAGAGTTACTTCAACCGATGGACAATTATTCAAGGCATGGGATAGAGACCTATGCTTAATGGCTTAATCTCTATGGAGGTTTATCGTCAAGGCATAGGCTCTCTTTTATGCCAAGAATCACTTCTTGTTTGACATTTCTTCTCATTTAATGGACTTAAACATCATTTTGGACAAATTGATTAAAGAATGGTAAAGACTAATGAAATCAGCTTAAAATGAACTAAACCGACATAAAGCAAATGTTTAGAGTTGGTTGGATTCGGCTGGACGTTATGCCAAGTCCATCGTTCCGAGAATTGTCACGTATCAATTCATGATACGTCGATGAGACTTAGAGCATGTCAACTTCTCTCTTTGAGCCTTCATGATAAGAGGAAAGGGTGGTTTTTATCACATTTATTAGTTTTGTCCAAACATGCTCGGGATCATCAAGCCATCAACTTGTGCTAATTGATGGTTTCGAATGTGAATTTGTCCTTCTCTTGAGTTTCCCATGACAGAGAGGGCCAGAAGGGACAAACAGGGCCTAGAAAGGCTTTGTCTGCACTATTCTCACCTCAGAGCATAAAAGACTTTTTGGCATTAAATTTGGTTCTGACCGCCACTATTTTGGCCCCGCCGGATCTCATTTGGAGCCAGCCGGCTCCCAATGTTTGGTAAGCAGTGAGCTTTTGGTAGAAATATAGGGCAGTGGCTAACGGTGAGGCAGAGCAGTCTGGGCAGATAGAGCTTCTTCTGGGCACTAGGCATGCAAACTATTCTCATTAGTATTGTTGTAAATAATTCTTATTGTCCTTGTTGCAATTGTTATTGATATAATGCCTTCGTTGTAATAAATTAGATAGTTTAGCTATTCATTTATTTTGTTCCGACCATGTAATTAGATAGTTAATTAAATTAGCTTAGCTAGTGTTACTTCAATTTATTCGCATGGTTTAGTAATAATTATTTAATCCGGACATTTTGACACTTATTCGGACGCTCCTACGTGAGGACAAAAATATGTAATAAGTGTGTATGTCTTCCAACCCCCATTTCTTTCTCCCTTTTACTTACTTGCTTATGATGGTAGTGTAGAGCATCATGTTTACTTAGCATTCTCATGTTTGCAGACACTCGTAGCACGTTTACGAGTTCTTAGTGATGCTTTTTTATCGGACCAATGCACTAGCTTTGTTTACGAACTTGATGAATTGATTCTTTCATGAGTTCCTAGATCAGTTCATGGTCGTCTTTGTTGACGACATCTTAGTCTACTCACCCTTCAAGGAGGAACACGAGGAACATTTGTGGGTCATACTGGAGTTGCTTAGAGCACACCATTCGTGTGCTAAGTTTGGAAAGTGTGAGTTTTGGCTCTACAAAGTTAAGTTTCTAGACCATGTGGTGTCCGAGAAAGGGGTGACTATACATTTATCTAAGATAGATGCAATACAAGATTGGGAACAACTTAAGAACGCCTTTTGAGATCTAGAGTTTCTTGGCTTAGCCAAGTATTACCAACGTCGTGTGAAAGATTTCTCTAGATGGCATCGTTATTGACTAGGTTGATGATGAAAGTAGTTAGATTAGTGAGGAGTGAGGCTTGTAAAAAGTCATTTCAAGAGCTTGACGTTAGACTCACTACTACTCCAATTTTGATTATTCTGGAGAGGGGTTTGGGTTATTCAGTTTATTATGATGCGTCTTGGAAAGGTTTGGGTTGTGTATTGATACATGAAAGGAAAGTTGTAGCCTATGGTTCACAACAATTGAAAACCCATGAATGAAATTATCCTACCTATGACTTAGAGCTAGCGGCGATGATCTTTTCCTTAAAAATTTGGAAGCATTACCTGTATGGGGAGAGATTTGATGTGTTTTCCAATCACAAGAGTATGAAATATTTATTCTCATAAAAGGACTTGAATTTGAGGTAGATGAGATGGATGGTGTAACGCCCCAAAATAATAACAACACACCTCACGATATTCAATCAAAAAGTAGAAACTTACATAATATTGACCATTCATTGATTCTCTTTTACCATACAGAAGATGACATATGCATGTATACATTCATAAATCCTAGATCATAAATCTATAGCATATGCCATGTATGAAGGAACATGAACAAACCAAAGTACAAATAAATTAATGCCTTACTGGCTACATCGTTCTAAGTCGATGCGTGGAAATAACAAAATGAGTTAAACTCCATACATGTAAAGCCCAAGGCATGTTTAACAAGTATTTACAAAAATTAACAAGAAGAAACTCTCGGCTCGAAGGTCCTCCAAGGCTACATCCTTGGTAGAGACATATCATTAGCACCTGAATGTTGTTTTCCATCTAGGGTGAGCTAAAGCCCAGTAAATATACTTTAACACAACATATGAAGCTTAACAAAGTCATATGGTGAATGTATATGCATGCCAGTTGCCAAAATATTATACTTTCTCTTTTAAAACAATGTAATGCCTTAGTAATATGTATATCAATTCATAAAACAAAACTTCTTAAATCAAAAAATAGGATAGTGGATCCAAAACATTAGGAGTTTCCAGGTACGTGTCTATCAGTAGGCTATACAAGTACTACTATAACTATTTTACCAGTACTAACCAGAAGGATAGGGACCTAACCGCATGGGGTTCTAGACTTTCACCTGTAGCTTGCTTTTTGTGCTTCTTTCAGATACGACTAGCCCTACAGTTTGGACTCCCGTGGTTCTGAATCTGATTTCACAACTGCAACGTGAAATAGTGAAAACACAAAATGAGTCCAAATCCGGCAATTCTTTTTGAAAAATTGATGTTTGATTCAAATGCCAAAAATGGACTGCTTTGTTAGATTATAGAGTCGCCACCTAAATATTTTTGGAAAATTTAGGAAACCCAAGACTCATGCGAAAGGCCACTTATCCGTCATCACCAAAGTGTCTTGGCTCGGGAACTTAGGTGCGAGAGGGGAAGGTCATGAATTGAGCACCACACTCGCCCGATCAAAGATCGACCTCTACTAGTTATGATGTGATTTTTATTTACATTATATGCTTTTGTTCCATTTATTAGCTATTTTTACTATGTGATGCACACATATATAGACTAATTTGTAAAATTTGGAATACTTTGATTTAATGTTTTATTTAAAAAATTGTTTTAATACGCATCACTTAAAAAATGAGTTTTTATGCACATTTAATCAATTTTATCACAATTTTCGCAATTAGCCTTCATCCACGGGCATTAAAAGAGTTATATCATTTAAGCATTTGGCCTTATGAAAAACATGCTCAATATGGAAATAACTACATGCAATGTGCTAAAGCAATAAACGCTCACCTAGTACTCCAAGGCAAGCCAAACAAAGCAAAATAATTAGAAAATAAGCATGTTCCTAAACGATACAATGTGGCTAATGCAACACACACATTTATGCAATTTTTAATAGGCTCGGCTATGAGCATGGTATGTGACCTAATTCAAGACATGAGATAAATCACGTATTCAAATATTGAAAATGAAATTGGCATTGGTTAGTATGATGAGCTGAACCCGAATGCATGTGAGACAAGTGGATGCAAATTATAAAAAATGCTAAATAAACATGATGCTTCCATGCTACCATCATAAGCGGAGAAATAAAAGGGAGAAAGACGTGGGGTTGGAAGACATACACGCTTATTACAATTTTTCCCTCATACAGGAGGGTCCGAATGAATGTCCAAGTGTCTGAATTAAACTAACTATTACAAAACCAAATGAATGAATTAAGCTAAGTGAACTACTTATTACAAATTCTAATAAATACCAAAGAAATGAACTAGCTATCTAAGTTAACTAGCTATAACAAGCAATTAAGGAAAACAATAATAATTAATTACAACAAAGCTAATAATTAATAAATGAAAAAAATTAATCTAAGAAACCAAGAGATACAAGGATTGCATGCGTAATGCCCAGAAGATGCTCTGTCTGCCCAGATTGCTTCGCCTCACCTTCAACCACTGCCCTTTATTTTCTGCAAAACACTTAGTTTACCAAGCATTTGGAGCCAGCCGGCGCCAAATGAGCTCCAGCCGGACCAAAAGAGTGTTGTCCGACACTAAATTTTATGCCAAAAAATGTTTTGTGCTCTAAGGTGAGAACAGTGCAGACAGAGCCTTTCTAGGCCTTGTTTGTCCTCTCTGCTCTTCTCTGTCATGGAAATTCTCAAGAGAAGAATGAAGTCATTACCAAGACCATCAATGAGCAAGTTGATTGCTTGATGATTTTAGACATGAGTTTGGATAAAAATTAATGAATGCAATGAACAATGACCCCCTCTCTCTTACCATGAAATGAGCTCAAAGAGGGAGGTAGAGACACTTCAAGGTTTGTCAAATCATCATTGATTGATGAATGACAACCCTTGACACAATAGACTCTGCATAACGTCTGGCCGAACCCAAGCAATATAACTCATATTCTTTATGTTGGTTGGTTCATTTTAAGCCAAATTCATTAGTGTTTGCCATTCTTTAATCCATTTGTCCAAGGTGGTGATTACATCCACTAAATATAATGTCCATTAAATGAGAAGCATGTCAAGTGGGAAGTGATTCTCCACATGAAAGAGGGACCATGCCGTTGACGATGAATCTCCATAGTGATTAAGCCATTAAGCATGGATCCCTAGCTCATGTTTTGAACAACCATCAACTGGTTGAAACAACTCTCAAATGAAAGAAATGAAAGGTAAGTTGATTATTAAAATGAGGCTCTTAACATGGAAATTAAACAAAGGAAGGCCAAGAACAACATACAACAAGCTATATGTAGACACCTCATTTTTTACGACCCTTCAAGACTTGGATATTCTGGCAGGTACATTCAATGACAATTCTGATTGCTCGTCAAGTGCTCGAAGTCCTCAGCGAAACACCACAGGTTTGAGCCTTCCAAACTCAGATTCATTTTGTCTCCTTTTTGGACCATGTCTTTGTCTTTCTACCTGCAGCTTTTGTTGGCTGGGCCATCTATGAAGGCCGCTGCAATACCTTCTGCTGGCCATTGATGTGCCTTGCTAGCCATCAATGGTCCCTTTCGGCCATCACTAATGGCCGGCCGGCCACCAATATTTTCTGCACATATTTTGTGCCAGCTGGTTACGCAGATGCTTGCATCTGTCTACACGTGGAGGGTTGGATCTCCTTGTATAGAATTCATGTTTTCTACGTATAGGGAGGCCCTCTCTCATGTTTTAAGGTTGGAAGATTTAAGGCTCAAAATTTTCTCTTTCTCTCTCTCTAGATTTCTCTCTCTCTCTCTTGCATTTCTCTACACCTTTGCCTACTTACACTAAGTGATCACCTTTGAGCTGAGATTCTTTGAGGCCCTTTGGAGCTCTACAAGTTGTTTTTGGCTTGATTGGTTGCCTAGAATCACTCTGCTCTTTAAGAGGTACAATAATTGCTTTGTTAGCTTACTTTGTGTTCTTATTTTCCTTTCTTTTCCTACTATTTTTGAGCCATTCTTCAGCTATAAAAACTCTATCAAAATGGGCTGAAATTTGTGGTTTGAAGCCATTTTAAGGTCGGGGGTGGTTCACCCTTCTTTGTACTTTGCTTGTGAGGCTTCTCCACTAGTGTTTCCCATTTTTAAGCCATCCTTTTTTGGGCCTTTAATCACTGAATTTTAGAGTATTTTCAATGGCAAAAAACTTGTTTTTATGTCCAAAATTGGAGGGGTTAGCCTCCCCTCCTTGTGTCTTGTTTGCTAGCCTAGTTAACTCCATATGTTAGCAAGATTTTTTAGCTTTTTGTAGCTTTAGTCTAGCATGTTCTAGCCTCTAAAATAGCCTACTTTAGCTCTATTTTGGGCTGGTTAGTTCATCTGAGTCTTGTTTTGCATGGTTATAGTGTAATAGTCTTCATAAGTTGGTGTTTTAGGGTCTTAGATACCTCTTGTTTGAGTTGATAGCATCTTTTTGTGTTGTTTTTCACTCCATTTCAGCACTATAAATTCTGCAACATCCCTCTTTGCTTCACTTTTTCATTTGCTTTTGAGGGTTGTTTCAAGCTTGGGATCCTTTAAGCTTGAGATTGAGGTCATGTTTATTGGTTTAATCCTCGTTGAGGGTTCATTGTCAATGACATGATCTCTCCCTTTCCTTACATTATCCCTCGGTTGACACTTCTTTCATCTTAGAGGACCCTCACGAATGGACAAATAGATTAAAGAATGATTTGGTAACAAGAATGTGTAAACAAAAGTGGCAAGATAAGCATTTCTTTGTGTCACATGGCATGTGTTCAAATTGGACGTTAATTTGAACACAAGGAAAATGGGATATTTCATACTCAAAAGTGATGAAATGTAACACTTTTCTAGGTCTCTGTTGCCCTTGATCATGCATGATATGGTGATGGTTCTTGAGTGCCTTGTTTTGCATTCATTGAGCTTGCACACCCTGAAGCATAAGACATCATGCAATGAAATTGCTTAGATTAGTGGCTTCTGGTTTAAGTTCACAATTCCTTGGATTTGTCCGTGAAAATGAGGGGTGAATTGTGCATACAATCCTTGGAAAAACTTTTTTTTTTCTCTGTTCGTTCTCTATTGCATCATGGTGATCCAGTGCATTAGTGCCCGGCAGGCCACCATCCATGGCCAGCAGTGCACTATTGATGGCTGGCAAGCCACTTTTTTGGCCAACAGAGGGCCGGCAGCATTTATCCATGGCTAGTAAGCCATTGATGTAAGCTTTAGTAGATTTTGGTAAGGTGGATCAAAAAGATTTTGGAAATGGTCAACTCTTCAAACAGAGGCTTCTGAGAGCAAAACGGCGGTCTTTTCGGGCGAAAACCGAGCATGTGCATCTTCCACTCCCCAAGGCGGAGTGGTGGCAGCATAGTTGAATATCATAATTGCTTAGTCTGTGTACATTTGTGTTGTAAATTAATGAATTAGTTTACTAGTTAGTTAAAAATGTTGCAATAATTGGTAATTAGCCTAGCTAGCTATTCATTTGGTTTGTAATAATTAGTCTAATTAGCTTAATTAGATTATCTTAATTAGCTTAGCCCTAATTAGTTGCTAGTTAGCTTAGCTTTATTCATTCAGACTCTCCTTCGCGAGAGCAAAATGTAATAATGTGCATCCAAGCCCACGTCTTTCTCCCTTTTACTTAATCGCTTTTGATTGTTAGATTAGGGACATCTTTCAATTAGCATACCTTATGCTTGCAATCATTCATTTTGTCTTGCATGCACCGAGGTTCGGCACATCATTCAAACTACATTATTATTTCAATACCTTATTTGAATATGTGTTTAACCGCATGTTTTCAAATCGAATCATGTGTCATATTAGTAGCCGAGCCTATTAATTGCAATCTTTGCATGTGTTGCATTAGACACTTAGCATAATTAGGAATCATGCATTTTTTTTCTAACTTTGTCTTCTTAGCTTGGAGTACTTGGTGAGTTTTATGCTTCAGCGTACTTGCATGAATGTGAATGTTGCCATGTCTAGCATGCTTACCAGGAAGTTAAATGCTTAATTGTTAAACTGCTTGAATGCCTGTGGATGAAGGCTTGTTCTTTGAATTGGAACGATTCAACGAATGTATGTTTTAAGCCCACTTTGTTGAGTGGCAAATCAGTTTTAAGCCTACCATGTTTGGTGGCAAATCCGCAAACTTTAAGCCCACTTGAGGTGGCAAATTCAAACCATTTTAACAAACAAACATGAGTTGAATTGTTCCAAATTAAGGAAACTAGTCTATACTTGCTTGTGCGCATCACATAGTAATGCTAGTAAAATAGCCAGAACAAGAGCATATAATGTTGATAGAAATCATACCATGATTACTAAAGGCCGATCTTTGATCAGGCGACTTGGGAGGGGAAGGTACCTAAGTTCCTGAGCCGAGGCAATTTGGGTGATGATGGACACGTGGCCTTTGGCACGAGTCATGGGTTCCCTAAATTTTCCTAAAATAAAATATTTACGTGGCGACTCTGTATCTAGCAAAGCAGTCCAATTTTGGCACTTTTGATTCAAAATCAATTTTCCAAAATGATTTGCTGGATTTGGACTCTTTGGTGTTTATCAATTTCACATTGCACTTGTGAGATTAGATTCAGAATCGCAAGAGTCCGAACTGTAGGGCTTTTTTCGGGTTTTCGAAAGGGGGCGTGAAAAAGCCAAGCAACATTTTCTGGTGACTTTGCTGGGGATTTTAGAGAACTTGACTTGAACTCATGATATGTTATTTTATCTACACTTATGTGTTTCTTTGCATTTGCATTTGCATCGGTGCGCTTAAGTCACAGTGTTCGCCATCTGCTATTCTTGAACGGTTTGCTGAAGGCTTGCTTGGAAAAGCTTGGTAAAAGGCTAACCGGTTGCAAGCCCTACCATGTTGGGAACACAACCCTTGGATCTGGACTACCATTGTACCGTTTGATCCTCCTTTCACTTCTTGGTGTTAGGTGTGAGAGGTATATTAGGTAGTCTTGCTGAGGTACCCTTTTTTGACCAACTGGCCTAGTTGCATATCGGAAGTCATAGAGACTGTTCTAAACTAGGACAAGTTGCTTACCCGAATGTAGGATTGTGTGAAACATTTTGCTTGAATAGCTAACCCTAGTTCCTAACGAAAATAGGACAGGGTAACCCTACCCCCTCATAGGGGTGTTTTGGCTCTCACTTAACTGGTATGTGCTTTTAGAATGAAACTCTACAGGACTGTATGTAGCAGTTGCAAGTTTGGGTGTCAGTTTTGGGGTAGAAATCAGTGTTGAGTACCGTTCTCCAGCTTATGATTGCAGCTGCATTTTGTTAGTGTCTGAGCCGAGGTGCTGTGCGGTTTTTTATTTTTGTTTTCTTTTGCTTTATTTCTTTTTTGCAAGGTAGTTTTTCATCATTATTTCGGACGATTTAGTTACCCCCAAGCACTCTGGACCCGTGTAAGGTGACTTTACGAATCTGGGGATCTTGTTAAGGGATAGCTCGTGTTTGTTTCACTCCCACTGATTGCCAGATGGAGAAGGATCATGTATAATTCACCAGTCTAGCAGTCACCTTTTACTTCACTTGTGCTCAGTCAGGCTCAGTCTCCTATTTCTACTCCAGAAAGAAAGTATTTGCCGGTTCTGATAGCTCAACATCCCCCAGTCAGCATGGAAGATATGCTTCTTCATCTCCAGCAGACCATCAAGACCATGCAGCTAGATACCGCCCACCGAGCCAAGGTTACATCTTGCTAAGCAGAAGTGATAAATAGGCTTCAGCAACAGCAATCACAATTGGCAGTAGCCTCTACATCAAATGCACCCCCAGCAGGTATTCTAGTGCCCGGAGTCACTATCAACGTCCAAGAGAATTTGGAGATTCCGGTAGATCCAATCCCACCTTTGACCTCCAAGGCACCAGTGTACCAAACGGAGACGCCATTTGAATTTGAGGTTGACCCCACTACATTGAAGGTTAACAAGCTGGAAAAGCTATTTAAATGGGCACAATGTATGAATTCAGTCCTTGACATTGAGGATGGGTACACAGACTCCACAGTAACTTTTATCGAACAGATTTAAGATGCCGCACATAGACCAGTTCGACAGCTCCAAGGATCCTATGGTCCATCTACAATTCTTCTCTGATATCCTACGACTAATATGTCTCACTAGACTTCAGAAGTTGTCGACTTTTGGCCAGACTCTGTTGGGTATAGCGGCCATTTGGTATGCAAAACTCAAGGACTCCGTGAAAAGAAGTTGGGCAGAAATGGCTGAGGCCTTCATCGCGCCGTACTTCTACAATACCCAAATCGAGGTCACAACCCGTGATCTTGAAGCGACCCGTCAGAAGCCAAAGGAGGGCTTCTCGAACTTTGGGACTCAATGGAGGGCTAAGGCCTCTATGATGACTATCAGGCCGTCTTAAAAGGACCAAATCAGAATGGTGGTCCGTAACTTGCGAGGGAGATTATTATAGAAGATGATAGTCTTGCCTTTGTTTATATTTGCTGAGCTTTATGAGATAGGGGTTCAAATTGAGGATGCGATGAAATAGGGCCTGATAGACAATAAGAAGGAATAGCCCAAGAGGCCCTTTACACATAGCTCCAAAGCAACCACGAGTGGTAGCACCTCTGCATGGCCTTCGGATGTGAGCATGGTCACCACCACACCCAAAATTCCCAACCCTTTTGCCAACACATCCAACGCAACTCCACAAACCTCAACTAGCCATGCCTGACCTCAAAGGGTTTTTACCCCGCTCTACATGCCTTTATCCAAAGCCCTAGGGGTCCTAGTCAGAAAGGGACATCTTAAGCTGTTACAACAATGCCCGTTACCCGATCCTCTCCCTTCAAAACACAACCCGGCCTAATATTGTGCTTTTCATTAGCGGCACGGTCATGACACTGATCAATGTTATATGCTGCGTCATGAGATTCAAGATCTCATTGACAATAAGGCGATAGCACCTCCCCAAAAACTCAACGTCACCACAAATCCTCTCCCGCCACATAACCAAGTCCCTTCACCCCGGCATATAAACCTGATCCATACACTGGTCGTCCCTTATTACCTTATCCCACCTACCTAAGCTGACGTTGTTCATCATTGAAAGCACGGACTTGTGCATGATGAACATGTCTACACTCCAACGCAAACCAGTGGTAGTGACAGTGGAAGATAAAGGGAGGTCAGCCTTGGTGGAGAATGTTAGTCCGTTGCCTGAGGGCTCTGAGGACTTATCTGAAGGAATGTACAACCCATACTGCTATATTGTGCCAATCAATCAAGCTAAGCCGGAAGTGGTGTTGCCAACTGGGGTGGAGGTCAGTGTAGTTCGAGAGGATGGACGAAGTTAGGGATTAGATGACCAAGTCGACCTAGAGGAGGACATAGACAATTTGCAGTTCTTTGACGAGCAAGATCAAGGGGACGCACATATTATTGGTTTGATCTGAATGGGTCAACAGAAAATTCTGGGTGGTTCAGTGATGAAACCGATAGAGATGAGGGAACTGAATTGAAGCTGGAAGAACAGAAAGCAGGAACCACTACAGTGACCGAAATGGCCGATGAAAAGGCTAAACTGCTGGAAAACACCGGTGTAAAACAATTGGCTCAGGAACTAGGCATTGTTAGTACTATACATACAGAGTAACAAGCTGTGATGAAGTGATTTGCGCAAGAAATGGATGAAAAGAACTGGAAAGCTAGAAAAGCCCAATACCCTATAGAGGAGATTTCTGACGAGAAGATAATCTGAACGGAGCCGGACGAATGCTTGTCGGCTATCGAAGGAATCTGGTGGGATGACGACGACCTACACCTGGCCCATACTGATGAGGATTGGGGCTAAGATCTTCCCGACAACAATCGATATGTGGAAGAGATCGACTATATGACAAGAAGTGGCCGATATTTCAAACCCCCGTATCTCAACCAACTTGAAGCCTCTGAAAAAGACAAAAAGGTAGAGAAACATAAAGAAAAACTGTTGGAGGAAGAAGCTATGCTGAAATAGTTAAAGAAGATTCAAGCTGATATATCTATCTGGGGTCTGCTTATGGCTTCGCGAGTGCACAGATAGGCTGTACTGTCGGCAATGGATAAAGCTAAGTTGTCCATTGACACCACCCCAGAACAACTGGTGGGATTACTCTTCCTGGGAGGCACTGCGCCAACTTTGACCTTTTTAGACAAGGAATGACCACCAGAAGGCTCTGCACACAATATGCCTCTATACATATCAGTGAAGTACTGAGAAAAATGAATACCAGTGGTATTGGTCGACACTTTGTTAGCAATGAATGCCTGTCCTTGTCGCACGGCTTATGTTATTGGGCAGAAATTGGCCAATTTTATGCCTACAACCCAGGTGATTCGTGCGTATGAGAATACAAGTAGAGAGGTGATGAGAATAGTACAGACCAAAGTACAGGTCGGCCCAGCTTAATTGGACATCAAGTTCCATGTCCTGGACGTTCCGGCCACTTTCAACTTATTACTTGGGCAACCCTGGTTGCACCAAGTGAAAGCTATCTTTCCTACCCTCTACCAAATACTGAAGTAACCCCATGGGAAAGGGGTGGCCATAGTCTTCAAGAATTCATCTATACATCCTCCGCCATAGGTAACTACACCTGTGCTGGAGATTGTACACGACAAGGAGGATGTTTTTCTTTCGGAGTTTACCTTAGCTAAGGCCCAGGTGGTACAAAGTATCCTGGCTGTTGATGAAGACTTGTATGTCAGCGCCCAATTATATACTTCATGAACAAGTTCCAACGCAAGCTAGGAATGGGGTTGGGAAGGAGTGGCCGGAAGGGTGTTACCTCATTAGCCGCTCTGTCACATAATCTGCATGCCTTTGGTCTTGGCTATATGCCCACCAAAGAGGACTAGGTGAGGAAAGGGAAAGAGATAACAGAAAGAGCCAGAGCTAAGCAGATCAAGAAGTGCTACGAACTGGTGCATAGACCAATCTGGGGAACCCTGAATGCATATTTTGTCAAGGAGGGTGAAGACTTCCCATTCTGTGGTTTCCCCGAACCCTGGTTCAACTCTGAGAGGCTGCGGGTTCCTGGCTTTAAGATTTTCTTTGACTTGTAGTTGCAAGGCAGTGATATGGAAGAAATAGCTGGACCAACTACTGAAGCTGTGAAGAGCACAAAAAGTGATTCCAATAGCAACGAGTTTGAGATAGGAACAACACTGGCATGTCTCCTTTCGGATCCTTTGATCGACTCAGAGAGCTTGGGGGATAACCTGATCATTTCCATGATTGGGGACCAACCAGGTGCAAACCCTTCTAGTAGCATCCTTGATGCATTTGACGCACCATCCCTCGTTTGGCAGTTGGATGAGGGCTACCTGTCGAGCAGTTCTGAGTCAGGTAGTGAACCAAAATCTGATTCCACAGAGCCTGTGGAGTCGGAATCAGATTTCGATTCTTCTGAGTCTGGGTCTGGTATTCCTGGGGATGATAACCCAGATGCCGAGGAATTGGATGAGCTGGACTTTTTAAATGGGAATGCCACCGTAGATTCTGAGTATTTCTCTGTGCCTCTTATTTATTGCATTGATCATGATTTTCCAAAGTTTAATGAAAACGATGAGGAAGGAATTCTTCTGGTTTTGAAAATTTTGATTACTCGAGAGAATGAGAGGTTTGCAAAACCCCTCGCTGATTAAATCATTACAATTAATGTGGGTACTGAGAAGGATCTACGTCTAGTCCCGATCAGGTCTACGTTGTTTTTGGAGGAGTGCGAACGCTTAGTTGCTTTATTAAAAGGTTTCAAAGATGTTTTCCCGTGGTCCTACGAAGACATGCCTCGAATCGATCCTGAGATTGTACAACATCGAATCCCTCTTGACCCCGAGGCCCGACCCATCAAGCAGAAGTTGCGGAGAATATACCCGGATTGGGCTTTAAAGATTAAGGAAGAGGTCACCAAGCAGATAGATGCAGGGTTCTTGCCAGTATCTGAGTATTCAACTTGGTTGGCCAATATTGTGCCAGTGCCAAAGAGTGATGGCAGAATTTGGGTGTGTGTGGATTTTAGGGATCGGAACAGAGCCAGTCCAAAGGACGATCTTCCTCTGCCACACATTGATGAATTAGTGGACTTCACTGCGGACCATGCATTGCTCTCCTTCATGGATGGATTTTCCGGGTATAACCAGATCCTGATGGCACCTAAGAACAGATAGAAAACTACTTTCATTATGTCATGGGGAACTTACTGCTATAGAGTGATGCCGTTTTGCCCTGAAGAACACCGGGGCTACCTATCAACGGGCTGTAACCATAATTCTGGATGATATGATCCATAAAGAGGTCGAGGTGTACATGGACAACATGATTGTCAAGTCCAAGGAAAGAGAGGGCCACTACACCACCTTGAAGAAGTTCTTTCAACGGATCAGAGAATATAGACTGAGGTTGAATCCACAGAAGTGTACTTTCGGCGTAGTAACACGGAAAATACTAGGTTTCGTGATTACACAGAGGGGCATCGAGGTAGATCCTTCCAAAATCAAGGTCATCTTAGAAATGCCACCACCAAGGATTGAAAATGAGGTGCGAGGCTTTCTGGGTAAAGTGCAATTCATAAGACTATTTCTAAATTAACCTTGACTTGTGAACCACTATTTGGTCTCCTAAAGAAATGAAAGAAATTCCGATGGGATGATTGATGTCAATTCACTTTTGAGCAGATCAAGCAATACCTTCAGAACCAACCTATGTTGTCTCCGCTAGAGCCGGGGAAGCCTATGATTCTGTATCTGTCAGAGTAACGGACACAACGATGGGATGCATGCTTGCTCAGGAATCTAAGGATAGGGTTGAGAAAGCCATCTATTATTTGAGCAAGAAAATGCTGGATTATGAGACCCGCTACACCCCGCTGGAAAAGGCTTGTTTAGCCTTCGAATGGGCTACCAAGAAGTTGAGGCACTACTTGTGAGCTCACTCCGTAATTCTAGTTTCGAGATTAGATCCCATCAACTATCTCATTGAGAAACCGGCACTTATGGGTAGGCTAGCCCGTTGGTTGCTTCTCCTTTTTGAATTTGATCTGAAGAATGTTACTCGTAAGTCTATCAAGGGGAGTGCAGTAGCTGAGTTCCTGGCAGATCACCCAGTGGAAGGGGATGAAGTAGTAGAATACCTATTCCTAGATGAAGCTATTCTGCAAGTCGAGGAAGAGATTCGGAAAATGTACTTTGACGGAGCGTCTAATCAGTATGGTAATGGGATAGGGGTGTTGCTGATAGCACCCAATAATTCCCATATACCACTAGCCTTCAAACTTTGGTTCAAAGTATCCAACAACGAAGCAGAATACGAAGCATGTATCGCTAGTTTGGAAGTTGCCCTAGAACTAGGGGCAAAAAGGTTGGACGCCATTGGGGACTCGAACCTAGTTATGTCTTACGAAAATGGAGACTGGAAGGTCAAAGAAGAAAAGATGAAGATCTATCACCAAACCCTGGACATTCTGATTCCTAGGTTTGTGAAGCTGACCTTCACGCATCTACTGAGAGAGAACAACAGGTTCACTGATGCCTCATCAACTCTATCTTCTATGATAGACATCCCGTTTGGGGTCCGGATGCATCCGATCATCATTTAGTAGAGGTATACGCCGGCCTATGAGTCTATCGCTGTAATAGATGAAGTGCAAGATCAAAACCCTTGCTTTTATGATATCCGAAACTTCTTGGAAAAGGAGGTCAATCCACTGAGCGTAAATGCCAAAGATAAGAGGGCAATATGGCGGATGGTGTAGACACCCCATTTTTGACCACCCTTAAGACATGGGCACTACCGATGGTTTACTTGGTGAAAGGTGTGCAGGGCAAAGGTTCAATTTCTTCAGCAAGGAGAGAGTCAAATCCCAACTTCATACCCCTGTTAGACCAAAACAATCTTGATCAAAAGATTTTTAGACATTAAAACCATCTCTTTCAAAATATTTTTAAAAAGAAGTTTCAGTGATGTTCCGAGGCTCGCATTTTGTCAAATGTTGCACTTTTTGGTAAACCGAGCAAGGACAAAGTGGAAATGAATGAAAGAGAGATGAAATCTTTGAAAAATCATTCAAAACACCTTGTTTAGGAGTTTGGAGTTGAAGAAAATAGGAGGAGAGGAAAGAAACCAAGTTGAAGAAAGAGTTGGGTATAAATCGCTAAGAGAGAGTCGAGCAATCCTCGTTAAATCAGACCTATCTGTCTATGCACTTGGATTTAAGCTATGAGGCTACCACCATTGGAAATAAGACTTCTGGGGCTTCATTTTACACTCAAGAATCTCCTAAAGCCGAGTCCGGATGGGGGATATATGATTGTTGGAAGTTGGGCATCAATCCGTTTTGATCAAAACTGAGCAGTCTTTACTAAAAGAGGCATACCTTTTTACACAGTTGGAATTTTGATGTGCAGTTTCCACCATTGGAAAGCTTACTTCCGAGGCTTCAATTTGGACACAAGAATGACCTAAAAAGGAGTCCATATGAAGGAGTTATGCCCTTTTGAATTTGGACCTGCAGAGCAGAATTTGTTATCAGCCACAAATGTGTGCAGTCGGCCAAAAAAGTAGCAGATCGGCCATCACAAGTAGCAGATCGGCACTAAAGATGGACGATCGGCCTAGAGTGACAAAAATTCAGATTTTTTGAAGATATTTCATCTCCAGCTGTTTCCAGCAGGCTCCAGCTGTCCCAACTTAGATATTTTCAACCAGAAGCTCTTGAATTGCTATATATGAACCTATATCTCATATTTTTGAACAGGCAAAACTTCTTAAGCAAGTTTTAGAGCTTCTCTCACAAAAAATCCCTCTCTCTCTACAATTTTCAGAGCTTAATCTCTGCCTCTCTCTCTAGAGCCTCTCTCTCTTGCTCTTTTGTGCATAGAAGTGCATAGAAGTAGAGAAATACTCCTAGTTGGCCTAGGCATCCTTCATCAAAGTTGCATATCTATGGGCTAAGGTCCCTTGAAGCTTATTTTTGGACTGTTGGAAGGTCATTTGAGCCAGGAAAGAGGGCATTTTGCAGCTGTGCTTCAAGGGTAAGCATCTCCCTCTTTTAAGCCCATTTTTGTACGCTATCTTGGCCACTTTTGCATGCTTGTTTTGCTACCATTTCAAACTATTTTGGGGCTGGTTTTGAACCATAAAAAACTTTGATTTTGAGGTTCTAAAATGGTAGTTTGAGCCTTGTTTGGCTAGGGGTTGTTTCCCCCATTTTGCTCCTTGGCTTGTAAAGCCTTTTGCGCCATCTCTTAACCCTTTGAAGCCATCTTGTTTTGGCCCTTTAACCACTGAATTCCAGAGGAATTTCAATGGTGGAAAGGTGGTTTTGAGGGCTTAAATAGGAAGGGGTGGTCCCCTCTCCTCTTGTCTTGCTTGCTAATGTTGATGGCTAACCAAATGAGCATGTATTTTTACTGCTTTATGGCTTTGTTTAGGCTCATTTTTGTGACTTCTTAGACCTACCATAACTCTGTTTAGGCTTGTTTGATCATTGGTTGCATGCTTTATGCACTTGTAGTGTAAATCCTCTTTGCTAGCCTTGTTAGCCTTACAAAGTAGCATGCTCTTGTGGTTTGAATTAGCTTAGTTCAAACATGTTTTTGGTGTTATTTTTCCATGTTATAACTTTGGTTTTGATTGGTGGACTCACCCCTTGCATGCTTCATACACTTGCAGTGTAATCCTTGCTAGCTAGCCTTGCATGCTTGTCTCTTTAGCCTATTATTCTAGCTCACTTTGGCTATACTCCAGCATGAATTTATTCATCTTTTGGACTAGTTTAGGACTGTTTTGGGCTGCCTTGGTCATATAACTCATGTTTTGTATAGTTATAGTGCGAATGCCTTGACTAGTCTTGAGTTTTGAGGCCCCTACCATGCTATACTTGTGATGTCTGCATGCCTTGGCATCATTTGGAATGATATTTTAGAGCATATAGTGTTGTTACACTTTCATGTTTTTCCACTATTTAAGTGCTCTTGAGAGTTGTACCTTTATGCCTTATTTGTGAGCCATTGCATGAGCCTCATTTTCTTGCCTTTCAAGCCACCATCTCAGTCCATTTTGGCTACTGTTTTGGCCTGCATAAGGTCTGTTTGGGGCTGGTTTGGCCATTTGAGAATTGTCTTGCATGCCTCTAGTGTAATACACTTCACTAGCTTTGATGCTTAAGCCTTGCAACATGCATCACATGAGTTGTTTGCATGATTTTAAGTCATTTAGCATGACATTTTAGTGCTGGAACATATGCCATTGTACTCCATGTTTCATCCTTTCAATGCCTTTGGAGAGTTGTGCCTTGTGCCTTAATCTTGCATTAACATGTATGCATGCTCGGCTAGTCCTTGGAGTCTCCATTTCAGCATGTTTTGCCACTGTTTTGGGTATGATGTAACTCTGTTTTGAGTTGGTTTGGATGTTTGAGCATTGTGATGCATGCTTATAGTATTATCCTCTTGACTAGCCTTGGTGTTCTTGGCCCCTTAACATGTTGTGAATGAGTGTTTGCATGATAGAGTCTTGCATACCATTTTAACATGTCAAGATTATCAAGAGAGTTTTGCATGTCATGTTGTATGTGTGCATTGCATTGTGTTCAACACGGTGTTGTGTTTGAATACAAGGTGGATTAGCTCATTTTATACTTGAAGTGATGAAATGAGCCAATCTCCCTTGGTCTCCATTGCCTTGGATTATTCATGGTAAGGTGATGGTCCAAGTGTCTTGTTTGTCATGCATTTATTGAGTTTGTGCAAGCTTGACTCTTTGGCCATGATTCATTGAGATACATGATTGGTGGCTCGAGAGCCGAGCACTACACTCCTTTGAGCTTAAGACATGATAAGGAGTGTAGTTGCACACACATTTTCTTGCAAATACACTGCCATGCCTCTGTTAGTGCTCTGTTGTAGCAAAAGGAGAATTTACAGGAAGCAATGGCCGATCGACCATCAGAGCTGCCGACCAGCCATCAATGGCTGCCGATCAGCTATCAACTTTGGCCAATGGCCATCAACTCTGGCCGATGGTCACCCCCCTTAGCCGATCCATCAATATATTCCTAAGGTGGGTCAGAAGCATCTTGGAGGTTGGCACAATTTTCAGAAGTCTAAAACAGTGCAAACAGAGGCATCACGAGGCACGACAGTGGATTTACGGGAGGACGTGACCGAGCATGCATATCTCCCTCTCCTCGAGGCCATTTCAACTGCTTAGCATAGTTAGTTAATTTGCTGATTTTGTAATTAATTAGTTAATGTATTTAGCTAATTCATTTCATCTTTGTAATATTATAATTAGCATAGTATAGCTAGTTTCAATTCGGTTTGTAATTAATTAGCGTAGCGTAGCTAGTTAGTTGATTTATTTGGACCCTCCGCCGAGAGGGCGAATTTTGTAATAAGCATGCGTGTGTGTGATGCATGTCTTTTAACCCCCATTTCTTTCTCCCTTTTACTTACCTGCTTTTTATGGTTAGTTTTAGGGCATGTTTCGATTAGCATCCTTATGTTTGCATGCATGCATCCATTCATCTGTCTTGCATGCACCGGGCTCAGCGCATCATTCAAACTGCATTGTATTTCAATTCCTATTTGAATACATGTATCAAATTGTAGCATTCACATGACATCTTAGAATAGCCGAGCCTATCTTAGTTGCATTTTGCATGTGTTGCATTAGGCATTGTTAACATAGCTAGGATCATGCATGATTACTAACTAACTTTTGTTTTAGCTTGGAGTACACTGTAAGTGTTTATGCTTTATCATCTTGCATGTGTGTAACTGTTGCCATGTTTAGCATGCTTGCCATGAGGCTAATTGCTTAAGTGATTAACTGCTTGAATGCCTGTGGGTGGAGGCTTGATCGCCTGAATTCGAACAACTCGATGATTGTGAGTTTTAAGCCCACTTGAAGTGGCAAAATCATGTTTTCTAAGCCCACTTGAGGGTGGAAAAATCCGCAACTTAGCCCATTTGCGAGTAGCGCCTTCAAACCACTTTCAAAAACAAACATGAGTTGTTTTGTTCCAATCCACGTGATTGAGTCTATACTTGTATGTTGTGCGCATTACATAGTAAGGTTAGCTAATAAACTAGAATAAGAACGCATGTGTTTTCAAAAACAACATGTCATGTTAGTAGAGGCCGATCCTTTGATCAGGCGAGCGGGGTGCTCATTTTAGGACCTTCCCCTCTCGTACTCAAGTTCCTGAGGTGAGACAACTTTGGTGATGACGGACACGTGGCCTTAGGCACGAGTCAGGGTTTTCTAAATTTCCCAAAACAAAATATTTAGGTGGCGACTTTGAAATCCGGCAAAGCAGTCCATGTTTGGCATTTCTTGATTAAAATCGATTTTCCAAAACGATTTGCCGGTTTGGACTCTTTGGTGATTTATCAGTCTTACATTGCACATTGTGAGACTAGATTCATAGCCGTGACAGGAGTTCGAACTGTAGTAGTTAAGAACTTACGATTCACGCCCTGGCGCTCAGAGCGTAGTTCCGGGCGGTCTACAGTTTCTGGCGACTCTACTGGGGATTTAGAGAACTTGACTCGAACTCATGATATGTTGTTTTCTCTACACATATGTGTTTCTTTGCATTGCATTTGCATTTGTGCACCTAGGACACTGTGTTTATCGTCTGCTATTCCTGAACGGTTTGCCAGAGGCTTGCTTGGAAAAGCGTACCATAAGGCAGACCGGTTACAGGCTCTGCCACAATGGGAACCCAAACCTCAGTTTTTACCGAGGCACCCTTTTTGACCATTCAACCTAGTGCATATCAGAAACTATAGTGACCTTTCCAAACTAGGACAGGTTGCTTACCTGAATGTAGGTTGTTTGAAACCGCTGCGTGCGTAGTGAAACCCTAGCTCCTGACAAAATAGGATAGGGAAACCCCACCCCACCATAGGGGTGTTTTGGCTTTCACTTGCTTTATATTTGCTGCTAGGGTGTGTCTCTACAGGTTGTATGTATCAGTTGCAAGTTTGAGTATCGGCCTGAGGGTATTAGTTTGGTTCTGATTTTGGGCAGAATTCAGTAGAGAGCACAGTCATTCAGCTATGCACATGTCCATTCTAGTGAAATCAGGCTGAGATGCTGCTTGTTTTCTCTTTTGCAAGGTAGTCTTGGAACCATAGCTTCAGAAGGCTCCGATATCCCCCGGGTTCACTGGACTTGTATGAATAGACTTTGTCAGGTCATAATTGGTTTAGAAGCAACTTTGTGTTTACCTCACCCCATCGCCATAAGACGAAAGTGGTTCAGCATAATTCACCGGTCAGCTTTCTCTGCGGTCATCCTCGATTCACAGGGTTTAGTGCAGTTTGGGAATAGTTGTCTGTATTTAGCTCAGCACGAGATCAATCACCCATTCCCATGGCTCAGTATCCTCCAGCAAGTGTGGAAAAATAGATGTGGCACCTACAACAAACAATCAAGGCACTGCAGCAGGACGCAGTCCGTCAGGTTGAAGTCACAGCTCGTCAAGCTGAAGTCACGGCTCATCAGGCTAAAGTGATAACCCAGCTATAACAACAACAGGCACAGCCAGCTGCGGCTTCTGCACCTCATGCACCTCCCACGGTTAACTCGACACTCGGAGCCACTGCCCATGCTGCTAATGTCCAAGAGACTCAGGGCAATCCGGCGAAGCCAACCCCAGCACAGGCTTCTAAAGCTCATGATTATCAAACCGAAGCTCCCTTTGAATTTGAGGTTGACCCAACTGCACTTAAGATCAAAAAATTGAAGAAGTTATTCAAACAAGCACAAGAAGTGAACTCCATCTCAGATTTAGAGGACAGGCATACTGAATCTGCAGTTACCTTACCGGAGTGATTCAAAATGCCGCATATCGACCGCTTCGACAGCTCTGGAGACCCAATGCTGCACCTCCACCTGTTTTCCAATATCCCGAGGCCAATGGGTTTGACTACAGCCCAAAAGTTGTCTCTCTTCGGCCAAACCATGTCTGGGATAGCCGTAATCTAGTATGCGAAATTGGAGGACTCTATGAAACAGAACTGGGAAGAGCTGGCTGAGGCCTTTATTGCTTAATACTCCTACAACACATAGATCGAGGTCACAACTCGTGATCTCGAAGTCACCCACTAAGAGCCAAATGAGGGTTTCTTAGAGTTCGTGACAAGATGGAGAGCAAAGGCCTCAAGGATGACTACAAGACCTCCCGACAATGATTAGATCAAGATGATTGTTCGGAATCTGCATGGCAAGTTGCTGCAAAGATTGTCGTTCTACCTCTGTTTACCTTTCCAGCCCTTCATGAAATGGGGGTTCAAATCGAGGATGCCATTAGACAAGGGATCTTTGCCGAAGATAATGAGCCTTTGAAGAAAAATGTTGCTCGCAGTTCCAATGCTACTACTGATGGGAGCGCAGCTGTGAAATGCTCAAAAGTAGACTCTATCATGACTTCCCTCAATGGCCAAAAACCAGCCACTTCAACTCAGCCCCAAGCCCGAAAATTCCATCCTCTTTACATGAGTCTCTCTCAAGCTTTGGAAATGCTGTGAGAAGAAGGGCACCTAGAACTCCTAGAACCCCAACCCCTTCCAAATCCTCTTCCACCAAGATATGACCCAGCTAAATACTATGCCTATCCTCTTCCACCAAGATATGACCCAGCTAAATACTGTGCCTATCATCGACAACACGTTCATGATACGAACTGTTGCATCCACCTCCGTCAAAAGATTCAGGATCTTATTGACGAAGAGACATAATTCCACCAAAAGGACCTCGGGCTAATACTAACCCGTCACCTTCACAGCTCAACCTCATCCATATACTGCCATCCACCTATGACCCCAGTATATACATCACCCCAGCTCATTTACCTAAGCCTGAGGTGTTCATTCCAGATAGCATGGACTTATGCATGATGAATGCACGTGAACCCCAATCATCTCAAACCCATGAACCCACTACTTCTGAGCTAATGGGAATGATTGAAGATCTTCAGAGAACTATGGCAGATCTGGCCTTCGGAATATTGGCTCCGTCATCGACCACATCACAGGCCAGAAGTTTTAGCCCCAAAGGCTCCTTGATCTTGGGGCAAGCAGCAACTGAAAAGGCCAACCTAAAGCCATCTCAGATCCGGGTGTGGGTGTGCCGACAATAGCTGGGCTTCGCTCTAATATAGTGACCCAATCCCTTGGTAAAGTGGAGGTAAATGACAAGAGAAAGGCCGGGGCAGGCCTCGGTCCCTATGAACATCTTCAGTGGGCTGTTGAGGCTTTGAAAGCCAAATAGTTGAACAAATAGCAAGTGATTGCAGTTGTTGCAAAGATTGTGGATGGCACTTTTGCCACTCAGAATGAGAGCAGTTTGAATCAAAGGGCAAGCCAGGAGAAGCGTCATTGTACCAGAAATGTTCCTTTCAGCTCTAATACCATGCTCAGAAGATATCAGCAAACCCAGTCAGCGCTCATCAATCCCTTTGTTGGTGCATCCAGCAAAACTCTACAAAACCTCGAAGAACCCATCCCGAGGCCAGAGGGTCTTCCATGCCCTCTACATGCCTTTGTCCAAAGATTTCCAAATCCTTCTAGGATAAGGCCATCTCGAGCCCTTGGAGTCGCGGCCATTACCAAATAACCTCCCTCCCTCACACAACCCGGCCAAATACTGTGCCTTCCATCAACAAGCCAGCCATGACACTGACATGTGTTTTCATCTTCGCCACGAAATACAAGATCTGATTGATAACAAGGTCATCGTTGCGCCAGGTCCGGCAAATTCTATCGGCACTGGGTCAGTGAACTTGGGGGATAATGTGATCATTTCATTGGGGGATGAACCAGTTGCCGATGGCGCTCATTTTACTTCAGATGTGGGGATGGCACGCACTATTTTGAGCAATGTGCAAATGTTGTTTACTTTACTTTCTAACTTGGGTATTGGGTCAGTTTTGTTGTATTGTATGGAGTCAGTCCTTTTGTACTGAGTCAGTTGCGTCTGTCTTGTTGTATCGAGTCAGTCCTATTGTCTTAGAGTCGGGTGATTTCGGGGGTGTTACCTCGGACATCACTCTCTTGTTTTGTGTTTGTCTTTTGCACCATTTCTTTTGCATCTGTTTTTGCCTGGAGCCAGTTATGCCAGAAGATTTGAATGAAACAGTAGTGATTTTCACACTCTTGTGTTTGCTTTTGCCATGTGCCAGTTGTGCCAAAAGTTCTGAATAAGATGGCAGTATTTGACTAAAAATTGTGTCTTTTCTGTGCCTTTAAATCATTGCATTGACCTAAGTTTTTCAAAACTTTTTAAACATTATGATGAAAACGAAAAGGAATGAATTCATCGGGATTTGTAAAATTTGATCAATTGAGAGAAAGAGAGGCGTGCAAAGCCCTTAATGAATGAGATCATACGTGTTAATATGAGTACTAAGAAGGATCCTGGCTTGATCCAGATTGGTTCTACATTGTCTTCAGCGCGAGCGACTAGTCGCTTTCTTAAAAGATTTCAAAAAATGTTTTGCGCCGTCCTATGAAGACTTGTGTGGAATCGCTCTTGAGATTGTGCAGCATAGGATCGCTCTAAGCCTCGAGACTCGACCCCTTACTTTCAAACCTTGAACTTGGATTCAGAATGTTCAACAGTCAACTAGAGTATGAGGCTTGCATACCCAGATTCAAAGCAACCCTTGGACTGGGGGCAGGAAAGTAAAATCATGAAGATCAGATGTTATCAAAAAAAGCTTGCAAAGCTAGATCAGAAGCAGCCCTTGAACTAGGGGAAAAAAATGTCAGATGTGCTCAAAGAGTCAAAAATTGGGACATTGCTCAAGCTAATGAAGATCAGCAAGAATGCCAAATCCCAGAATAGAGAAAAGAAGAAAGTTTTTGTTAAAGGACAATCGAGTTCCTATCCGCAACACTACGGCCAAATTCAGCCCCCAATTAGATGGACTCGTACATCATCAGTGAGCAGCAACCATTCCCTTGGAATCAGATGGCCTCGAGATCTCAAACCGATCAACATGGACCATGCTACACTTTTACCCTTGAGAGGCTCGCTGGGCTGAAATCCCAGAGGGGCGACCCAGGCAAAATTTAGAGCAAGAAAAAGAAGAAAAACAAATGAAAAGAAAAAGAAGAAAAGAAAAGAAAATAAATGAAAAGAATTGAAAAGAAAAGAAAAACAGAGCTCGTAAGGTTGAAAACTCGAAAGAGCGGGCATGGCAAAAGTTAGAGCGCAAAAGGAGAGGTTAAATATCTGAGTGTACCTTAACCTGGAACTATGTCAGGCTTGATTCCCATCTTCGGGATACGTAGGCAACTTCATTCAAGTCGGTAGTAAACACTTCAAATTCAACTGTCCCGTCTATGAGATTGAACGGGTCATCTTTGTCTTCGCTGTATTTGAGTGTTTGGTGGTGATTGTCATTATGAGAACTGGTTACAGTGTGGTGCAATACTATTGAAACAAGGGGCAACTTTCCGTTACCATTCAGTGTGCTGTGGTGCTATTCAAACAAGGGGCAATTTTTCATTATTTTGGGTCCGACGTTGTGCATCTCAACAGTAGATTCTGTGTTGGCCGAGCAGTGGCCATTTGCAGAAATAGTTTTTGAGAATTTTTAATGAGGTTGACTAATTCTCTAAAAAATTACTCCATTTTTCCAAAACTGGACCATTTCTTGGACCCAAAAAAGGAAAATTTTTAGTGCTCATAACCTGACTTTCATGATTTCAAATCAGAAAATCGAACAAGCATGTTAATCTAACTCTCATGTTGGTCAAAATTGTTTTAGTAAAAAACCAAAAAAAAAAAAAAAAATGGTCAAAATGATGAACTAGGGGTACAGTTGAGTCAGGCTTCCTGTCTTTTCCTCGTTGTCGGCACACTCACCAGAAAGGGCACCATACTTGCCAAAAAGGGCATCGTATTCGCTAAAAAGGTTACAATTGATGCTAACAGCAGAGGGCCAAAAGCTCTCTCATCCTCTGAACAGCAAGGTACCAAACCAAGTGCGAAGCATGAACTGGAACTGGAGCGGGATATTCGGTTCCCTCATCCAGATGATCAAATCAAAAATTGGTGTCTGACCCGGAATAGAGACGTAGAAAAAGCAATGTGTGAGACCAATCAGTTATATGCCTAGTCGGGGGGACATGCTGAAACTCACCTCAATCAAGCTGAGTCAAGGTCATCGTCAACCGATCTACGTTGAGAGAAAAAGTGAGAAAAGGGCGTTTTCAGAAATGCAGAGATTGAGTGCCAGAGTCATGCGAGAATCACAAACAAGAAAGAGTGTGTAGACACCCCATTTTTGACCATCCTTAAGACTTGGACATCATCGTTTGAATACTCAATGATCATCCATGCTCGTGTTCGTTTTGAGTTCCCGGAGGTCTCAGCCGCATGCCTTGCCTTCGAATCTCACAACTTGTCTGTTTTCTGCTTGGTTATGGACCAAACACTTGTTTTTTTGCTTCTGAGGGAAGAGGGTGGCTTGTTGGCCATCCCCTAAATCCATCGGCCAAGGCATGATGCCATCGACCTTGTGTTCTTGCCATCGGCCAAAGTTTTGGTTGATCGGCACTCTTTTTGGTCGGTCGGCACTTATGTTGGTCGATCGGCCATATTTTTGAGCCGAGACCTTTCCATCTGCTTTTTGCAGATATTTTTTGCCTGCTGTCACAGCTGGTATCCACAATTCACATCCTCCATACACGTGTATGGAGGGATTTGTTTCAAGACTCAAGCTTGCTCAACAAGCTTGAGAATTGGAATTCTATAAGAAGGGACCCCCTCCTCCCTTCTCAGAGGTTCAGAAAATGGAGTCTTGAGAGATAGATATACATTTGTATCTATATCTCCTTGTTGATCCTTGTTTTGTGCTCTAAAGTGTCTTTTTGTCTTACTATTGCACACAAACACCTAGTAATACACCATTCTTTGGCTGCTGAGATCCTTATGAGTTGGTTTTGGTGTTCTTGGGTTGGTTTGAACTTTGAAAACCTACTGGAGGTGTGTTCTTGAAGAGGTTCTACAAGGGTGAGCTTCTTGCTTTTAAACCCCCACTCTTGCTTAAGCTTTTGGACCTATTTGCATATTGTTTTAAGCTTAACTCTAAACTACAAAAAGTTCTGATTTCTTATGCTTCAGACCTTTGTTTAAGGTCACTTTTGTGTTTGGGGACGTTTACCCCCCTTAGGCCTTGTTTGGCCATGCTTTTGTGCCTTCTTTGTGAGCTTCAGGATCACTTTGTTTTGGCCTTAACACCACTGAAATCCAAAAGGATTTCAGTGCTGGGGATGGTTTTTTAAGGTCCCAAAAAGGAGAGGGTCATCCCCTCTCCTTGTGTCTTCAATACTTGCCTTAAATGCCTCATGTGTGAGCATGTTTGCTAGGTTTGTTTTAGCTTGTGTATTAGCATGTATTTGTGGTTATTTTGCTAAGGCTTACCACTGTTTTTGCTTGGATTGATCACTCCATGCATGGTTTATACACTTGTAGTATAAATCACACACACTAGTCTTGTATGCTTCATGAAGTAGCATGTCATTCTAGCCAATGTTGTGTCCACTTCAGCATGTATTTGGTGTTGTCTTACCATGTCATACCTCTGTTTAGGTTTGGTTTGGTTAGCCTTTGCATGCCTCATGCACTTATAGTGCATTTCCATGAAATTGCCTTAACATGCTTTGTGCTTTAAGCCATGTTTTTAGCATGATTTTGGCTTAACTTCAAGAAGATTTTGTCCATGTTGTAACATGTTTAAGCTCTGATTTTGGTTTTCTTGGTCATGCATGACTTGTTTTTTATAGCCTTGGTTCAATCTAGCTTGTTAGCTTTGAGTATTGAGTCCTCTAGCATACATTACTTGGACCATTTTCATGACTCGGCATCATTTCATATGTGTTTTCAGTCCATGTTTCATGCTCAAATGCTTGCACTTATCACTCCTTTAATGCTTTAAAGAGTTGATGTTTGATGCCTCATAAATGAATCATTATGCATGCCTCCATGCTTAGGTCTTTGGGATGCCATCTAAGTGGGGTTTTGGTCTTGTTTTACCATGCCATAACTCTATTTTTCATTGGTTAAGTCATGCCATGTTTGGTTTTGATAGGTGTAGTGTAACACCCCTTTTGTAGCCTTGCATGCCTCATGTTTTTAGTGTTGTGTTCTAGCTTGTGTTGGCTAGTTTCAAGCATATTTTTGGTCTCATATTGACCTTCCTTGGGACTGTTTTGGGTGCCCTTGGCCCTTTGGGGCTTGCCTTGCATAGCCATGGTTTGAGTCCCTTGGTTAGCCTTAGGCTTTAGGCTTTCATTCCTCACATATTTTCAGAGCTTATTGTATTGCCACATTCTCATGTTTTTCACACCTTGCTCATGTTTGAGAGTTGTGTCTTGTTGCCTAGCTTATGGGCCAATTGGCATGCATGTTTGTTTTGCATTTTGGTACCATTGTTTTAGCACTTTTGGCCACTGATTTGGGCATGTTTTAGAGCTGTCCATTTTAGTTTAAGTCCATCTTTGCATGTTGTTGCATGCTTGCCTTACATGTTGTCGCATGCTTGTCGCATACTTGTTACCTTGCATGTTGTTACATGCTAATTCCATTACATGTTGTTGCATGCTAATTTCATTGCATCATGCTTGCATGTTTGCATAGCATTGTGTGTGCGTGCCTTGCCTCTTGATCAAGCATGATAGACGTTGAGGCCCCCTTATGTGTTTTGTGTATTCATTCCACATTGAATTGCACACTTGGCTCCTTTGGCCATCATGCATTGGAATGCCTGATCAGTGACCTGAGGGTCGAGAACTACACACCTTTGAGCCTTAAACATGATAAGGGGTGTAGTTCCAAATATTGTCTTGCAAATGTATTGCCATACCTCTGTCTATCCTCTGCTACAACAAAACAGCATTCTGCAGGAAAAGATGGCCGATCGGCTATCTGGTGTGCCGATCGGCTAAAAGTGTTTGGTCGATGACCTCATAAATGGTCGATGACACCTTTCCTTTGGCTGGTGGCCCCCATCTGTTGGCCGATGGCTCTCAGAGTCTCCAGGAGGTGGTTCAGAAGCATCACAGAGATTTTCACAGTTTTTAGAGGTACAAAATAGTGCAAACAGAGGCAACGTGAGGCATGGCAACGGATTTCGGAGCGAAGCCGATCCAGCATGCGTTTCTCCTTCTTATCGAGGCCGCTTTACTATTTCTGCAGCTTAATTAATTTGTTTAATTAGTTAAGAGTTGTGTAATTATTAATTAGCTTGTTAGTTGATTAATTAGTTGATTTGTATTATTCTTTCTGACCCTCCGTCGAGAGGGCCAATTGTTGTAATAAGTGTGCGTGTGTTTGATGCATGTTTTCCAACCCCACGTCTTTCTCCCTTTTACTTAACCATTTATGATGGTTAGTTTTAGGGCATAATTCATTTAGCATCCTTATGCTATGCATGTTTGCATCATTCATCTCAGACAGCACGACCGGCTCGGCATCATACTAACCGCATTGTATCTCAATTCCTACTTGAATACATGTATCGAGTTGTCGCATCTCATACGCCATCTTAGAATAGTCGAGCCTATTTTTAGTTGCATTTTGCATGTGTTGTATTAGCCATCTTAACATGAACTAGGATCATGCACTGATTTCTAACTAGCTTCTTGTTTTGGCTCGGAGTACACTGTGAGTGTTTACGCTTTAGCATACTCCATGTGTGTTATTGTTTGCCATGAAAGCATGCTTGCCATGAGGCTAACTGCTTAGTTGTTTAATCGCCTGAATGCCTCTGGGTGAAGGTTGGATTGCTTGAATTGGAACAATGCATTGAAATCCCTGATTTAGCCTACTTGCGAGTAGCAAACTTCAAACCGTTTTCAAACAAACGGATATGCAATGTTTTGTTCCAACTTAGGCGATCTAGTCTATACTTGTATGTTGTGCACATCATATAGTAAATTCTAGGTTAATAACTAGAATAAGAACGCATGTGTTTTCAAAAACAAGATATCATGCTTAGTACAGATCGATCTTTGATCGGGCGAGCAGGGGTGCTCATTGCATGACCTTCCCCTCTCGTACCCAAATTCCCGAGCCGAGGCAACTTTGGTAGGGGTGAGCATGGTCCGGATTGGACCGGATTGAGGTAAAACCATGACCAATCAATTATTTACGGTTCTTAAAAAATTGGAACCAATCCAATCCGTTTAAATCATGGAACCAATCCGAACCAATCCATTTAAATACGGATTGGATCGGTTTAGGACCACAGATTCACATAATTAAATAACAAAAATGTACATATATATAACATTTTAATTTCATAAAAATATAAACATATCGCTATATTAGTTCCACAATAGCAACATGTTTTTCTATAATAATGACATACTGTTCTAGAATTTAAACAACCATAAGAAAACTTGTTTTACCGTAAGTATTTAGATAATTACAAATTAAAACTAAAAGCTAACAAACAAAAGTAATAAAAGAAAATATTATACGATTTTAAGTTTGAGTTTAGATTTTATATAGAATAAAAGAAGATACTTTGGGAGAGGATGTATAATAAAAATATAGACTATTTGTATACGGTCCGGATCGATTCCAATCCGGAACCGTGGGATTCAATCTGGAACCAATCCGTAAACTACGGATTTTTAATTCTTCAATCCGGAACCGAACCGCGGATTCAAAAAATCAATCTAAACCTATCGGATTGGACTGGACTGGATCGGATTACGGATTTCACGGATTCCTTGCTCAGCCCTAAACTTTGGTGATGACGGACACGTAGCCTTAGGCAACGAGCCAGGGTTTTCGAAATTCGCCCAAAATAAATATTTAAGTGGCGACTCTGTATCTGGCAAAGTAGTCCATGTTTGGCACTTCTTTACAAAAATCAGTTTTCCAAAATGATTTTCCGGATTTGGACTCTTTGGTGATTTATCAGTCTTGCATTGCACTTTGCGAGATTAGATTCAAAACCGTGACATTTGAGTCCGAACTGTAGTATGCTAGAGAGCAAACGAGATTTCGCGCCTTTGCATGTGCGGAGCTTCGGGAGTCCTCAGGGTGCGTCTACCGTTTCTGGTCACTCTGCTGGGGATTTAGAGAACTTGACTCGAACTCATGCTATCTTGTTTCGGCTACACTTATGTGTTTCTTTGCATTGCATTTGCATTGGTGTGCCTAGGACACCGTGTTTGCCATATGCTATTCCTGAACGGTTTACCGGAGGCTTGCTTTGAGAAGCGTGCCATAAGGCTGACCGGTTGCGGACTCTGCCATGATAGGAACACAAACGTCAGTTTTTACCGGGGCACCCTTTCTAACCATTCAACCTAGTGCATATCGGAATCCATAGTGGCCATTCCAAACTAGGACAGGTTACTTACCCGATTATACGTTGTTTGAAACCACTGTGTGCGTAGTGAAACCCTAGCTCCTGACAAAATAGGACAGGGAAACCCTACCCCAACATAGGGGTGTTTTGGCTCCCACTTGCTTGCTATGTGCTTTTAGAGTGTGTCTCTACAGGAATGCATGTATCAGTTTGCAAGTCTGGTCGAACTGCGGACATCAAGATTTAAGAATCGATTATATCTGATTGGTATCAGATTCGGGGCATTGATTTGGGAACAGTGATCAGTGGTTGAGAACAGTTCATTCAGCTTGTGCTTGCCAATTGTGTGTTGTCTTTATTTAAGCTGTTATGCTGTCCATTTTTCTGGTCATTTTATTTCCTTATTATGCTTTATTTATCTTTTTCCGAGGTAGTTTAGCACCATTGCATCGGACCAGATAGATATTCCCCGAGCACTCTGGGTTAGAGGTCATAGACTTAATCGATCTAGGGATCTGATAGATGGACAAGCAGTGATCCTTTCTTTACCCCCGGTTACCAGATGGAGGTCAAAAAGGCGCAGTGTATCGGTACAACGGTCGCCAGATCAATGGTCTACCCCACTAGTAAAATAAGCCGAGGTCTCGATTTCTATTGCGAGACAGATATACCGGCTATTGATTAGATCGAGACAATATGGCGAGCTTGGAGGAGATGATCGTCGGCTCGAGAAGAGTATGAAACCATGCAGAGGGCGCTACCGTCAAGCAATTTGCCACACGTCGAGTTGAGGTTATGGCCCAACAGTGAGGTAATTACCGACTCTGAGAGTAAACCGGAGCATCTGCTTCTGACCAGTTCCTCCCCACCAAGAGTTCCCATACCGGGGACAAATAACGTCGTGATGATGGACATTCCAATAGGGCCGGTTCCGCCCCTGATCCTACCCTAGCTATCCAAAGCACAGACCAACCTACCAGATTCTCCCTTTGAGTTCGAGGTAGACACCATAGCATTAAAAGTGAGCAAGCTAGAAAAGCTGTTCAAGAAGTCTCAGGGTGCGAAGTCCATTCTGGACATTGAGGATGGGTATACCGACTAGGCCATGACTCTAACAAACTGATTTAAAATGCCGCACATAGACCGTTTCGACGGGTCTGGGGATCCTATGGTGCATTTGCTGCTGTTCTCAGACATACTAATGCTGATGGGCCTCTCTACATTGTAGAAGCTTTCCTTGTTTGGCCGGACCCTGTCAGGTGTAGCGGCTATTTGGTATACAAAACTGGAGGACTCTGTTAAGAGAAACTAGAAGGAGATGGCCGAGGCCTTCATAGATCAATGCTCCTACAATACACAGATCGAGGTCACAACCCGTGATCTTGAGACAACTAGGCAGGAGCCAAAGGAGAGTTTCTCCGATTTCGTAACCCGTTGAAGGGCCAAGGCCTCGATGATGACCATCAGACCCATTGACAAAGATCAGATTCAGATGGTTGTGCGCAACCTTTAGCCCAAGCTCATGCAGAAGATGATCGTTCTCCTCCTCCCCACCTTTGCGGATCTATATAAGATAGGGGTGCAGATCGAGGATGCTATGAAACAGGGTCTGATTGACCATAACAGAGAACAACCCAAGAGGGCATTCAACCGCGGTACAAATGCAGGCACAAGCAGTGCTGCTGCTACCAGATCTTCAGATGTGGGCATGGTTACCACCACCACCCCAAGAACCCTTGTAGCTACGCCATTTACCGGTGCGTCAGGAAGTAGCTCACAAACAACCAAGTATTCACCTTGAGGCCAAAGAACCTTCACTCCACTATACATTCCCCTGTCTAAAGCTTTGTGGGTTTTGATCAAGAATGGGCACTTGAAGCCCCGAGAGCCGCGGCCACTACTAGATAAACTCCCTGCTTCCCATAACCCAACTAAGTACTGTGCCTTTCACCAACAGCATGGTCATGACACCGACCAGTGCTTTCGATTGCGTCATGAGATTCAGGATCTCATTGACAATAGGGTGATCGTGCCTCTGGAGAAACCGAATGTCACAACCAACCCTCTCCCACCACATAACCAAGCTCTACCTACGAAGCGCAACAATCTTATCCAAACTGGGATTGTGTCATACGATCCTAGCAAATGTATCACCTCTTCTCACCTACCCAAGCTGGAGGTGTTCATTCCTGACGGCACTGACTTGTGCATGCTGGACAGCTGCCAAAACCAACCTAAAACGGTGGTGGTGGCTATCGAAGATGGAATTGGGTCAACTGTGGGGGCAGGTGAGAATGATTATATAGAGACTGAGGTGTCTACGAGCTTCATGTACCACCCGAGCGGTTACATTACATCAGCAGGCTAGGCTAGGCCGAGAATGGAATTGCCAGTGGGGGCAGAGATTTGTGTAGTATAGGAGAATGGACCTAATCAGGGGCTAGATGACCTAGCGAATCTAGAAGAGGACATTGCTAACCTTTAGTTTTTCGACAAGCAGGACTCAGGGGACATGGCAGTCAATTGGTTTGGTGAGTCAGCAGAATCTATTGGGTGGCTTGACGACCAACCGGATGTTGTTGAACAACCTCAGCTAGAACAGGGTCCGTCAGGGACAGGGACATCGGCAGTGGCTGGAAGGGCCGGGAATCAGTTTGCATCGTCGGAGAGCACCAGTGTAAAGAATTTTGCTCAGAATGCGGACAGGTCAGGTATGGAAGATACTGAACAGCAAGCTATACTGAAGCAGTTTGAGCGAGAAAGGGTCGAGGATTCTGAGAGGGTCAGAAAGGCCAAAGCCCCTGGGGGGACAAAATGTACTGTGTGCACAAGGACGGAACGTCTTTGCAGTACGAGAATGTAAGCCAGAGCACAGGATAGTCGTAATAGAGCCGCATGTATGTCTGGGCGCCAATGGTATGTGGTGGGAAGATGATGATCTATGTCTTGCCCACACCGATGAAGATTGGGGACAAAGCCAACCGGATGATACCTGGTATATTGGCGAAGTTGACCACATGACTAAGAGTGGGCGGTATTTCAAGCCCTCACACTTAGATTAACCAGAGACATCCGGGAAAGACAAGGAGGCAGAGATGCAAAAAGAAAAGTTACTCGAAGAAAAGGCTGTGTTGAAACAGTTGAAAATACAGCCAGACATCTCCATCTGGGGACTGCTTATGGCTTCAAGGGTACATAGACAGGCTGTCCTTTCTGCAATGGACAAGGCCAAACTCTCAATAGACACCACACCTGAGCAGCTGGTAGGTCTGGTCTTTCCAGGAGGAGCTTCCCCGACGTTGACCTTCACTGACAAGGAACTACTGCCTGAGGGCGCAAACCATAACAAACCTCTCTACATCTCTGTCAAGTGTAGAGAAAAATGGATACCAGTGGTTCTTGTCGACAC
This sequence comes from Camellia lanceoleosa, assembly GCA_025200525.1. Lineage (NCBI taxonomy): Eukaryota > Viridiplantae > Streptophyta > Magnoliopsida > Ericales > Theaceae > Camellia > Camellia lanceoleosa. The sequence goes on along the minus strand of CM045766.1, from coordinate 44,056,750 downwards.
AGGATCCGCCATTAACGTGTGCCCGTCGAGGCAGCATATGCAATCGGGTTGAAGCCCGCGGACTTTGTGCCAACTGCCCAGGTGATAAAGGCCTACGACAATACAAGCAGAGAAGTGATGGGGACTGTACAAATTTTGACCCAGGTTGGTCCAGGACAACATGATGTTGACTTTCATGTCTTTGACGTTCCCGCAACCTTTAATCTACTCCTAGGGCGGCCGTGGCAACACCAGGTACAGGTGGCCTCTTCCACCCTGCAACAGATGTTAAAATACCCCCACGGGAAAAGGGGTGACTATAGTTTTTGGTAATTCATCAAACCATCCGTCGCCAGAGGTGTCTATGCCAGTATTGGAGATCGAACACGGCGCGGAGGATATGTCCCTGTCGAGATTTACCCTAGCCGAGGCACGGGTCGTACAAAACATTTTGGCTATTGATGAAGGGCTATATGTCAGCGCACAATTAGTGTACCTCATGAATAAGCTCCAACACATCCCTAGGATGGGAGTAGGAAAAGGTGGCCGAAAAGGCATTACTATATCGGCCGAAGTGCCGCACAACCCGCATACTTTTGGCTTAGGTTATTTGCCTAACAAAGAGGACTGGGTGAGGAAAGGCAAAGAAATGGCTGGAAGAGCCAGAGCCAAGCAGACCAGAAGGCATTTTGATTTGATGCATCAGCCTATTCAAGGCACCTTGAGTGGACGCTTTAACCTTGACTTGTAAACCACTCTTTGGTCTCCTGAAGAAAGGAAAGAAATTCCAATAGGACAGCGGATGCCAAGCTGCTTTTGAACAGATCAAACAATATTTACAGAACCCACCTGTGTTGTCACCGCCTGAAACCGTTGATTTTGTACCTTTCAGTGACTGAAACTACAATGGGCTGCATGCTCGCGCAAGAGTCTGAGGACAAAGTGGAGAGAGCTATCTAATACCTGAGCAAGAAAATGCTGGAGTACAAGACCCGGTACACTCCGCCAGAGAAGGCTTGTCTAGCCTTGGTATGGGCTACTAGGAAGCTGCGGCACTACCTGTTAGCTCACTCCGTAATACTGGTTTTGAGATTAGATCCCATCAAATATCTCTTCAAGAAACCGGCACTTACGGGTAGGCTAGCCCGTTGGTTGCTTCTGCTTTCCGAATTCGATCTAAAGTATATGACGCACAAGTCAGTAAAAAGGAGAGCGGTAGTCGAGTTCCTAGCCGATCACCTAGTTGAAGAGGATGAAGCAGTTGAATACCTATTCCCAAATGAGGCCATTCTACATATCGAAGACGAAACTTGGATGATGTACTTTGACGGAGCGTCAAACCAATACGGGTATGGGATATGGGTGTTGCTGATAGCACCTGACAATTCCCGTATCCCTCTAGCATTCGAACTCCGGTTCAAAGTTTCAAACAACGAAGTAGAGTACGAGGCATGTATTGCTGGTTTAGAAGCCGCCCTAGAACTAGGGGCAAAATGGTTAGACATCATCGGGGACTCGAACCTTCTTGTACGTCCAGCTACAAGAGATTGGAAAGTCAAAGAAGAAAAGATAAGAATCTACCACCAGACGTTGGATTTGCTGATTCCTCGGTTTGAGAAACTAAATTTCGCTCATTTTTTAAGAGAGAACAACAGGTTCGCAGATTTATTAGCAACTCTATCTTCTATGATAGACATCCCTTTTGGAGTCCGGATGCGTCCGATCATCATTGACTAGAAATTTATGCCGGCCTACAAGCTGATTGCTGCCACAGATAAGGTTCGAGATGAGAACCCCTGGTATTACGATGTTTGGAACTTCTTAGAAAAAGAGGTGTATCCACCAGGGGCAAATGCCAAAGATAAGAGGGCAATTCGAAGAATGGCTGCTCAGTTCATCGTCTGTGGGGGAAAATTGTACAAGAGAGGTCATCTCGGGATGCATAAGCTGTGTGTTGATGCCGAAGAATAGAAGCGCCTGATGGAGGCCATCCATGGAGGAGAGTGCGGAGCGCACATGAACGGGGTAATGCTAGCCCGGAAGATCCTTAGACAGGGTAATTACTGGTCCACCATGGAGGAGGACTGTATTGGCTTTGTCCGGCGATGACATAAATGTCAGATCCATGCAAACTGCATGAACATTCTGCCATTGAAGCTGTACAACATGACTTCGCCATGGCCATTTTCAGTTTGGGGAATTGTTGTAATTGGGGTTGTCACTCCGAAGGGGTCCAATGGGCATGAGTTCATTCTAGCCGTGATAGACTATTTCAGGAAGTGGGTTGAGGCCCAATCTTATGCGGTGTTGAAAGCTTCGCATGTTGCAAAGTTCATCAAGAACAACATCATCTGTCGCTATGGGGTCTCGAACGAGATCATTTCAGATAATGGTTCCCACTTCAAGAAGGAAATGATTGACTTGTTGGACAAATACAACGTGGCTTTTCATAAGTCGTCTACATATCAGCTGCAGACCAACGGAGCAGTTGAGGCTGCCAATAAGAACATCAAACACGTACTACAAAAGAGGTGGAAACCTATCGGGACTGGCCAGATAAGTTGCCATTTGCTCTGTGGGGCTACCGGACTTCAATTAGAACTTCTATTGGGGCGACTCCGTATTCCTTGGTCTATGGGATGGAGGCTGTTCTGCCTATCGAAATTGAGGTTCCGTCATTGCAAGTACTGGCTGAGTGTCAGATAGCGGAGACAGATTGGTAGCAAAGCAAGTTCGAAGAACTCATGCTCTTTGATGAAAGAAGACTGAAAGCACTGTATCATGTTTAGGGTTATTAACGACGGAATGCCAGGGCTTTTAACATGAAGGTTAAGTCCAGGAATTTGAAAGAAGGAGATTTGGTGCTCAAAGACAGCCGAACTCCCATCCATGACCCTAGGGGCAAGTTCAGACCCAATTGGATTGGCCCTTACATCATTAAGTCTATCTGGTCGGGTGGAGCTGTCGTTCTGATGGACCTAGATGGCTTAGAGTTCTCCCAACCGATCAACATGGACAAATTGAACAAATACTTTCCCTGAGTGGCTCGCTAGGCCGAAAACCTAAAAGGCTGACCTAGGTAAAAATTAGAGCATGAAAAATTTCAAATATAAAAACTGAGCTCGCAAGGCTGAAAACCCGCAAAGGGTGGCCTTGGCAAAAGTTAGAGCGCAAAAGGAGAGCGTAATACTCGAGTGAACCTAAGGCGAACTATGTAAGGCTTGATTCCCATCTTTGGGATATGTAGGCAACTTCATCCTGAAGTCCAGCCATAAACACTTCCCCGATCAACTTTGTCTGTGTGATCATGTTTGGTCATCTTTGTCTATTCAGCATTCAAGAGCTCAGTTGTGATCTCTAGTGCAGTGCTATTCAGACTAGTGACAACTTTCCAGTTGTTCGGATCTGAGGTTGTGCTTCTCAGTGAAAGATCTCAGGCGTGTCCAGTTCCGATCCATATTGAAAATGGTTTTGAAAAGTTTTAATAAAAGTTGATTTTGTTCAAATTAATCTTTTTATAACTTAGATCATTTTTGGACCAAACGGAAAATTGTCAATATCTACAACCTTCAATTTCGTTGATTTCAATATAGAGTTCTCCTACTCTTGAATACATATTGAAGTTGCTTTTTTATTACATTCATAAAGAAAACTTGAAAGTTCTGATTAAAAGCAAATAAATCTGGGGCATAGTCAGGTGTTCCTGCATCCCCTCCCCAAGCTGGTAGAAGACTCTGATGCTAAAGTGGGCCCTACCTGTGCCTCTTCATTAAGCCAATCTATGCACTCATCAGAGAGGGTGCAGCTGAAAATGGGAGCGGGGGCTAGAAGCTCTCTCGTCCTCCATGCTGTGGCATACCGGACTAGCTGTGCACCTCGGACTGGAAATGTAGTAGGGTACTCAATCCCCTCTTCTGGGAAAATCTGATCATGTCCGAACTAGCGCCGGATTCGGAACGGAAAGTAAAAGGCATAGTGTGTCAGGCCAATCAATTGAATCCTGGGCTGGCGGGTTATACTGTAGCTCATCATCGGTAAATTAAGCCAAGGGCAGCGCCAAGCAATGGGGTCCGTGGACAAACTGCACATCCAGTTGTACCACCATCCCTCATCAGGGGCATCGACTAGATGTCGCAGGAAGAAATAACTGCGAGCAGAATATGCCGAGCATGAATCCACCACTCTCAATTTATCCATCAACCACACCTAGGGAGGGATGAAAAATGAGAGATTAAAGAATATAGAGGTATATGTTGAGAGAAAAGTAAGAAAAGGGTTTTGAGAGAAAAACCGAGCTTGAGGGCCGAGTGATGTGAGCAATATATGTGAGATAGGGTGGGAAACATTACCTGCAGTAGGAGTGGACTCCCCGCAAATCTAGTCATCTCTCGGCGATGAAAAGCGTCCAAACCCATCAATGTTTCGGCTAGTGTCATGACGATATAGCTCTTACCATCCTTCAAGCCCCCGGCGACTTCGATCAAACGGGTGCTAAACCCACCAGAGCCTGGGGCAAGCAAGAAATGGGACAACATGCACAAGCAAAGCGCATGCCGCCAATAACCCTGCCAGTGATGGTCGCCACGATCACCGGCATTAGAAAACTGACAAACCAAGCTCGGAATGTCTAGCTCTCCATCATGAATCAATGACCAAGCGTCATACAAAGTAAGGCCACACATCCGTCCCAAGGCTTAGATGTGGCCAAATCAGAGTTGAGGCAAGATTTCTTCGTCGCATTCAGATTCCATTAAAGCTTGGAAATCCTCGAAAGTAGGACACATCTCTTGTCTGCCAAAGCTAAAGGCGTGTGTTACCAGATTCCAAAACCTTGCCACGACATAGAGGAACGAAAAACGTAGCGGGGTGCGACTCAGCGTGAATAGTGCATTTATGCCAAAGCCCCAGAAATTTAGCTTTTCCGAGCCATCCAAGTTGGTGATCCAATCTATGAGATTTTGGACAAGAAATTCTTCCATTTGGTGCAAATTTGAGCTGAAATGGAGAAAACTACGAAGCTGAGGCTTTTGTAGAAGATAAGGTGTTGAGTGGAAGACAGGTGTCAGCATTCTGGAGGTGCTTGTCATTTTGGCCGATCAGCCAAAAATAGTGTCGACCAACCATCGTTTTTGGCCGATCGGCTAGTAATGTTGGCCGATGGAAACTTCTTGTGGCCGATGGCCTCTCCCTTTGGCCGATGGCCTTCCTCTTGTTCTCTAAGCTGTATATGTGTTGAATATGCTGAGAACTTGTGATTGGTTCCACTTTCAATGCCTTCCGGTGATGATTTTGTGAAGTCATGCCTGTGTTACTTCATTTGCTTATCTAGTTGTTGTACTTTTGCTTATCGAGTTGTATTTTACTTCCTTTAAGTCTTTGTTTTGCTTATCGAGTTGTATTTACATTTGATTAGCTTGTCGAGTTCTTTGTTTTGCTTATCGAGTTGTTTTGTTGTTAGTCAGTTCACTACCTGATTAATACAATCCGAGTGTTCAGTTTTTAAAACAAAGTTCAATCTTATTTACATTGTTACGTAATGCGATGCGATGCGATAAATAGAATGTGCAAATGTAACACTTTTTGAACAAAACAGCTTTTTCATTCCATTTATGTTTTTTTTTTCTTTTGCAAAAAGTACATAGTTTTGAAGAAAATAAAACTTGCCTGAGGTAGTATAATGTGCTCAAACTACTAGTAAAAAGGAAAATAAAGCAAAAAACGAGAAAAGCAACAAAATGTCTAAATAAAGCAAAAAGTAGAAAAAGAAGAAAAGCAGCAAAATGTCTGGATCAACATCAGTCATCTCAAACACGGGAGTCCGTCCTGGTCCTCTTCCTGGACGACGGTCCAGGATCGCCGCGGTCATCTCCGCTGTCTGAGTCATCTCTGGCCTCACCCTGGGATGACTCTACCTCTGCATCGGTCTCATCATCATTAGGGGAGGGCTTCCGAGAGCTACTCTCGCAGGTGCTTGCTGCCTCGACTATGGATCGTCATCCCACGCCTAGCTCCCCCCACTGCTCTGAGAGGCACTGATGGGCCCGTTATGGCACCCCCTGTGGCCGACATCTGGAATGGGCTCTGAAAAGAACAATCGGTAAATGCATCAGTTATGCCATGCAAAGTATGAATACCGAATACAGAGTATGAGTACAGTGTGTGAATGTTGTGAGTAGTATATGAATGCCGTGAGCAGTGTATAATTATAGTGTATCAACGCCATGAGTACTGTGTATCAAGTGCCGTGTTGACAATATGGTATATCAGATCTGTATGGAACAGATTATGCAGAGTCTTGAGACCGAGGTTGAAAGAACTTACTGGGATGCCGTAAATGGTCAACAGGTCTATGCTACGCTGCAACTTCCCTATCACTGAGGCCGTCAGCTCCAAAGACTGTCCAGTGTACTTAATCGAAGCCTGCAAAAGTGTTGAAATATTTAGTATTCCGCGGGATATCAAATGAAAAGTATAGCAGCATATACCGGGGTCGAACCGCGAACTCTGACGAGCTCATGATCAGCCGGAGGAGGAGCGATGGGTATCTGGTAAGTCTCCCCACCCTGCCCTCGGCATGTCATGGTAGTGGGCAATGCTGGCCACTCTACTCCCTGTCCCCTCCAGGACACACTCCTGTCGCGGGCCCAGGGCGCCCTCAATACTCCTGCTCCTCTGGTTGGCGTCGCGGGTCTCTCTCTCTCGACTCGGTGGGCCCCGGTCAGAGGCCGCATCAGGTAAGTCTGAATGAACTCAACATAGTCGCCCTCATCTCTTAAGGGGTCCGAGTCCCAGACAATCGTGTAATCCATCATCTCCTCAAAGGTGTACCTCTCGGTATGCCTCATATGGGAAGGAGGTGGACTCGGAACTATCTGCTCTGGCAAGCCGAGGGTCTGGCGCAGGAAGTGCTCACCCAACTACAAAACTTGGCAGACTAGGCCCTCTAGCAAAATACTAAACTGGGCAGTCTCCCGAGCACCCACATATCTTGCTCATTACTACCTCGACAATGCGGCCAGTACATAGCGATCTGCAAATAACAAGATATACGATTTGTTATCTACTGTTGAAAGTACAATGTAAAGTGAAACTTAAATGAACTGTAAAGTTTGAAATACCTCTGCTGAGGTGACGGTATCGAAGTATCTACGGAAGAACAAGAAAGACTCCCCTGGCCTCCGCTCGCACCTTACGTCATAGCGGTGAGAATACGGAACGTCGAGGGATATCTCCACATCTGGCACTGGAGCAAGCCAAGGAAAGTAGGCATACACCCACAACTACAGAATGTAACAGGGCAAATATGAGTATGCTTATCAGATAAGGCAAAATCTGAGATAAAGCGAATCGAGAGAATGGTGTGCGATTGTACAACCGATGTAAGCGGTGCATGTGTGTAGTGTGTGCGATTATGCGGCTAGTGTAAAGCATGTTACGTGTGACAGTGTGTGTGGTGTACAGATAATGTAACGCAGAATTGAAAAGTAGAAAGGGAAAATGTACCTCCCAGGCTCACCAATAGCCTCCGAGCAAGCGTCTGCTACGACGAGATGATGAGCTCATATACCCGTAGAGCGTGGCCAAGCTTGCGCCACCCCAATCATAACAGCGGATCCGTGTCACGTCCACCAATGCGCTCAGCAGATAAAGGGCAACAGTGTTCGCCCGGTCAGCGAAAAGGGTGGTCCCGAGCAAGAACATGATGAATCCACGAGTGTACTGCTCCTCCTCCTCCCGAGTCGTAGACGCCTGTACCCTGAAGTGGTCCTCGAACCAAGACTACCTCATGAATCCTGGCTGGGAGAGAGGTGGCTAAGCGTCGAGCACAAACATCTGGGCGGCGTCCCACTCATCCATGTCAGTGTCAAAGAGAATCGAATCACCCCCTACTCCGATGTCGGTGAGCATCGAGAAGTCGAAGGGAGTCATCGTCATCTCCCCTGTAGTAGAAAGATGGAAGGAATCGGTGGTGTCCCACCACCTCTTTACTAGTGCTCCGAGAAGGCACGCTCATGATGAGGCACGAGAGTCCCATGCAGAATGTGTCGAAGTCGGATCAACGATGTGGCGAACCGCATCGGGTAACTCCATGTACCATCCTCGAGCAATGGTGTTGCCATACCCTCGGAAGGCATGAGAATCTCCCTGTGTTCAAAGACAAACAGTGCATGAAGTAGTGTCAGAAATACAGTGTTTGAATGCATTCAAAATTGATGAAAATGCAGTACGTGTGCATGTGTTCGAGTTTACACAGATATCGGGTGTGGGTGTGCTCACGGTGAACTAAGCATGTCATGCATCAGTGTGTTTGGGTTAATCAGTGATAGAATAGGATCGGCTATCGAACATTTTTTATCTACATTGCAGAAAGTAAAAGAGGGAAAGAATGTACCTTAGTAGCACCATGAGAAAGATGCGACTCCGGCTCGCATAGCAGGAGGTCCTTTGGTGCACCTCGTGCATAGCTCCTAAACTGGCGGATGTTATCGGGAGGCAACTCATGTATAGCTGGCCGGTATGTCCTGGGTCAAACGGTCGGACGCTCAGTGGCAAGAGCTCGACCTCAGGGTCCACATCCATCTCCGGGGGAGTCCCACCTCATGCCATGTCGTCTGCCATCTCGAGAAAGATGCAAAAATGGTTAAGGGTGTGAAAATGGGCAAGAATGCCAAAAGTTAACCCAAAAGTCAACCCTGAGGGGTGAAAAATGGGAGAAAAAGTCAAAGTGTGGGAAAATGCACAGAAACCAAGGTAAACTCGGGGGAAACAAACCCCAAGTAGAGGAAATCGAGAATGGGGCGCCGAAATCGAGTTTTGTTTGGTTCAAAGTGTGTAAAACGAAGAGTGTTTCGTGAATCGAATGATGGAAAAGGCTCGGAAACGGGAGAAAAGCAAGGATCAAAGCAAGGAAAATGACCTAGAGAGGTTGAGAAATGTTTTTCGAGCTTGAGGAAGTGAGGAAATAGGGTTTGAGGCCTTATATTTAAAGACCCAAGGTGAATGGACAAAACTACCCCGAAATTGCCATTTTTGGCCGATCGGCCAAATTGTTAGCCGATCGGCTAAATATTTGGCCGATGATCTCATTTGATGGCCAATGGATGGCCGACAGCCTCCCCTTGTGGCCGATGCACTCCAAATACCCTTGTTTGGGTCAGTTATGTTGTTTGGAATCCTCATTCCTCAAGAAAGTGCAAGAAAGTACATTTTTGAAGTTTAACCGGCCTCTGTGTTGACCTCGAATTGTGTCTTTCGTGTGCGATGCTCGGTACGCGCAAGGTATATCCTTTTTTTCGTATCCTTTTGTATCTTGTGAGATTCGAAAATTACTTTAAATATGTTGCATTACAATGTTTTGTCATGTTCTTATTAAGCGCGTTTGTCATACGTGTTTTCGCTCTTGCATTTAGCATGCCTCATCTTTGCTTTAAAGTTGCATCTCAGCATCGTGAATAGCGTTGTAGACACCCCATTTTTGATGGTCCTCAAGACTTGGTTGTGCTTGTAGGTACATCCAGCCACAAGTTTCATTGCTCGTCGAGTACTCGACTTTCGTGGCGGAACGTCACAGGTTTGAGTTTTCCAAACCCTGTATCCTTTCTGCCCCATTTTTAGACCATGTGTTGGTCTTTCCAGCATGATGCTCATAGTGCACTGTCGGCCCCTGTTTGGCCCTACCGGCCATGATTTAGATCCTCACCATCGATGATTCCTGTGGGCCATCAGTGAGGCACTGCCGGCCACCTCTGATGGTTGCCAGAACCCTTTGTCTCAGTAGATTCATGCCCGATCTTTTGAGCCCGCTGGTTTTCAGTCATCTCTTCTCCATACACGTGTATGGAGGGATGTGCCTCTTTTCAAGCTTGTTGAACAAGCTTTGCATTGCCTCTCTTCTATATAAAGAGAGGTTCCTCCTCCATTTCAGAGGTTCAGAAAATTGAGGCTTGAGAGATAGATATACATTTGTATCTATTCTTCCTTGTTTCTTCATTTTTTGTGTCTTAAAAAGTGTGGTTTTGTCTTAGTTTAACACACAAACACACACTCAAACACCTTGCTTGTGTTGCTGAGGCTTCTTGAAGTTGTTTTTGGTGTTCTTGGGCTGGTTTGAGCTCAAAGAACTTGCTGGAGTTGCAGTGGTAAAGAAGGTCTTCAAGGGTGAGTCTTTAACCTTTAGATCCCCCATTTTTGCTTAAGATTTTAGCCCTTCTTGCATATGTTTTTAAGATTAACTCTTAATTGGAAAAAGTTCTATTTTTGCATGCTTAAGAAGTTTGTTTAAGATCACTTTTTCGTTTGGGTTAATCTACCCCCTCTTAGGCCTTGCTAGGCCTTGTTTTGAGCAACCCCCTTTAGGCTCTTGCTGCAACCTTTGCATGACCTTTCTACCACTGAAATCCAGAGGATTTTCAGTATTGGAAAGGTGGTTTTGGAGTCTTAAATAGGAGAGGGTCCTCCCTTCTCCTTGTGTTGTGCTTACTTGCTTTGAATGCCTCATGTGTGAGCATGTTTGTTAACCTTATGTTGGCCATATCTTAGCATGTATTTGTGGTTATTTTTCTGTGGCATGCCACTGATTTTGCTTGGTTTTGTCACTCCATGCATGCCTAATACACTTGTAGTGTAAATCACACAAACTAGTCTTGTATGCTTCAAGAAGTAGCATGTCATTCTAGCTTGTTTTGTCTTCATTTCATTATTTTGGGTGGGTTTGATGGCCCCTTGCATGCTCCATGCACTTGTAATGTAATTCCATGAAATAGCCTAGTGTGTCTCATGCTTTAACATGTCATTCTAGCATGCTTTAGGCTTAACTTCAAGAAGCTTTTGTCTGTGGTTTAGTATGCTCTAGCTCTAATTTGTATTGTTTTGGTCATGCATGCCATGCTTCGTATAACTCTAGTACATTTTAGCTTGTTAGCTTTGTGCATTGGGTCTGCTAGCATGCATTGCTTGGCCTATTTGAATGATTTGGCATCATTTCATATGTGATTTCAGTCCATGTTTCATGGTCATGCACTTGCATTTATCATCCATTCAATGAATTGGAGGGTTTGCCCCTTTATGCCTTAACATGAATCATTGCGCATGCCTTCATGCCTAAGCTTGCGAGCTATACATTTCAATGTGTTTTTGGGGTTATTTTGCCATGATATAACTCGGATTTTTCCTGGTTAAGTCATCGCATGCTTGGTCTTAATAGGTGTAGTGTAATCCACCTTATTTGCCTTGTATGCATCATGCCTTATGCCCTTCATGCTAGCTTGTTTTGGCTTCATTCCATGCATGTTTTAGACTCATTTTAACATGTTCTAGGACTGTTTTGAGTTGCCTTTGCCATGTGCTTCATGCTTTGTATAGCTGTAGTGCAATTGGCCTCGCTAGCTTTGTGGTTTGTTGACTCATGCATGCCATCTTTGAGCTATTTAGATGATTTGGCATCATTTAATACTTTATTTTAGAGCTTATAGCACAATCATGTTCCCACTTCATTCATGCTTTGAATGCCTTTGAGTATTATGCGTTGTTGCCTTGTTTATGGCCTAGCTCGTATGCTCGTATGCCTAGGTCCTTGTGCATCTATCTTAGCATATTTTGGTCTTTGTTTAGATCTATTTCGACTCTGTCCTTCATTGGTTCATTAGTAGCGGCCGATCTTTGATCGGGCGAGCGGGGGTGCTCATTGGATGACCTTTCCCTCTCGTACCCAAGTTCTCGAGCCGAGGCAACTTTAGTGATGATGGACACGTGGCCTTACGCACGAGTCAGGGTTTCCTAAATTTTCCCCAAAAACAAAATATTTAGGTTGCAACTCTGTATCTGGCAAAGCAGTCCATGTTTGGCACTTCTTTATAAAAATTAGTTTTCCAAAACATTTTGTCAGATTTGGACTCTTTGGTGATTTATCAGTCTTGCATTGCAGTTTGCGAGATTAGATTCAGAACCGTGACATTGAGTCTAAACTGTAGTAGTAAGCCTAATCCGGGCGCGTCTAAAAGCGTACCTCTACCACATTTGCATTGTCTTGCATATCATTTATAACTTGCGTTGTCTCGCTCGTTATTTGCATTGTTTTGCATATCATCTATAACTTGCGAGAATCATCTATAACTTGCGTTGTCTCGCTTATTATTTGCATTGTTTTGCATATCATCTATAACTTGTGTTGTCTCGCTCGTTATTTGCATTGTTTTGCATATCATCTATAACTTGTGCTGTCTCGCTCGTTATTTGCATTGTTTTGCATATTCATCTATAACTTGCGCTGTCTCGCTCGTTATTTGCATTGTTTTGCACCCCACCTAACTTGCGTTGTTTCTCACCCCACCTAACTTGTGTTGTTTCGCACTCCATCTAACTTGCGTTATTTCGCACTTCATCTAACTTGCATTGTTTTGTACATTCTACTTACTTTGTTATGTACATCTCTAACTTGCGTTGTTTCGCACGTTCTACTTGCATTGTCATGCACTTTTCACTTGCATTGCTATGCAAATTTCTAACGATATTGTACCTGTTAAGTTTATTTCTTTTGCAAGCACGATATTGTATGTACGGTTCATTTGAAGCTGGTGCGACCAGACGAACCAGACGGTATTGTATGTACTCCGCGTGAGATGTAGCGAGAATTGTATAATTCTCTTACATCCTTTCTGCATGTAATGTAGTTCGATTCTTATTTGCTTGCTTAAACTATTGCATGTTATGCTTCATTACAGCTCTCTTTGCATGATCATAAGTTATGTTCAGCATCATGCATTGTCAATTTCATCTTGCCCCTGCCTGTAGGTGCATATCTTCATTATCTTGTATGCTTGTCTAAGTCTTCGGCCTTGTCGAAAATGGGTCGTCTCTGGGTTTTGACATTCACTCCCATCATTTTATGACTTTCGAGTTCTGTCAAAGAGGGGCAACCGTAGACACCCCATTTTTGACTGTCCCTAAGACTTGGATGCCATCGTTTGAACACTCGATGATCATCCATGCTCGTGTTCGTTTTGAGTTCCTGGAGGTCTCGGCTGCACGCCTTGCCTTAGGACCTCACAACTTGTCAATTTTATGCTAGGTTATGGACCAAACACTTGTTTTTTTGCTTCCGAGGGAAGAGGGTGGCTTGCTGGCCATCCCCTAAACCCATCGGTCAAGGCATGATGCCATCGGCCTTGGGTTCTCGCCATCGGCCAAAAGTTTTAGCCGATCGGCAATCTGTAGACACCCCATTTTTTACCGTCCTCAAGACTTGGATGTCATCGTTTGAACACTCGATGATCATCCATGTTCGTGTTCGTTTTGAGTTTCCGGAGGTCTCGGCCACGCACCTGGCCTCAAGATCTGTCAACCTGTCTGTTTTGTGCTTGGTTGCGGACCAAGCACTTGTGTTTTTGCTTTTGAGGGAAGAGGGTGGCTTGTTGGCCATCCCCTCAACCTATCGGCCAAGGCTTGAGGCCATCGGCCTTGTTTTCTTTCCATCGGCTAACAGTGTTGGCCGATCGGCACATTATTTGGTCGGCCAGCCGTTTTCTTGGTCAATCGGCCATGTTTTCTGGCTGAACCCTGTTCATCTTCTTTATGCAGATATTTTATGCCAGCTGCCACAGCTGGCATGCACAATTCCCCCCCTCCATACACGTGTATGGAGGGATTTGCCCCTTGATTAGCTTGCTTAGGAAGCCTTGGAATTCGATTTCTATAAGAGGGAAGGCCGTCCTCCCTTCTCAAGGGTTCCAAAAATCTGAGATAGAAGATATATATCTATCTATCTCTATAGCTCCCTCTCTCTATATATTTGTGTGTGTATTTGTGCTCAAAAGGTTGTTTTGTTCACACTATTGCACACAAACACCTAGCAATACACCATCCTTTGGTTGCTGAGATGCTAGAGAGTTAGTTTCAGAGTTCTTGGAGTGGTTTAAGCTTGGAAAAGTTGCTGGAGCCTTGTTCTTGAGAGTGTTCTTCAAGGGTGAGCATTCTTGCTTTTAATACCCCATTCTTGCTTAAGCTTTTAGCTCTTCTTGCTTATTGTTTTAAGGTTAACTCTTAACTGATAAAAGTTCTCTTTTTACTTTCTTTAGACCTTTGTTTAAGGTCACTTTTTGGTTTGGGGTTGTTTACCCCCTCTTAGCCCTTGTTTGGCCATATTTTAGGCCATCCCTTTTGGCTCTTATTCTTGGCTTTGCATGACCTTCTTACCACTGAAATCCCAAGGATTTTCAGTGGTGGGAAGGTGGTTTTGGAGTCCTAAATAGGAGAGGGTCATCCCCTCTCCTTATTGTCTTGTATGCTAGTATAAATGGCTTATATTCATAGCATGTTTTCTTAGCTTGTTTTAGCTCCATTTCAGCAAGTATTTGGTGTTATTTTGCCATGATATACCTCTATTTCAAGTTGGTTTAACGGCCTCTTACATGCTCCATATACTTGTCTTGCAATCCCCTCATTTGCCTTAATATGCATCATGTCGTAACATGTCATTCTAGCATGATTTTGGCTCAACTCCATGAAGCTTTCAGCCATGTTGTACCATGCTTAAGCTCTAATTTGAGTTGTTTTGAACATATATGCCATGCTTTGTATAGCCATAAGGCATTCTAGCTTGTTAGCCTTAAGTGTCCAAGTCTCTAGCATGCATTACTTGGCTCATTTCAATGATTTGGCATCATTTGTTATGGTATATCAGTCCATGTTTCATGCTCAAACACTTGCACTTGTCACTCCTTTAATGCTTTAAAGAGTTGATGTTTTATGCCTCATGAATGGATAATTGTGTATGTTTCCATGCTTAGGTCATTTGGATGCCTGGGTTTTTGGTCTTGTTTTACCATGCCATAACTCTATTTTTATTGGTTTAAGTCATGCCATATTTGGTTTTGATAGGTGTAGTGTAACATCCCTTTTGTAGCCTTGCATGCCTCATGCTTTTGGCATTGTGTTCTAGCTTGTGTTGGCTAGTTTCGAGCATGTTTTTGGTCTTGTTTGGACCTACCTTGGGACTAATTTAGGTCCCCTTGGCCCTTTGGGGCTTGTCTTGCATAACCATGGTTTGAGTCCCTTGGCTAGTCTTGCTTTGGGCTTTCTTGCATGCTTTGCTTGTGTGCTTTGGTTGGTTTGGCACCTTTCCATGCATGATTTCAGAGCTTACCATGTTTGTCACATGTCCATATATGTCCTCTTTTAAGTGTTCTTGAAAGTTGCCCCCCTTATGCCTAGGTGATAGGCCATCACATGTGCATGTTTGTATGTGTTTTTGTCCATCATTTCTTAGCACTTTGGCCACTAATTTGAGCATGTTTGGGAGTAGCCCATTTTGGTTTAAGTCCATCTTACCATGTTGTTGCATGCTGTGCATGTTTGCATATTTAGGTTGTATGCCTATTGCATATTGTATGCTTGCATGCTCATGTTGCATTAGATTTGTATCATGCTTGAGTTGTTTTCATGTTTGCTTCATGCTTAGGTTACATTGCATTATGTATGCATTGCCTTGCCTCTTGATCAAGCATGATAGAGGTTGGGGCCCCTTGTGTGTTTTTGTGCATTTCATTCCATATTGAATTGCACACTTGGCTTCTTTGGCCATCATGCATTGAAATGCGTGATTGGTGGCCCGAGGGTCGAGAACTACACTCCTTTGAGTCTCAAACATGATAAGGAGTGTGGTTGTGCAAACATTGTCTTGCAAATGTATTGCTATGCTTTGTCTATCCTCTGTTGCAACAACAGGAGCAGTCTGCAGGAAGAGATGGCCGATCGACCATATCCAGTGCCGGTTGGGTACAAATATTTGGCCGAGAGCCTTAGCTTTGGTCGATGACTAGTTTCCCTTGGCCGATGGCTCTATATTTTGGCCGATGGTCTCTCAATATGCCCACAAGGTGGTTCAGAAGTGTCACAGAAGTTAGCACAATTTTCAGAGGTACAAAGCACGGCACACAGAGGCAACATAAAGCGTGGCGATGGATTTCCGAGCAAAGCCGTCCGAGCATGCATTCATCCCTTGTCTCGAGGCCATTTCAGTGTTTTAATAACTTAGAATAGTTATTTATTTCGATTTGTTTGTGTAATTAATTAATTAGCTTGTTAGTTAGTTAATTAGTTAATTTGTATTACTCTTTCGGTCCCTCCATCGAGAGGGCGCAATTGATGTAATAAGCGTGCGTGTGTGTGATGCATGTCTTCCAACCTCACTTCTTTCTCACTTTTACTTAACCGCTTACGATGGTTAGCTTTAGGGCATATTTCATTTAGCATCCTTATGCTATGCATGTTCGCATCCATTCGTCTGTATTGCATGCATCGGGCTCGGCGCAGCATACTAACAGCATTGTATTTCAATTTCTATTTGAATACATTATTATCAAATTGCATTTCACATGCCATCTTAGAATAGTCGAGCCAATTTCTAGTTGCATTTTGCAAGTGTTGCATTAGCCATCTTAAAAATGAGCTGGGATCATGCATAATATTACTAACTAGTTCTTTGTTTTGGCTCTTAGTACACTGTGAGTGTTTATGCTTTAGCATCTTGCATGTGTGCAAATGTTAACATGACAACATGCTTGCCATGAGGCTAATTGCTTGTCACGCCCCAAACCTGCCCCTAAAAGTTTGGACATGACCTAATCAAAAACAGACAAATAACCTAATATACATAATATATGGAGCCTTGACGGAAGCACCAAAGTTTAACAAAATACTAAACTCCATTGAGCTGCCTCTGAAATGCCAGGATCACATGCATTATATACATTACAATAACCAATCACAAGCCAAAACTATACCTTGAGCATCAGCCATATATATATATACCCATACAGACCCAGCCCTAAGATCGGGCATAAACAAAAGCCATATACACACAACCGTAAATGGGTATTCAACACGTGACAACACCTTAACAAAGCTTCACGAAACTCAGCGGACTCGCGTAATGCTCGGACTCATAAAGGTTGAAAAAGGGAACGGACGTCCCGGGGTAAGGATTGACCTCCTGGTTGGTTACCTACAAAACAGACATACAGAGGGTGAGCCGTGCTCAGTGAATAGTACTACTTAATTGGTACAATGCTTAACTTGAATTAAAAGAAAACAACTAAATTCGTAGCTTATCAACACTTATCGAACTCTAAATAGTGTTCAAAGTTCCTTGGAATCAGTTGAGAATAGAATCATGTACTTATCAAGCTTCAAACCATATACTTGAAAACCTATACTTAACTGCCTAACATATACTTATCACTCCTCGAATCATACACCTGAAAACATTTACTTAAACTTCATAACATGTACTTACCAAACTTAAAACATACACTTAACATGTTCAAAACACCTTCTCAAGCATACAATGCAAATCCCATATAATGGTCTTAGACTCTATTTGGAAACATACTAGCTTGAACATCTTGAAATATACTAACTTGAACATCTTGGAACATATTAACCTGAACATCTTGATATACATTACATATCAACACAGTAGTCTGATGCTGTGCAAAGTATATAACAGCCCTAGGCCCAATCCTGCAACATAAACATAATGGTTATAATTGAAACATGTGGCACGAGGCCCTTGTAACTTGTGGCACGAGGCCCTTGTAACTTGTGGCACGAGGCCCTTGTAACATATGGCACTAAGGCCCTTGTAAACATATTGGCACTAAGGCCCTTGTAACATATGGCACTAAGGCCCTTGGAAGTTGGCAGAAAGCCCTTGAGAGTTGGCATGAAGCCCTTGTAACATACGGCACTAAGCCCTTGTAAACATATTGGCACAAGGCCCTTGAAAATGGCGTTAAGCCCTTGAAACATGATGGCACAAGGCCCTTAAAACATGATTGAAACTTATGGCACGTGGCTCTTGAAACATACTTGAAACTTGTGGCACATGGCCCTTGAAACATATGGCCTTAAGCCCTTTTAACATGTTGTCATTAACTTTTCATGCATTAACATTAAAAACATTCATGTATTAAACATTAAGAACATTCATGTGTTACCATTAAGAGCATTTGCATAATTACCATCAGTAATGCTAAGACAATCATTATCTGTAGTAAAGCGTACTACTACTCACAGTGCTGTGATGATGTGCCAGTTCCTCCCTGCGTGTGTCCTGCACACAATCATAACTTAGACATTAATTCGCTTTCCTCTTAAATCATTGAAACCATTCCGTGTGTTCTTACACTTCACGTGAGTTTATCATCATTTTAAAGTCATCTGAAAAATATTCTAAAAATACCAGAGGAACAAGCATGCAAAACGGAACAACGTTTATTTTTGCTCGAAAAAACCTCCGCTCGGCGCCACTTTACGCCGAGCGGGATCGCACAAATTATAAAACTGCTGGAAGGTGGATTTTCCCGCTCGAGCGGGCCTTCCTCCGCTCGAGCGAACCACGCGAAATTCTGAACATCTGATCTTTCCATTTCATATCCTAACTCCATTTTTCATGCCATTTAATGCAATCCAAGGTGAATTTAAATCAACACCTCAATCTACCATTACCATAACATGGATTCTTGACAAATTCGACAAATTAGAAGCTTCAACAAATCATCTCTCCCTCAAATTTCATTCTTAGATTTGGATTTAACTTCTACATGGTCATACGTAATTAAAATTCTTGAAGTATAACACAATATTAACATACTTCCATGAGATGATGATCTAAACTAAAGATGGAAGTATAAGTTCCATACAACACTTAAATTAGTTCCAAAACAACTAATAAATGAGACACCCTTATAATCAAACATGAAACAAGCATGAATCTTACATAACCATGAATTACAATCTCTAAGTTGCCATAATAAGGGAAGCTTAACCTTACCTTGAATTAAACTTCCACAACTTTAACCAATTTGCCAAGTTTTCTTGTTGGATTTCTTTTCCCCAATTCTTGCCCTCAATTCCCTCTTCTTTCTCCCCCAAAAGAGATATACACGTTTTTGCTCAAAGTCAAGAGACATGGAGATATTTATGGAAATAACAAAAAGCATATAAGACGAAATTCAATCGTTTTATCATTCCGAAATTAAAATTTCGTAAACATGCTTAATATTACCAGAAAATTATGCTGATCACATATATACAGTCAATTTCTGAAAATTTAATCTCTAAGGCATCCAATTTCTGATCCGAACATTCTAGTGGAACAGATAGGTTTCTTTATGCAACAGATAGGCATTCATAAACATAGATTTCACTTTCTTAATGATAATTTTTCATGGAATGGTACAGTAAACAGTAAAAAGTACTAATCAAGGACTGAGAATATATCTGAAATCATATGCGAGGGTCGGGTTATTACATTGCTTATGTGATATACCTGCATGAATGACTGTGGGTGAAGGTTGGATTACCTAAATTGGAATGATTCATTGAAATCCGTGTTTTAACCTACTTGCGAGTAGCAAACTTCAAACCATTTCCAAACAAACAGATATGCGTTGCTCTTTTCCAAATTAGGCGATCTAGTCTATACTTGTGTGTTGTGCGCATCACGTAGTAATTCTAGCTAAAAAACTAGAATAAGAACGCATGTGTTTTCAAAAGCAAGATATCATGTTTAGTATAGGCCGATCTTTGATCGGGTGAGCGGGGGTGGTCATAGATGACCTTCCCCAATCGTACCCAAGTTCCCAAGCCGAGGCAACTTTGGTGATAATGGACACGTGGCCTTCGGCAACGAGTCAGGATTTCCTAAATTCCCCCAAAACAAAATATTTAGGTGGCGACTCTGTATCTGGAAAAGCAGTCCATGTTTGGTACTTCTTTCTTAAAAATCAGTTTTCCAAAACGATTTGCCGGATTTGGACTCTTTGGTGATTTAGCAATCTCACATCGCAGATTGTGAAATTAGATTAAGAACCGTGACATTGAGTCTGAACTGTAGTAGCAAAGCCCAAGGGCGCGTCTACAGTTTCTGGCGACTCTGCTGGGATTTTGAGAACTTGACTCGAACTCATGATATCTTGTTTTGATTACACTTATGTGTTTCTTTGCATTGCCTGTGCATTGGTGCGCCTAGGACACCGTGTTTGCTGTATTCTATTCCTGAACGGTTTGTCGGAGGCCCGCTTTAAGAAACGTACCATAAGGCTGATCGGTTGTGGGCTCTGCCACGACAGGAACACAAACCCCAGTTTTTACCAGGGCACCCTTTTTTGACCTTTCGACCTAGTGCATATCGGAATCCATAGTGACCATTCCAAACTAGGACAGGTTGCTTACCCGATTGTAGGTTGTTTGAAACCGCTGTGTGCATAGTGAAACCCTAGCTCTTGACAAAATAAGCCAGAGAAACCCTACCCCAACATAGGGGTGTTATGGCTCTTTTTTGCTTAATTATGTGCTTTTAGAGTGTGCCTCTACAGGGAATGCACGTATCAGTTTGCAAGTCTGAGTATCAGGCTTGCGGGCATCAGTATTTTGAGAATCGATTATCTCTGCTATCGATTGATTTTGGGGTAATAATTTGGGGAACAGTGATCAATGGCCGAATACAGTTATTCAGCTATCCTTATGTCTGTTCGGGTGAAATTGGGCTAAGATACTGCCTGTTTTCTCTTTCAGTTCAGAGATTTGGTTTAGAGCAACCAGTGTTCTCCTTCGCCGGGACAAGGCAGAAAAGGGCCAGTCAAGGCTCACCGGTTCATCAGATCCGTCAGCCACCAGTCACATCACCTCTATTCAGTTCAGCAGACTCATGATGACACAGAATTCAGAAGAAATTGTGGTCATGGCAACGGCACTAAACCAAGGAATCGCCACACAGGGTGAGACTGATGTTGAGATGCAATGTCCACCCAGGTCACCTGCCACACATCCAATCTGGGAACCTCAATTATTTCAAACCCGTAAGCCCACCACTTTTGAGCTGATGGGAATGATCGGCGATCTTCAGAGATCTGTTGCTGATCTAGCCTTCGGAATGACGGCTCCGCCATCGATCACATCATATCCCAGAAATTTCATGCCAGAAGAGCCTCCACTATTGGGGCGAATTGTAATTGAACTCAGTCAACCTGAAGCCATCCCAAGTTTCGGCAATGACATGTCGACAACAACAGGACTTCGCACTGATGTAGCAACCCAAACCTTCGACCGAGCTCAGGCAAGTGGTAAGAGCTAGGTGGGGGTAGACACTGATCCCTATGAACAACTTCTGCAGGCTACTGAAGCTTTGAAAGCCAGAGGACTGAACAAACAGCAGGTGCTCACTGTTGTTGCAAAAACTATGAATGACACTTTCTCCACTCAGACTGAGGGCAGTTCAAGCCAAGGGAAAAATTGAGAGAAGGGCTGTCATACCAGAACCGTTCCCTCCAACCCTAATTCTGCACCCGGGAAAGATCAGTAGACCAAGCCTACACTCACCGATCCCTTTTCCAGTGCACCCAGCAAAAATCCACAAACCTCGAAGTACCTACCCGGAGGTCGCAGGGTCTTCCATGCCCTCTACATGCCTTTGTCTAAGGCTCTTCAAATCCTTGCTAAAAAGGAGCATCTCAAACCTCTCGAGCCTCGGCCTCTTCCTAGTCGTCTTCTATCTAGTCATGACGCTACCCAGTACTGTGCGTACCATCAACAAACTGGTCATGGGACCGATAATTGCTTCCGTCTTCGCCACGAAGTACAGGATTTGTTTGACAGCAGGGTCATCCTCCCACTAAGCTCAACAAAGTCTATCATCACTGGATCAGTGAATCTGGAGGATAACGTGATGTGATCAGGGAATGAACCACCTGCGGGCGACACTCAGTTTACTTCAGATATGGCGTATGGCACGCACGATTTTGAGCATTTGCGAATGCTGGTTTTTGTGCTTTCTGACTTGGGTATTCAGTCAGTTTTGTTGTCTTCTACATAGTCAGTCTTTTTGTACTATGTTAGTTGGGGTTTGTCTTGGTGTATCGAGTCAGTCCTGTTGCGTTGTAGTCAGGTGATTTCGGGGGTGTTACCTCGGATATTATTATTTTGTTTTGTGTTTGTCTTTTTGCTTTCTTTTGAGTCTGTTTCTGCTATGGAGCTACTTACACCAGAAGATTTGAATGAAGCAACTGTGGTTTTTGTGCTTGTTTCTGCTTTTGAGCCTGTTGTGCCAGCAAGTGTGAGTGAAATGGCAGTGCATTTTCACCTACCTCTTCTGTGCCTTTAAGTCATTGCATTGACCTAAGTTTTTCAAAACTTTTTAAACACTGTGGTGAAAACAAAGAGGAAGGAATTCCTCAGGTTTTGCAAAAATTTGATCATTCGAGAGAAAGAAATGCATGCTAAGCCCTTAATGAATGAAATCATGTTTGTTAACGTGAGTACATGAAAGGATCCTAGTGTGATCTAGATTGGTTCTGCACTGTCTTCAGCGCGAGCGATTTGTCGCTTTCTTAAAAGATTTTAAAAAATGTTTTGTGTGGTCCTGTGAAGACCTGTGTGGAATCGCTCTTGAGATTGCGCAACCTAAGCTCGCTCTCAGCCTCGAGACTCAACCCCTTTGCTTTAAAACCTTGAACTTAGATTTAGAATGTCCAATGGTCAATCACAATGTGAGGCCTGTGTGACCAGATTCGAAGCAGCCCATGAATTAGGGGTGAGAAGGTCAGACATCGTCAAAAGAAGCGTGTAAAGCTAGATCAGAAGCACCCCTCAAACTGGGGGCAAAAAATGTCAGATTATGCTCGAAGAGCCAGAGATGGATCATTCTGCAAATCAATGAAGATTGGCAAGAATGCCAAATCTCAGAAGGGAGGAAAGAAGAAAGTATTGCTGAAGGACAACTAAGTTCTTATCCACAACACTGGGGCAATTTAGCCCCCCATTGGATGGACTCCTACATCATCAGCGAACAGCAGCCATTCTTCTAGGTTCAAATGGCTTCGAGATCCCAAAACCATTTGACATGGACAAAGTTACACTTTTACCCTTGAGAGGCTCGTTGGGCCGAAAACCCGGAAGGGCGACCCAGGCAAAAGTTAGAGCAAATGAAGAAGAAAAAAGAAAAAAAAGAAAAGAACAAAAGAAAAAGAGAAAAAGAAAAATGAAGAAAATGAAAATTCTGAACAAAGAAATGAAAAGAAAATAAAAACATAGCTTGCAAGGTTGAAAACCCGGAAGGGCGGCCTTGGCAAAAGTTAGAGCGTAAAAGGAGAGGTTAATACCTGAGTGTACCTTAACCGGAACTACATAAGGCTTGATTCCCATGTTTGGGATACGTAGGCAACTTCATTCTAAAGTCCAGCCACAAACACTTCCAAATTGATTGTGTCCGTGTAATGGTTTTGATCATCTTTGCCGTCTCTATATCCGACAGAGTTTGGTTGTGTTCATCACTCTGAGGATTGACTACAATGCACTACGGTGCCATTCAGACAAAGGGCAAATTTCCGTTGCTGTACAATGTGCTGCGGTGCTATTCAAATAAGGGGCAACTTTCCGTTGCCATGTAGTGCCACTTAGACAAGGGGCAATTTTCCATCGTTTTGGATCTGATGTTGTGCATCTGGAGAGTAAGTTCCATGCTCGTTGAGCAGTGGATGTTTGCAAAAACAGTTTTGGAGAATTTTTACTGAGGTTGACTAATTTTCTCGAAAATTATTCCATTTTTCCAAAACTGGACCTTTTTTTTTTACCCAAAAACGGAAAATTTTCAGTGCTCACAAACTAACTTGCATGATTTCAAATCAAAAAGTTGAACAAGTATGTTAATCTAACTCTCATCTTGGTCAAAATTGTTTTAGTAGAAAGCCAAACAAAAAATGGCCAAAATGATGAACTAGGGGCACAGTCGAGTCAGGTGTTCTGTGTTTTTCCCATTGTCAAAGTACTTGCCAAGAAGGGCATTCTACCTGCCAGAAAGTGCACAGCTGAAGCTGTCAGCAAAAGGACTGAAAGCTCTCTCATCCTCTGAGCAACGAGGTATCAAGCCAAGTGCGAGCCACGAATTGGAATGGATCAAGATATTCCACTCCCTCATCTAGATGGATTTAATCACGTCCAAACTCCCCAGCGGAACATCGTCAACTGATGTCAACTGCAGAGTTGCTATACACCCACTTATAGCGCAACCCCTCTGTGGGAAAGTTCACTGTTGTGAGCAGAAGAAAGAGAATCTAGCATAATGCCAGGGGCAAGAGCCCACAACTTCTTGTTTATCCATCAACCACCCAGGGGACGGATTAAAAAAATTAGAGAGATTGAAGAATAGGGAGATGTGCGATGAGAGAAAAAGTGAGAAAATGGCTTTTTCAGAAAACAGAGCTTGAGGGCCTAGTGATGGGAGAATCACAAATGAGAAAGGGTGGGAAACAATACCCAGAGTAATAGGCTCCCTGTGCACGTCTGAGTGTCGTGTCTTTTTGTTTTGTCTTGATTCTTGTTTTGAGTCGTTTCGAGTGTTACTCAATGTGTTCAGGTTGTTTACCTTTTGTTTTTCGTTGTTGAGTCATTTTTGCTATGGTCAGTTGTAGGCTCAATACCCAATCAAAAACTCATTCTCAAGTTCAAATTTCAAAAAATCGTTTTGTGCTCAGAGTGCTGTGCCATTCTCCACATTTGTGCAAAACAGGATTTGTTCTTTTGTAAAACCACAGGGTTCAACCCAGGTCATGTCAGAATAGTAAAACCAGGACCTATTTGAAGCTATATGGGTTCCGGACGGTGAAGCAAAAGAAAAGAGGGAAAATTCGGAGCATCTGAGTATGTTTCAACTTCTGTATGTTCAAGATGAGTCTTGTGCGTAATAAATCGAAAGCACTGTGTTATGAGCCATGGGTTCAGAGCGAGTAGTGTGCTGTATGGGTAGTATGTTCAGAATACACCGTGTGCAGAATAAACCGAGTACTGTGTTATGAGCCATGGGTTCAGCGTGAGCAGTGCGTTGAATACGCCGTGCACAGAATAAGCTGAGTACTGTGCTATGAGCTGTGTATTCAGAATGAGTAGTGTGCTGTATAAGCTGTGTGTTCAAAATGAATGGAATACTATGTGTCAGCTGTTTCTATGCCAGAATGGCGATCAGAAGTGCTCTCCTTGAGTGCTAGTTCTAGCCGAAGTTACCTTGGCTGTGTTCGCAATGAGTTCCTAGGAGATCAATTGCGATGGTGGAAACTAGAGTTCGAATGATTGTTGCCCAGAACACAAAGGTTTGGAATTTCCGAGACTAAAGTCTGGTTTGAATACCCAGGGGTATGTCCCCAGCTTGAGATCTGTATGGAAGCCCCATAGGTCGAGGCAGCGGGTATGCATCTCGATTCTGGATACTAATCCAACCTAGCTTGTCACCCCGTTGAAGAATAGGGAAAGTTGTGAGTATGATCAGGAAGAAAAACGGCATCCGTGGTTTTCCCAACAGATGTGGCTCCTTGTCAGCATTTCAGCTTCTTTATACTATGAGTTGGAGATAAGTGTTTGAGGCACACAATACAAAGGGAGATCCCCGTCAAAGTATAGCGGTTTGTTGTTACTCACCCCGTGAGGTGCTTTCTAAAGTGCCGCTTCACTTGTTTATTACATTCCTTAACATCATGCATTCTACCTACCAGGTTTCTTTCGTGAACGGAATTGTATGTATGGTTCATTCAGGGAAGTTTAACTGGTACCTTTCCTCTCTTGCATGTGATACGCTGAGAGGTTTACCTTTCCTCTCTCGTGTGTGATACGTTGAGAGGTTTATCTTTCTTCTCTTACGTGTGATACGCTGGGAAGTCTACCTTTCCTCTCTTGCGTGTGATACGCTAAGAGGTTTACCTTTCTTCTCTTGCGTGTGATACGCTAAGAAGCTTACCTTTCCTCTCTCACGTGTGATACGTTGAGAGGTTTTGTCTTTCCTCTCTGGCGTGTGATACGCTGAGAGGTGTACCTTTCCTCTTGATTGCATTGTTTTACATTCCTTTTTCTTCGGGGAACACGGGGATACGTCCCTATGTTTCTCTTTCTTTCAGGGAGCATAGGGATCTGTCCTCATGTTTCCCATCTTTTCGAAACATGGGGATATGTTCCTATGTTTCCCCCTCTTTTCAAAACACGGGGATATGTCCCTATGTTTCTCTATTTGTCCCTTTCCTCACACGATTTTAGCGTGTTTGGAATTTATCTCAAGTTGCGGTGTATACGCGCCTAGGCAGGTTGTTTTCGGACCTCCTCTCATGATTTCAGCGGGGTTTGAGTGTCCCGTTCCTTACACGATTTCAGCGTGTTTGGAATTTATCTCAAGATGCGTGATGTGCAGGCCTGGGCGAGTTTTATCTCAGGTTGTGTTTTGAACATGCCTAGGCGGGTTGTTTTCGGACCTCCTCTCACGATTTCAGCGTGGTTTGAGTGTCCCATTCCTTACACGATTTTAGCATGTTTGGAATTTATCTCAAGACGCGTGATGCGTGGGCCTGGGTGGGTTTTATCTCAAGTTGTGTTTTGAACACACCTAGGTTGGTTGTTTTCGGACCTCCTCTCACGATTTCATCGTAGTTTGAGTGTCCCGTTCCTTACACGATTTCAACATGTTTGAAATTTATCTCAGGACGCGTGATGCGCTGGCCTAGGCAGGTTTTATCTCTGGTTGTGTTTTGAACACGCCTGGGCGGGTTGTTTTCGGACCTCCTCTCACGATTTTAGCGTGTTTGGAATTTATCTCAAGACGCGTGATGCGCAGGCCTGGGCGGGTTTTATCTCAGGTTGTGTTTTGAACACGCCTGGGCGGGTTGTTTTCGGATCTCCTTTCACGATTTCAGCGTGGTTTGAGTGTCCCGTTCCTTACACGATTTCAGCGTGTTTTGAATTTATCTCAGGACGCGTGATGCGCAGTCCTGGGCGGGTTTTATCTGAGGTTGTTATTTGAACACGCCTAGGTCGGTTGTTTTCGGACCTCGTCTCATGATTTCAGCGTGGTTTGAGTGTCCCGTTCCTTACATGATTTCAGCGTGTTTGAAATTTATCTCAGGACGTGTGATACGCAGGCCTGGGTGGGTTTTATCCTAGGTTGTGTTTTGAACACGCCTGGGCGGGTTGTTTTCGGATCTCCTCTCACGATTTCAGCGTGGTTTGAGTGTCCCGTTCCTTGCACGATTTCAACCTGTTTGGAATTTATCTCAAGACGCGTGATGCGCAGGCCTGGGCGGGTTTTATCTCAAGTTGTGTTTTGAACACGCCTAGGCTGGTTCTTTTCGGACCTCCTCTCACGATTTCAGCATGGTTTGAGTGTCCCATTCCTTACACGATTTCAACATGTTTGAAATTTGTCCCAAGTCGCATTGTGTATGCGCCTGATTGTTTGTTTTTCCTCCTCTCATGATTCCAGCATGGTTGGAGTATGTCATCCTTTCGCATCTACTATATTATTTTGCATCGCACTATTTTGTGCATCTTAATTGCATTTTGCATGCATTTCATTTCGCGCTATTTTGCGCATCGCGCTATCTTGCGCACTGCATACATGCACCTGTCAGTGCATTGCATTTAGCATTTCATTTCGTGCTATTTTACGCATCGCACTATCTTGCGCACTACATACATGCACCTGTCAGTGCATTGCATTTTGCATTTCATTTCGCGCTATTTTGCGCATCGTGCTATCCTACGCACTGAATATATTCACCTATCAGTGCATTGCATTGTGCATTGCATTTCATTCGCGCTATTTTGCGCATTGCGCTATCCACCTGTTAGTGCATTGCATTGTGTATTGCATTCCATTCGCGCTATTTTGCGGATCACGCTATTTTGTGCACATCATATGCACCTGTTAGTGCATTGCATTGCATTTTGCATCACTCGCGCTGTTTAGCGCATCGAACTATTTTGTGCATTACA
Source organism: Camellia lanceoleosa (assembly GCA_025200525.1). Taxonomy (NCBI): domain Eukaryota; kingdom Viridiplantae; phylum Streptophyta; class Magnoliopsida; order Ericales; family Theaceae; genus Camellia; species Camellia lanceoleosa. The sequence continues at coordinate 44,028,970 of CM045766.1, read as the reverse complement.
TAGTATCATTCGCGCTATCTTGCGCACCTTACCTGCACTTGTTAGTGCATTGCGTTGTTTTGCACCCCTTATAACTTGCATTGTCTTGCTCGTTATGTGCATTATTTTGCACGCCCCTATAACTGGCATTGTCTTGCTCGTTATGTGCATTGTTTTGCACCCCCTATGACTTGCTTTGTCTTGCTCGTTTTGTGCATTGTCTTGTACTCCCTACTAACTTGTGCATTGTCTTGCACCCCCTACTAACTCGTGCATTGTCTTGCGCCCTTATCTAACTTGCATTGTTTTGCAATCTATCTATAACTTGCGTTGTTTTGCACATATCTATAACATGCATTGTTCCGCACTTTCTACTTGCATTGTTATGCACACTTCACTCATGTTGTTACGCACTTTTCGCTTGCATTGTTTTGCAAACTCACTAGCTCGCATTGTTTTGCAAACTCACTAACTCGCATTGTTTTGCAAATTTCACTAACTTGCGTTGTTTCGTACTTTCTCTAACTTGTGTTGTTTCGCACCCTCTCTGACTTGCCTTGTTTCGTACGTTCTACCTGCATTGTCATGCACTTCACACTTCACTCGCATTGTCACGCACTTCTCACTTGCATTGCTATGCATGTTTCTAACGATATTGTACATGTTAAGTTTCTTTCTTTTGCAGGCACGACATTGTATGTATGGTTCATTTGAAGCTGGCGAGACCAGACAAATCGGACAGGTATTGTACATCCTCCATGTGAGACGTAGGAAGAATTGTATAATTCTCTTATATCCTTTCTGCATGTAATGTAGTTAAATTTGTACTCGCCTGCTTAAAATTGTTGCATGTTATGCTTCGTCACAGCTTTCTTTGCATGATCATAAGTTATGTTCGGCATCATGCATTGTCCTTTGCATTTTTCCCCCGCCCTCGGGCGCATATCTTGCTATCTTGCATGCTTGTCTGACTCTTCGGCCTCGTCAAAAATGGGTCGTCTCTGGGCTTTGACACTCACTCCCGTCATTTTTATGACTTTCGAGTTCTGTCAAAGAGGGGCAACTATAGACACCGCATTTTTGACCGTCCTCAAGACTTGGATGTCATCGTTTGAACACTCAATGATCATCCATGTTCGTGTTCGTTTTTAGTTCCCGGAGGTCTCAGTCTCGCGCCTTGCCTCAAGATCTGTCAACTTGTATGTTTTGTGCTTGGTTGTGGACCAAGCACTTGTGTTTTTGCTTCTGAGGGAAGAGGGTGGCTTGTTGGTCATCCCCTTAACCCATCGGCCAAGGCTTGAGGCGATCGACCTTGTTTTCTTTCCATCGGCTAACAGTGTTGGCCAATCGGCACATTATTTGGTCGGCTAGCCCTTGTGTTGGTCAATTGGCCATGTTTTCTAGCCGAACCGTATTCATCTGCTTTATGCAGATATTTTATGCCAGCTGTCACAGCTAGCATGCACAATTCCCCCCTCCATACACATGTATAGAGGGATTTGCCCCTTGATTAGCTTGCTTAGAAAGCCTTGGAATTGGATTTCTATAAGAGGGGAGGCCCTCCTCCCTTATCAAGGGTTCCAAAAATCTAAGATAGAAGATATATATCTATCTATCTCTATAGCTCCCTCTCTCTATATATTTGTGTGTGTATTTGTGCTCAACAGGTTGTTTTGTTTACACTATTGCACACAAACACCTAGCAATACACCATCCTTTGGTTGCTGAGATCCTAGAGAGTAGTTTCAGAGTTCTTGGAGTGGTTTAGGCTTGAAAAGTTGCTGGAGCCTTGTTCTTGGGAGTGTTCTCCAAGGGTGAGCATTCTTGCTTTTAATACCCCATTCTTGCTTATTGTTTTAAACTTAACTCTTCACTGATGAAAGTTCTATTTTTACTTGCTTTAGACCTTTGTTTATGGTCACGTTTTGGTTTGGGGTTGTTTACCCCCTCTTAGCCCTTGTTTGGCCTTATTTTAGGCCATCATTTTTGGCTCTTGTTCTTGTCTTTGCATGACCTTCCTACCACCAAAATCTAGAGAATTTTCAGTGGTGGGAAGGTGGTTTTGGAGTCTTAAATAGGAAAGGGTCATCCCCTCTCCTTGTTGTCTTGTATGCTAGTTTAAATGGCTTATATTGGTAACATGTTTGCTTAGCTTGTTTTAGCTCCATTTCAGCAAGTATTTGGTGTTATTTTACCATGATATACCTCTGTTTCAAGTTGGTCTAATGGCTTCTTACATGCTCCATATACTTGTCTTGCAATCCTCTCATTTGCCTTAATATGCATCATGTTGTAACATGTCATTCTAGCATGATTTTGGCTCAACTCCATGAAGCTTTCAGCCTTGTTGTAACATGCTTAAGCTCTAATTTGAGTTGTTTTGAACATATATGCCATGCTTTGTATAGCCATAAGGCATTCTAGCTTGTTATCCTTAAGTGTCCAAGTCTCTAGCAGGCATTACTTGGCTCATTTCAATGACTTGGCATCATTTGTTATGGTATTTCAGTCCATGTTTCATGCTCAAACACTTGCACTTGTCACTCCTTTAATGCTTTAAAGAGTTGATGTTTTATGCCTCTTGTCACGCCGTAAACCCGCCCCTAAAAGTTTGAGCATGACCCATTCGAAAACGGACACTAAACCTGTCATATATATCTTACGGGGCCTGAACGGAAGCATTTACCAATATAAATTAATAAAAATAAAAGAACTGCATCCATTGAGCGACCATTATCATGCCAGGACCACATACAGAACATTAAGCAAATAAACATACAGTGACGTGCATAAGAGAATTAGCTATATACATATATATACATACGCACCAAATTTCTTAGAATTGGGCGTAAAACAACATGGACAGGTAAAGGGATTATATACATCAACTTTAAGTAGACAATCACAGTGTAAAATCCAAAAGCTTAGCAAGAAGAGCTGCCTTCACTTAAGTGCTTGGACACTCTGAGGTTGACAAAAGAGGCACGGATGCCAAGGGTTAAAACTGACCTCCAGGTGGAGTGCCTACAGAAACAGACATAACACAAGTGAGTCAAGCTCAGTGAATAGTAGTACATAAATAAAATACTGCTTAACTTGAAACATTGTATAATAGAAGTACACATGGATTCGTAACTTCTCAATATTTATTGAACCATAAATTGTGTCTGACATGCTTTGGAAATAAGTGAAGATAGACATACGAACTAAATGCAACTTTTCGAATGTTCCTGAGCGGACCATACAATTTCTGCAATTCTACAATGCCAAGTAAAGTTCCAACCTGGTATTCAAAGCTTCAAACATGCACTTTCGTATATTAATGCAGCAGTCATGATACGAATCTGAATTTGTTCTTATTCATTATAGACTTAGATCTTATCATGAAACATATTGGCTTGGATATAATGTTTTGGATTATTATCCTTGTATAATGTGGCACAAACCCTTAATCATGGTGGCATGAAGCCCATTAACATAGTGGCACAAAGCCCTTGGATACTTACCAAGTTTCAACACATATACTTACTAAGCTTCAAAACATATACCTATCAATCTTTAAAACATATGTTTACCAAACATTAAAACATATACTTCTCAATCTTTAAAACATATGTTTACCAAACATTAAAACATATACTTATCAATCTTTAAAACATATGCTTCTCAAACTTTAAAACATATACTTAAGCATACAATGCAAAGTCCACATGATTTGTCCGAGTCTGTTTCACTTTATAGGCTCTTTCTTGACATATATCAGCTTGAACATAATGCTTGGCTTAGAGCCCTTGGATGGTCTTGACATAAGCCCTTAACCATTGGCATAAAGCCCTTGGAAGGTGGCATAAAGCCCTCGAAAATTGGCATTAAGAATGCCCTTGTAAATTGCCGTTAAGCCCTTGTAAATTGGCATTAAAAATGCCCATGAAAGTTGGCGTTAAGCCCTTGTAAATTGGCATTAAAAATGCCCTTGTAAATTGGCGTTAAGCCCTTGTAAATTGGCATTAAAAATGCCCTTGAAAATTGGCGTTAAGCCCTTGTAAATTGGCATTAAAAATGCCCTTGTAAATTGGCGTTAAGCCCTTGTAAATTGGCATTAAAAATGCCCTTGAAAATTGGCGTTAAGCCCTTGTAAATTGGCATTAAAAATGCCCTTGAAAATTGGCGTTAAGCCCTTGAAACATGATGGCACAAGGCCCTTAAAACATGATTGAAACTTATGGCACGAGGCCCTTGAAACTTGTGGCACATGGCCCTTGAAACATACTTGAAACTTGTGGCACATGGCCCTTGAAACATATGGCCTTAAGCCCTTTTAACATGTTGTCATTAACTTTTCATGCATTAACATTAAGAACATTCATGTATTAAACATTAAGAACATTCATGTGTTACCATTAAGAACATTTGCATAATTACCATCAACAGAATGCTAAGACAATCATTATCTGTAGTAAAGCGTACTACTCACAAGGCTATAACAGTGCTTGTCCTTCTCGGGTTATGCCCTACACATGTACACAACTTGTCCATTAAGGGCATCAAAGTTAAGCACATAAACAGAGCAAACAATATTTTGCGACATGAAGTTTTCAACCTACTTCTTCAACTCTCCAACTCAATATATATATAAAAGATTACTAGTCTTACAAAACACATTATGGCATTTACACCCATTCATCTTCTATTCAAAGAAAGAAAGGATTTTTATGAACATTTCCATGTCCCCAAAACTCCTTAAATTTCTAATGTTTTCACCAAAAACCAAGCATTTCCCCATCCCTAGAAAGAAATCCTATTAAATCATTCTCTTGATATTATAATTAAGCAAACCCACAATTATTTAGTAAAATGATTCGATTAAACCCATTCTTGGAAACTTCACATTTTAGGTCACAACAAAATTAATATCAACATAGGCAACATGATTCAACTCAACATTATATAATTCAACATATCTCAAAAGGAATTCTTAAATTTCATTTCAACATTCCATAATCGAATTCATATCGTCCATATCATCAACAAGTCTCTTCCCCAATTTCCTTTTATTAAAACATAAATTACAATGCATTTAACAAAGTTCAATCGCAAATCTTAAACATAATGTTCAAACATAACCAAATTGCAATTAAACTTGACCACATCTAATTCAACCTACCACTTTCATGATTCAACTACCAATTTGGGCCAAATCATTGATTAGCATCAAAAATCAACCTAGGGTTTCTAAGAAATCTACAAATTTCAAATAAAAGTTTGAATCTTCTTAACCCATTACTTTTTATTTCAAATCTTCCCATTATTAGGCACCCTAGGTCCATAATCCATAAGCCATACACCATAATCTAAACCCCATAATAGAATTCCAACATACCTCAAAAATTTCGAAATTCCAATCGGTAGAAAGTGGTGATCTCCTCTTATCCTCCATCCTTGATGCAAGATCCGTGGTTGATTTGTTATTAAAAGTGGAGGAAATCAAGGTTTTAGAAGTTAGGGTTTTCGGACTAAGGTAAAGAGGAAGGAAGAGGGAAGAAGAAACATGTAAGAAATGATCCAAAATCCCGTTTTCAAAGCTGCTGTCCCGTAATTCCCGCTCGAGCGGACTTATTTCCGCTCGAGCGGACCTGCCCTCAGCACAGATGTCGAAACTTTGAACAGGTATAACTCTCTCATCCAGACTCCGTTTTAGGTCGTTCTTGTGTCCAAATTGAAGCCCCGGAAATAAGCTTTCCAATGGTTCTAACCTCATATCCAAATTCCAAGTGTGGAAAAAGAAAAAGGTAAAAGAGTGGAGGCTGTTCGTAAAATAATTATCCAAATTAAATTCTTTGGTCCAATCTTACTTCACCATCATATTACCACCTCAACCAAAATCCCAAAATAAAATAAAGGCATTCCAAATACACTAATAAGATGTCAAAAATGAGCCCACATGCCTCAGAAGTACGACTCATCTTAGAGACCCGCTCGAGCGCCCAACATCACGCCGAAGAAAAAATTTGTCCGCTCGAGCGGCCACTTATACGCTCGAGCGGAAAATCACCACTCCCAGAATTTCAGCCCGCCTGCAAAATTACTGGAACCCCCAAAGGCCCGCTCGAGCGCCAACTACTCCGCTCGAGCGGAGGGAAAAATTTTCAGATTGTTGATAAAGGTCAACAATTCTAGCTCCAAAAACATAATTCGACGGCTAGTTCTTCAATTCCAATAGCAAACACATGAACCCTTAATGAAATCAAGATAACCTTCTATACGCACTTTGGGGTCATTACACCTCTTGAATGGATCATTGTGTATGTTTCAATGCTTAGGTCATTTGGATGCCATCTAAGTGGGTTTTTTGTCATGTTTTACCATGCCATAACTCTGTTTTTATTGGTTTAAGTCATGTCATGTTTGGTTTTGATAGGTGTAGTGTAACATCCCTTTTGTAGCCTTGCATGCCTCATGCTTTTGGCATTGTGTTCTAGCTTGTGTTGGCTAGTTTCGAGCATGTTTTTGGCCTTGTTTGGACTTGCCTTGGGACTAATTTAGGTCCCCTTGGCCCTTCGAGGCTTGTCTTGCATAACCATGGTTTGAGTCCCTTGGCTGGTCTTGCTTTAAGCTTTCTTGCATGCTTTGCTTGTGTACTTTGGTTGGTTTGGCACGTTTCCGTGCATGATTTCAGAGCTTACCATGTTTGTCACATGTCCATATTTGTCCTCTTTTAAGTGTTCTTGAAAGTTGCCCCCCTTATGCCTAGGTGATAGGCCATCACATGTGCATGTTTGTATGTGTTTTTGTCCATCATTTTCTTAGCACTTTGGCCACTAATTTTGGCAAGTTTGGGAGTAGCCCATTTTGGTTTAACTCCATCTTACCATGTTGTTGCATGCTTGTTTCATTTTGCATGTTCTTGCATGCTATGCATGTTTGCATATTTAGGTTGCATGCCTATTGCATATTGTATGCTTGCATGCTCATGTTGCATTAGATTTGTATCATGCTTGAGTTGTTTGCATGCTTGCTTCATGCTTAGGTTGCATTACATTATGTGTGCATTTTCTTGCCTCTTGATCAAGCATGATAGAGGTTGGGGCCCCTTGTGTGTTTTTGTGCATTTCATTCCATATTGAATTGCACACTTGGCTCCTTTGGCCATCATGCATTGAAATGCGTGATTGGTGGCCTGAGGGTCGAGAACTACACTCCTTTGAGTCTCAAACATGATAAGGAGTGTGGTTGTGCAAACATTGTCTTGCAAATGTATTGCCATGCTCTGTCTCTATCCCTCTGTTAATAAATAGATAGGCGGCAAAGAGATGGAGATGGCCGATCGACCATATCCGAAGGGACAACGCTTCACGACTATTAGCTTTTGGCTTGATGACTTAGCTTTGGTTTGGCTTGGGGCTCTCTCTCGGCCCCACTCCAAGGTGGTGAGGAAGTGTACAGCACAGTTTTCATTGATGTATTGCCGTGCTCTGCTCTATCTCTTGCAACAAAAAGGCGCGGTGCGGAAGAAGAGATGGTCGACCGACCATATCGATCGTGCCGATACAAATATTTAAATATTTGGCTTGGCCCTTTGATTTGACGATGACTCTTCTTTTCTCTTGGGGCGATTATGCCCATGCCTGTAAAGGGTGTGGTCTAGTGAAGTTAGCACGGTACAAAGCAGTGCAAACAGAGGCAACATGAAGCATAGCGATGGATTTCCGAGCGAAGCCGTCCGAGCATGCATTCATCCCTCGTCTCGAGGCCATTTCGTTGTTTTAATAACTTAGAATAGTTATTTATTTCGATTTGGTTATGTAATTAATTAATTAGTTTGTTAGTTAGTTAATTAGTTAATTTGTATTATTCTTTCGGTCCCTCCGTCGAGAGGGCGCAATTGATGTAATAAGCGTGCGTGTGTGTGACGATTGTCTTCCAACCCCACTTCTTTCTCCCTTTTACATAACCGCTTATGATGGTTAGTTTTAGGGCATATTTCATTTAGCATCCTTATGCTATACATGTTTGCATCCATTTGTCTGTATTGCATGCACTGGGCTCTACGCATCATACTAACTGCATTGTATTTCAATTCCTATTTGAATACGTGATTATCAAATTGCATTTCACATGCCATCTTAGAATAGTCGAGCCAATTTCTAGTTGCATTTTGCAAGTGTTGCATTTGCCATCTTAGAAATGAGCTAGGATCATGCATTTGATTACTAACTAGTTCTTTGTTTTGGCTCGGAGTACACTATGAGTGTTTATGCTTTAGCATCTTGCTTGTGTGCAAATGTTAACATGACAGCATGCTTGCCATGAGGCTAATTGCTTATGTGATATAATTGCCTGAATGCCTGTGGGTGAAGGTTGGATTACCTGAATTGGAACGATTCATTGAAATTCGTGTTTTAGCCTACTTGCGAGTAGCAAACTTCAAACCATTTCCAAACAAACAGATATGCGATGATCTTTTCCAAATTAGGCGATCTAGTCTATACTTGTGTGTTGTGCGCATCACGTAGTAATTCTAGCTAAAAAACTGGAATAAGAACGCATGTGTTTTAAAAAACAAGATATCATGTTTAGTACAGGCCAATCATTGATCGGTCGAGCAGGGGTGCTCATAGATGACCTTCCCCAATCGCACCCAAGTTCCCGAGCCGAGGCAACTTCGGTGATGACGGACACGTGGCCTTAGGCAACGAGTCAGGGTTTCCTAAATTCCCCCAAAACAAAATATTTAGGTGGCGACTCTGTATTTTGCAAAGCAGTCCATGTTTGGCACTTCTTTCTTAAAAATTAGTTTTCCAAAACGATTTGCCGGATTTGGACTCTTTAGGGATTTATTAATCTCACATCGCACATTATGAGATCAGATTAAGAACTGTGACATTAAGTCCAAACTGTAGTAGCATAAAGCCCTAAGGGCGCGTCTACACACTCTTTTCGGTCGGTCGGCAATTATGTTGGTCGATCGGCCATATTTTTGAGCCGAGGCCTTTCCATCTGTTTTTTGTAGATATTTTTTGCCAGCTGTGACAGCTGGTATCCACAATTCACATCCTCCATACACGTGTATGGAGGGATTTGTTTCAAGACTCAAGCTTGCTCAACAAGCTTGAGAATTGGAATTCTATAAGAAGGGAGCCCCTCCTCCCTTCTTAGAGGTCCATAAAATGGAGTCTTGAGAGATAGATATACATTTGTATCTATATCTCCTTGTTGATCCTTGTTTTGTGCTCTAAAGTGTCTTTTTGTCTTACTATTGCACACAAACACCTAGTAATACACCGTCCTTTGGTTGCTGAGATCCTTAGGAGTTGGTTTTGGTGTTCTTGGGTTGGTTTGAACTCAGAAAACTTCCTGGAGGTGTGTTCTTGAAGAGGTTCTACAAGGGTGAGCTTCTTGTTTTTAAACCCCCATTCTTGCTTAAGCTTTTAGACCTATTTGCATATTGTTTTAAGCTTAACTCTAAACTACAAAAAGTTCTGATTTTTTATGCTTAAGACCTTTGTTTAAGATCACTTTTGTGTTTGGGGTTGTTACCCCCCCTTAGGCCTTGTTTGGCCTTGCTTTTGTGCCTTCTTTGTGAGCTTCGGGATCACCTTGTTTTGGCCTTCTCACCACTGAAATCTAGAGGGATTTCAGTGGTGGGGATGGTGTTTTAAGGTCCTAAAAAGGAGAGGGTCATCCCCTCTCCTTGTGTCTTCAATACTTGCCTTAAATGCCTCATGTGTGAGCATGTTTGTTAGGTTTGTTTTAGCTTGTATATTAGCATGTATTTGTGGTTATTTTGCTGAGGCTTTCCACTATTTTTGCAAGATTGATCACTCCATGCATGGTTTATACACTTGTAGTGTAAATCACACACACTAGTCTTGTATGCTTCATGAAGTAGCATGTCATCCTAGCCTATGTTGTGTCCACTTCAGCATGTATTTGGTGTTGTCTTACCATGTCATACCTCTGTTTAGGTTTCGTTTGGTTAGCCTTTGCATGCCTCATGCACTTATAGTGCATGTCCATGAAATTGCCTTAACATGCTTTGTGCTTTAAGCCATGTTTTTAGCATGATTTTGGCTTAACTTCAAGAAGCTTTTGTCCATGTTATAACATGTTTAAGCTCTGATTTTGGTTGGCTTGGTCATGCATGACTTGTTTTGTATGGCCTTGGTTCAATCTAGCTTGTTAGCTTTGAGTATTGAGTCCTCTAGCATACATTACTTAGACCATTTTCATGATTCGGCATCATTTCATATGTGTTTTCAGTCCATGTTTCATGCTCAAAGGCTTGCACTTATCACTCCTTTAATGCTTTAAAGAGTTGATGTTTGATGCCTCATGAATGGATCATTATGCATGCCTCCATGCTTAGGTCTTTGGGATGCTATCTAAGTGGGGTTTTGGTCTTGTTTTACCATGCCATAACTCTGTTTTTCATTGGTTAAGTCACGCCATGTTTGATCAGCACAATTTTTAGAGTCATCTGGAAGGTTTAATTGAAATTTGATTTCGTGCGATTCGTAAGGTCACGTTTGGCTCTCTCTATTGTGTTAAGCCTATGTGTATGTATATTTATATATATAGATGTGCCATTGAGTTGTTGAACTCATCTCTTGGAACCTAAAATATCCAAAGGAGAGAGAGGAAACCGTGAAAGGGAGAGAGGAAGAGAGACAAATCTTCTCAACATCCATGGTGGCTTTGAAGATGATTGAAGGGAATTGAAGAAAGAGAAAGAAGATCACCCATGGAAACTTGGGGGAAATTGAAGAGAGCTAAGAGATAGACAAAGATTGAGCTAGGTATGATAATCTATCTTGAAACCTTGTGTTTAAAGTATCAATTTGGTGAAATCATAAAGATCTTGGAAGATTTAAACCCATTTGGGGATAAGGTTTCATGTATGTATTTGCTTCAGCTAATGTGAGGCATTAGAAATTGAGTTCTCTAATTTTGTTTATAAGTGGAGCTCAAGCTCATGGATATCATTAAATGAACTTTAGATTATGCAAGAATCAAGTGAATTTGTGGGTTTGTGGGTTGTGTTTTAAGAACCTTGAAGATCATGAAAGATTAAGCATTAATCTTGAACTTTGCGGCAAAGATTGATTTGTTTGACATGAAATTACACTTGGTTGATGTTAGTTTATCATGTTATGGGGCAATTTTACATGTTTTTGAGTGATTATGTTAGAAACCAAGCTCAAAAATGGAAAAACCAAGTGTTGGAGCAAAAATCATTTTCGGACTGCAAACCGCCCAGGACCGCACGTGCGGCGAGTCTTCCCGCACGTGCGGCAGTCCATGTCCAGCCCCAAGTTTGATTATGCTAAAAAGGCATGTGGTCCCGCACGTGCGGCCCCATTCCCGCACGTGCGGCCCTATTTCCCACACGTGCGGGGACAGCTCTGTTCAGCCAACTTTGAATAATCATATCGTTTGCATCCAGAGTCCGTTTTGAGTGATTATTGAGCCCAAAATCAATCCCCAGACGTATAGTTTCCAATGGTAGTGGTCTCACTCCCAAATTCTAAGTACAGAAATAGATATGCCCAAATTAGTGAGAGTTACTCACTTTTTGTCTACCGATTTGTGTCATTCCTTCGTCTGAACCTTTTCCCTATCGATTCCTCTTATCTTCTGAGACATGGATCATGACTTATGGAACACTAATGAGTTTAGAACCACTATGGCTATTGACTAAAGAATAAAATAGAGATTGGTTTTATTCTCTTCTTCTGCTATGTGCATTGTGTTTGTAGGTCAAGATGAGGACATCGTCCCACTGCTGTCAGAAACCAGTCACTGTGAGTAATTATTGTGTAACGATATGTTTCGCTTACTTTCTATGATTATGATTTATGTATTGTTACTTGTGAATGACATATACAACTGCTATTATGCTTTGATAGAATTAATGGACATGATTGAACGATGGCATCAATATGGACCTAAGGTCGTTCAGTTCTTATTAATAGTGGGCCCAAGGTCGTTCAGTTATCAGCTACTGAAAGTGGACAACTCTAGAAATGAGAGAGGTGATGACATGCCGATGTCTCACCAACCCTAATATATTTTGGATCAATGATAATTCGTGGCCAGAGGCCAAGGGAAGTAGTGTGCATGTCGATGTCCTACTTGCCCTCCAAAGTGTGACAGCTTTCAAAATGTGGGGCCGAGGCCGTTCTGTATTACATGTGGCCCCGAGGCCGTTCTGTATTACATGTGGGCCTAAGGCCGTTCTGTATCATACATGGGCCCAAGGCCGTTCTGGATTACATGTGGGCCTGAGGCCGGTTTGAAATATGGTAATGGATACGACTATGGTTAGTTTATCATATGTATATTATGTTCTCCAAGACTATGCTCGTTTACTTAAGCTCCTTACATTGCTATTATTCACTAAGCCTTACTCATTCCGTTTTATGTATATTTCTGTAGGTGAGCCATCGGAGATTGACAATAGAGTTGTACTAAGGTTCGCCTGTCTGCCAAGTCACTTGGGGTATGCCTCTATGTAGAGGCCGTAATTTGTGTTGGGAGTCATATAAATTATTAAGTCTTATGTAAGTGTGTGTGAGATCTATATAAATTATGTGATTGTATATGTAACTATGGGAGTGTATTTAAATGCTTAAATCTATTTAAACCATCATGTATGCACAAGCTCAGTGGACGTTATCTCTATTTTGATTTTGCTTCCGCTTTAGGCCCCTATTTGAGTAAACATTATTATAAAATTTTGCTTTGAGGCCTAATCACGGGCCGGTCATGGACCAAACTTTTAGGGGCGAGTTTGGGTCGTGACACTCCTCAGGTATGATAGCCTTACAGTTTGGACTCCCGTGGTTTTGAATATGGTTTCACAAGTGCAATGTGAAACAAAAAAATGAGTGAGAGTCTAAATCTAGCAAATCTTAGAATTAATCATCAGAGATGGAAAAAATGAATTGCATTGCCATATTTCAGAGTCGCCACCTATATACACCCCATTTTTTAAGGCCCTTAAGATTTGGGCACCACTGATTGATCACTCAATGATGAATGTGTGTGCATGTCAAATGCTTGACTTCCTCAGCAGGAAACCTCAGTGTTGAACCTTCAAACCTTGCGCCTTGTTTTGGACCAAAATAGTATTTTTTCAGGCCTGACCATCCAGGGACCTGCAGACCCATTAGTGTGGCATGCCCACTAATATGTCATGTCGCCCAGTATTAGTGGCCTGACGACCACTAGTACAAAAAATGAATATTTTCATAATTTGTCCCCCATGTTCATGCACCATTCAATTTGTATGTATCTGATATTTTCGAGATAGACACGTCATTTTCTATAGATAGATGACCCTCACTTTGGTTGCCAAGGTTAGAGAAATTTAAGAGTGAGAAAATATTTTTGGAAGAGCAAAATTTTGGAAAAATTATCTCTCTTGCAACTTACATAGCCTTTGCTCAAACACTCTAAACCAAACCTAGAGAGTTTCTTGCTGTGGTGATTTGGGCTTGAATTTTAGCTCTTAAGGCACTGGAGAGTGTAAATTGGTGGTTTGTAACTCAAGGGATTATTCCTCTTCAAGAGGTATACATTCTAGTGCTTTTGAACCATCTTTACACTACTTGTTTTCAATCGTTTCTTGCCGTTTTTGAGTTTTTTATTACCTATATTTTGGGGCTAAAACTTGTGGTTTAAGGCCATTAAAGGTAGAGGGCTGATAACCCTTCTTTGAACCTTGCTTCTAAGGCCTTTGCCCTTGTGTTTCCCACCTTCTCATCATCCTTTTTTGAGCTTTTTACCACTGATTTTTAGAGGTTTTTCACAGGCAAAAATCATGTTTTGAAGTCCCAAAAGTGGAGGGGTTAGCCTCCCCTCCTTGTGTTTGTGTGCTAGATTTAATTCCAGCTAGTTGTCGTATGTGTTTTTGTCTTCATTCCAGCACTTTTTTGGACTATTTTTGGGTTGTTTTTATGAGTTAGCATCTTTGCAACCTCCCCCATTTCTTGGTTTTTCCTTTGCTTTGAGGGTGGTTTCAAACCGATTGTTTGTTTAAGCTTGAGATTGAGGTTGTTGTGCTTAATAGTTTAATCCCTTTGGGGGTTCAATACCAACGGCATGACATCTCTCTCATGCCTAAAACAACATTTGGTTTGGTGCTTCTCTCCATTAGTAGACTTAAAGCTCATTATTAGACTCAATTGACTAAGGAATGGAACGTAATTAAAATGGAGCAATAAAATTTGGACTAAAATGGAACAGGATAATAAGCTAACTTGGTGTTCAACCGGACGTTAATTGAACAAATGTGGACTTGAGTCATTTCATACTTGTTAGTGACGAAATGGTTCAAGTTTCCAAGGTTAACTACTTCCCTTGATCAATCCATGATAGGGAGGAGGTTTTGTCGGCCTGTTGTTATGCATTTATTGAAATTATGTCCCTTGATTCATAAGCCATCACGCAATGAAAATGTGAATCAAGCCTACCCCTCCTCTAACTTGTTTGCTGATAAGGAGGGACAGGGTGGACAAACATCCCCTGAGAATACTCTGATTTATGCTTTGTTTTTCCTCTATTACTGCAGGAAAGAACCAACATTGGTGGTCGGCATGCCATTTTTACTGGATGGTAACCCACTATTAGTGGCCGGCTAGCCGCTCTGGCCACTTTTTCCAAGCAAGCAGTGTCCTTTTTCCAACAAAGTAGAGTAAAGGCTGAAAGGGAAAACATGTGCGATTTTCTAACTATGCAACAAAGGCATTCCAGTAGCAAAACGGAGAGCATTATGGGGTGGAAATCTACATCCATGCATGAGCCATCCCTCGATTCTCGGGATCCGTTAAAGTGATGATTGTAATATTAGTATTTTGTGCTTGGAGTAGCAGATTTGCAACTAATTAGTTATAATAGCTAGTTCGTTTTGTGTTGTAATTATTTAACTAGCTAGAATAGTTTGTTAATTTGTTGTTGTAATAATTAGTTAATTGTCTAGTGTAGTTAATTTATTTCATTTGGTTTGTAATGACTAATTAGGTAGCAATTAGCTAGGGTATTTATTCAAATCCTCCTGTGAGAGGACAAACTTGTAATAATGTGTATGTCTTCCAACTGCGCATCTTTCTCCCTTTTATTTACTTGCTTATGATGGGTAGTTTAGAACATCATGTTTCTTTTAGCGTACTCCATGTTTTCGTCTACTTGTCTTGCATGGTTCATCATTCTAACAAGCATTACCATTTAAATTACTTCGTTGAATACATGTTTAAACTACATGCTATAAAATTGATTCACGTGACATGATTAGTAGCTGAGCCTATTAGTTGCACTATATTGCATGTGTTGCATTAGTCATGTTGCATTAGTTAGGAGCATGCATGTTTTCTAACTACTAGGTGAGCATTTTTGTGCTTTAGTATATTACATAAGTGTGATTGTTTCCATGCAGCTAAGTGCTTAAGTGATAAATTGCTTGAATGTTTGTGGATGAAGGCAAGTTGCCCAAATTGGAATAATTTGATGACTGTACATATGCGATCACTTTTCCAAATGGTATATATTCGAAACAATTTTCAAACAAACACAAATCAAAGTGCTCCAATTTTTGCAAATTGGTCTATACTTGTGTGCGCATCACATAGCAAGTTAGCCTAATAATCGAAACAAGTGCATATAATGTAAATAAGATTCATATCATAATTATTAGAGGCCGCTCTTTGATCGGGCAAGTGGGGTGCTCAATTCATGACCTTCATCTCTTGTACCTAAGTTCTTGAGCCAAGACAATCTTGGTGATGATGGACACGTGGCCTTTGGCATGAGTCATGGGCTTCCTAAATTTTTCAAAAATATTTAGGTGGCGACTTTGTATCTGGCGAAGCAATCCATTTTTTGCATGGTGATTCAAAATCGATTTTCCCAAAGATTTGGACTCTTTTGTGTTTATCTATTTCACATTGCACTTGTGAGATCAGATTCAAAACCCCGGGAGTCTGAACTGTTGGGCTAGTTTCATTCGAAAGGAGCACAAAAATTTGAGCTACAGTTTCTAGTGACTCTGCTAGGAATTAGAGAACTTGATGATGTGAAATTTTATTTACACTTATATGTTCTTTGCATTGTATTTGCATTGGTGCGCTCAACTCATTGTGTTTGCCATCTGCTATTCCTGGATGGTTTGTCGGAGGCTTGCCTAAAATCTTGCCAGAAGGGTGACTGGTCGTGGGCTCTGCCCCGATGGGAACACAACCCTTAGATCTGGACTGCCGCTGTACCATTTGATCCTCCTTTCACTTCTCGGTGTTAGGTGCGAGAGGTATATTAGGTAGTCTTGCCGAGGTACCCTTTTGACCATTTGGCCTAGTTGTATATAGAAAAGCCATAAAGACTGATCCAAACTAGGACAAGACGCTCACCCAAAATGCAAGATTGTGTGAAACCACTTGTTTGAAGTAGTGAAACCTAGTTCATAGCAAAAGTAGGACAGGGTAACCCTACCCCCTCATAAGGGTGTTTTGGCTCTCTCTTAACTGGTATGTGCTTTACAGTGAAACTATACAATGATGTGCACAGGAGCTGCAAATTTGGTATCTGTTTTTGGGGGGCAGAATTCAATGTGGAGTACAGTCCTACAACTTTGATCATGTCTATGTTGATAACATCTTAGCTGAGATGCTATGCGATTTCTGATTACTGCTCTTTTGCTTTATTTCTTTTGCTAGGTAGTTTAAAACCATAGCTTCAAAAAGTTTGAATATCCCCCAAGTACTCTAGACTCGAGTCAGAAAACTTTGTAAAGCCGGGGATCTTGTTCATGGACAACCCATGTTTACCTCACTCCCACCGGTTACAAGACGGAGGAGAATCGGGCAAAATTCACTAGTTTAGTTCTTACAACAGTCACCCCTCAACTCACCTGTGCCCAGTCTAGTTCAAGAACGGTCATCTACTTCTAGCCCAGCACGAGATCACTTACCTATTCCAATGGCACAGTATCACCCAGTCAGTGTGGAAGAACTGACACACCATCTGTAACAAACAATTGAGACCCTACAATAGGATATGAACCTTCAGGCCAAGGTTATAACCGGGCTACAAAAACAGCAACCACAGTTGGCTATGACCTCTGCATCCCATGCACCTACTGCGACTATCCCAACACCCAGAGCCACCGTTAATACTGCCAATGTTCAAGAAAACTAGGGCAATCCAAGCCTCCAAAACCCCTGTTTATCAAACCGAGGCTCCGTTCGTGTTCGAGGTTGACCCAACTGCACTTAAGGTCAATAAATTGGAAAAGTCATTCAAGAGAGCACAAGGGGTTAACTCCATCCCAAACATAGAGGATGGGTATACTAATTTTGTAGTTACATTGCTAGATCAGTTTAAAATGCTGCAGATTGATTGATTCGACGGCTCCGGGGATCCGACGGTCCACTTGCGTTTGTTTTCTAATATGTTACGGCCGATGGGCTAAACTAGACTACAGAAGCTGTCTCTCTTCGGCCATACCACGTGAAGTATAGTGGCCATTTGGTATGCTAAGTTGGAAGATTCTGTCAAACAGAACTGGGAAGAGATGGTTGAGGCCTTCATTGCTCAATATTCTTACAATACACAGATTAAGGTCACAACTCGTGATCTTGAGGCAACACACCAAGAGCCGAAGGAGGGTTCTCTGAATTTGTGACTAGACAGAGAGCTAAAGCCTTAATGATGACCACAAGGCCGTTCGAGAAGGATCAGATCAGGATGGTTGTCCGAAATCTACATGGCAAGTTGCTACAGAAATTGATTACGCTCCCGTTATTTACATTCAAAAAGCTTCATGAAATGGGAGTGCAAATCGAAGATGCCATGAAGCAGGGGCCTATTACAGCTGAGAAGGAGCCGGCAAAAAGGCCGTTTGTTCGTCGTTCCAACATTGCCAATGGTAACACAGCTGCAAGGTCGTCAAACGTAAGTGTTGTCACCATAACCAAGACTGCTGTCATGACCACAACCCGACCCTATGGATTATGGTCATAACTGGCCAGTAATCAAGAGACTACCTGCGGCCTCAAACCAAATAAAACATGTTTTATCAGAGTTAAGGGGCCAAAATGGAACCAAACTTATGAATTGTCCATAGAGCTATGCTTACATGGCTTAACCAAACATTCTTATATACTCATAATAACTCACACCATAAGCATATTCGTAAAAAGTATGTCACATACATCCAGGATTATTCAACTAGCGTTAACAAAAATTTAGATTCTATACATGGTCGGTCAAGGTCATACTACATGACCACAAAAAGGCTCCAAGAGTAATAAAACAAAAGCAAAGCCTCTGCATGAGGCGACCTTGGATGACCTCACAAAACTTGGTTTCTCAACGCTCACTGGGACTACGGTTAGACATCCCACTGCTCACCTACATACATATAAATACAGAGTGAGCTGATGCCCAGTGAATAATACCAAAGTAAAGAGGTTAATGAATGAGATTTGTTCATGAATAAGTCATATATATAATTTAAACATTTGAACTACTAGTTCCACTTGTATCAAATGCATAGACTGTAACGTATGAAATGACCTCGGGTCCAACATATTATATCCATGTACAAAATGGCCTCAGGTCCATGTCATATCTAGGCACGAAACGACCTCAGGTCCATTGCACTCAAAACGACCTTGGTCCACCTGTACAAAATGACCTCGGGTCCAATACTCATTCATAGACCAACTTTAGGTCTATTGGATCCATGTGCCAAGGACCACCGGTCCTCCTTATCACATTACAAAACGACCTTGGGTCCAACATTCTCATATTCATGGTGATGCGCCTTTAATCACGGTCGCATCTGTATTCACACCCAAAATGACCTTTGGTCCAATTAGTTCTTTATTAAAACCGACCTTTGGTCCATTTATCAATTATGCAAAGCAGCCTTTGGCCCAATCTACATCTTTGTCAAAATCTACATCTTTGTCAAATATACTAAACGGCATTAGGCCCATTTTCCATTTTCACAACATTCATTTTACAGGTACGAACGGATAGAATACTCATTCATAGTACAATTTCACAAATTTAGAAATTACCACGTTGGCAACATTTAGGAAGTAATGCGTATAGAAAAATATCTTTACTAAGATATTACTCACAGTGATCTGGTGCTTGATTCGCCCTTGCACTCGACCCTACAAAATTCATAACACAATGGGTCATAAGTTGTTCAATCCGTTCTTAACTTATTATTTATCTTAGGCTTCTTTCTTATCCCTTGAGGTCATATACAAAGCCCAATGCATGCCTAAGAATGCTTAGAAATGAAAGAGAATGGAAAATGAAACACGAAACAACTTTTCAAAATTTTTGAAATAGAGGTCCCCGCTCGAGCGTGGTTTCCGCCACTTGAGCGGATCCCCATGGTCTGCAAAAGTACTTGTTGCCTTACATTCATGCTCGAGCACGATTTCGGACGCTCGAGCTGGAGGTCAAGCATGTGCCTTGGATGCTCGCGTGTGATTCTTCCCACTCGAGCGAATGACAATGTCTGCGAAACTGCTGGGAGCTAGCATTTCACGCTTGAGCGGCCATTACCCCGCTCGAACGGACATGCCGAATTTTGGGTTTTCCAGAATTCTATTTGTGCTTCAAACTTGCATTCAAATTGACATATCTTGCATATTATGACCCCAAAACTCATGTGTACATCCTCTAACATGATACAAACACTAATTCATCACATTATGAACCTCAAATCTCATGAATTAATCACATGCATGCCCAAAATTACACAAAACTTATTTACAACATAACAAATTTATGTATTCAAAACTCATACCTCTATGAATTGTATTTTCATGTGGGATACAACTCCTATTTCCAACTTAAATGATGTAGATGATGATCAAAAGCATGAACTTAAATCTATATCCAACATGGATCATGTATTTCATGCTCAATTATACAAATTCATGACAATTTCTTACATGCATGCATTCATTGACCTCAAATTCACCAAAATCAACTCTATTTATGTTCATGACCACAATCTAATTTGGAATTCACAAAATTACAAACTTAAACTCATAAATCCTTGCTCAATTACTCACCTAGGAGCTCAAATCTTCCAAATTCTGGTTAATTCTTGAGCTAATCCCCTTAGTTTATTGAATTCTCTTGCAACTCTTCAATGTTGCCTCTCTCTCATTCTCTAAATTTGGCCCTCTCTCTCTCTCTCTCTCTCTCTCTATAGAGAGAGCTAATTTCAGTCAAAATGAATTCAAGGGAAGGAATTGAGTGTAATAAGGCCCCTTATATACCTTGGCCTAATCAAATTTAATTAAGGCTAAGTAATGGCACTTAATTAATCATTCTGAATCTAATTATTTCGATTCAAATAAATTTTCAATTAGATTTCGCCATAGGCTCTAGAAATTTCGCCAATCGTAGTGGCGTAGTCAATTTCAATTTTTGTGGCCGATAAGGCATTCAATTTAAATTCTAAAGCAGATGATCAAACAGATTTTCCTACAGTGAACAGATAGAAATTCAAAACCACATATATTCATATAAATGGCACTCAAAATCATATCAAACACATAATCACAATCATAATTAAGATTAATTAGCATAATACGGACTAGGGTTATCACCACTGCTGACCCCTTTGCCAACACAAACTCATAAACATTGTAATAAACCAACCCTTTATATGTTTTCTGGTATATTTGTTGTCTCTTATATTGTGTATTTATCTGGCTAATGTGGAATCCCGTGTGAGCTTAAACTTGATTGTGTGGAAAATATGGTTGTGGAACTATATTTGTTACCTAGGAGGAAAATCTGTTACAATTGAGATGTTTAGATCAGAAATTGAAGGCCTTAGAAGCTTTATTAGCTAAAATTGACTTTCTACATGTGATCAGCATGATTTTTAGTTGATAATATGCATTTTTGTGAAAAACTGATTTGGAATGATTAAACTGATTAAATTTTGTCCTTTTGTGTCCAACCATAAACTCCTTAAAGCTTTAACTTAGTAAGCCTATCTTATAAGTCAAAAATATCTCATAAGAGAATGTAGAGAAGTGGAGAGAAAGAACTAGGAGCAGGAGAAGAGAGAAAGGGAAGAAGATTGGGAAATTAAGAAGGATTGTAGGGTTTAAAGCTCAAGGTATGTGTATTTTACTTGAATTCATTGCTCTCTTGAAAATGAGTAAGGTTTTCCTTGATATTCATGCAAATTAAGGTGTGTATTGGAGTTGTGTTTGTGTTGATGGTTGAGTTGAGAAGATGTTTGATCATTGGGTTATTTTGGGTTTAAGTTAAGTTGTATGGAGAAGAATTTAATTCTCTTCCTTTATCTTTACATGTTTGAACTCATTTATGTGTTTGGATGATTACACATATATTTGGGAACTATCTAGTAGGAATTCAAGGTGCTTAAATTGAGTTTATGAACCATGTTTACGGTGATTTTAGACCCTAAAATTTCATTAATTTCTCTATATTTCTCCTCTAAAAGGGATTAGCCTTGTGTAATTGTTGCTTGAATGTTGGATTGCGCAAAAGCGGGCAATCACGTCTTGGGCTCATCAAGACGCAGGCGAGAAGCACTGCCGCACGTGTGGAAAACAAGGGAAATTGGGGCTGAAGACACTGAAAAATATGCACATGCAGGATGCACGTGCAGCCGCTTTCCCGCACGTGCGGTGAAGGGCCCCGCACATGCGGCCCATCGGGAAAAAATCTGTATTCTCTGTTTCATCTGCTTGACCCTCTGGGATTATTAGAATCTCTGTTTGATGTCTTTTAAAAGATTGTAAATTCATTCGAAGTGAACGAATTTGATAATGTTTCAAAAAGAAAACGGACTAATTCTTGAACTGCATGCCTATGTAGGGCACGTACTGGGAGGGACTACCTCTCCACCACAACACAGTGAGTAATAGTACTACATTTGTACATTTGGTTATCGTTAATAATTATTATTATTAATGCTCTGTTATTCGCAAGTTAATTATGCTGACATTTATAAACAATTGCAAAATCTGTGCATATCTGTACAACTCTGCAATTATTCTGCTTGGTTGATATCTGGGCCAGAGGCCGATCTGTGGAATCTATTAGGCCTAAGGCCGCTCTATATGTTACTGGGCTTTAAGCCAGTCTGTTTAAAGACTGGGCCCAAGGCCATTCTGGAAATAGTTACAGAATAAAAGTAATTATCTGTTTTCTGCACTAACATACATTATAATGCAAGTTAATCATTAAATGGTTTGAGTACTATTATTCACTGAGCCTTACCCATTCTATGTTATGTCTGTCTCTGTAGGTAATCAACCTGGAGGTCAGTCTTAACCCATCATGGTCGTTCCCCTTTTGTCAACTTCAATGCGTTCTAGCCCTTAGATGAAGCTCGTTCATTTTTGCGGAGTTCTTGCTAAGCTTTTAGCTTCGTGCTCTACATTTTCTGCCTAAAGTTATGAAATGTGTATGACCCTCCTTACTAATGCTTTGTTACAAGCCCAATCATGGGGCTTGGTCTGTATATATGTATGCACGTAACTGTTTCTCATATGTATGTTCACTGTATGTTTGTTTATCTGAGGCAATGTTTGTGATCCTGGCATAGTAGCGATAGCTCAATGGATACTGTTTATGTTAATACTTGCTTCCGTCCAGGCCCCATATATTATACAAACTGAGCTTCATGTCCGTTTCTGCTTAGGTCATGCCCAAACTTTGAGGGGCGAGTTTGGGTCGTGACAAACATCATCTAACCCTACCTGATCACAGAGGACTTTTAACCAACTGTACATGACTCTCTCTCTAGCGATGAAGGTCCTAGTCAAGAAAGGGCACCTCAAACCCTTAGAACCTCGCCCACTTCCTAATCCTTTCTCACCCAAACACAACCCCGCAAAATGCAGTGTGTTTAACCAACAGCATGGTCATAACACCAACTAGTGCTTTCGATTGCGTCATGGGATTCAAGATCTCATTGACAACAAGGTGATCGCTCTATCTCAAAAACCAAATGTAACCACAAATCCACTCCCAGCCCATAATCAGGTCTACCCACCTCAAAATCTTAACCTGATCCATACACTGGCCACCTCTTATGACCCCAACGTATATATTACTTCCTTCCACCTACCAAAATAGACGTTGTTCATTCTAGAAGGCACATATCCATGCATGATGGAAACGTCCAAACCTCAACCCAAGCCTATGGTGATGAGACTTACAATGGAAGGGGAGATGACCTTTAAGGAAGGTGCTAGTCTGTGAGCAGAGTGTCCGGAGGACTTATCTAATCGGGTGTATGATCCAAGTTGCTACATTGTGTCAACTGGTCAAATCGAGCCTAAATTGATTCTGCCAGCCTTGGTAGACATCAATGTGGTCAGGGAGGATGGCCCGAGCCAGTGGTTAGATGATTTGGTAGATTTCAAAGAGGATTTGGATAATTTGTAGTTCTTTGACGAGCAAGATGAGGGAGATGTACAAATCAAGTGGTTTGACCTAAACGGATCAAATGACAACATTGGATAGCTGAGTGATGAGCTAGACAAGGAAGAAGAAACTGGAATGAAACCAGACAGAAAAGAAGCAGGGATAGCTATAGTAGCCAGAAGGGTTGATAAGAAAGGAAAGCTACCGGAGAACGCTGGTTTGGAAAACCCAGCCCAAGAAGTGGGCATTGTGAACATTGTAGATACTAAACAGGACACTACGCTGAGGCAGTTTGAACAAGAAAGAATTGAAGATAGCGGGGAAACTATAAATTCATAATACCCTGTGGGGGGCACCTATGATGTGAAGGTGATACAAGCACAACTAGACGACTGTTTGTCGACTGCTGAGAGTGAATGGTGGTACGATAATGATCTACATCTGGCCCATACCGAAGAAGACTAGGGCAATTGCATTTTGGACAATATGTGGTATGCCAAGGAAACAGACAATCTGACAAGAAGTAGGCAATATTTTAAGCCGCTGCACCCGGATCAAGTAGAGGCATCTGGAAAGGACAAAGAGGCCGAGAAACAAAAGGAGAAACAACTAGAAGATGAGGCCGTATTAAAACAACTTAAGAAATTCAAGTTGATATCTCCATCTAGGGTTTTCTCATGGCCTCACGAGTATGCCGACAGGCAGTATTATTAGCAATGGACAGAGCTAAATTGTCCATTAACACCACGCCTGAGCAGCTTGTGGGTTTGGTCTTCCCAAATGGTGCCAGGCCAATGCTCACTTTCTTTGACAAAGAGTTGCCGCCGGAGGGCTCGACTCATAACAAATCGTTGTACATATCTGTGGAATACAGAGAGAAATGGGTGTCAGTGGTGTTGGTAGATACCGATTTAGCCATTAATGTATGTCCTTCCTGCACTGCCTATCTAACGTCAAACTAGTAAACTTTGTTCCCACAACCCAAGTAATACGAGCATATCATAACATGAGTAGAGAGGTCATGGGTACAGTGCAAGTGAGAGTCCAGGTGGGCGCAGCTGAGCAAGAGGTCGAGTTTCATGTCTTGGATGTGCCGGCTACCTTTAATTTTCTCTTAGGGAGGCCCTGGTTACAGCATATGAAGGCTGCCTCTTCCACTCTCCATCAGATATTGAAGTAGCCTCGTGAGGGAGGAGTGGCAATTGCTTTTTAGAATTCATCCATCCATCTACCGCCAGAGGTGAATACGCTAATGCTAGAGATCCACCATGGCAAGAAGGATGTATTCCTCTTGGGATTCACTCTGGTTGAGGCCTGAGTAATACAGACCATTCTGGCCGTATATGAAGGCATGTACGTTAGGGCCTAGTCCATCTACTTCGTGAACAAACTGTAGCACGTTTCAGGAATGGGGCTTGGAAAGAGTGGTTGGAAAGGTGTTATAGCACTGACAGATGTGCCACATGACCCACATGTCTTTGGACTAGGATATGTACCCACCAAAAAGGATTGGATTAGAAAGAGGGAAGAAATGAGAGGCAGAGCCAAGGCCAAGCAAGCCGAAAAACGTTATGAACTCATCCACAAGCCAATCCAGGGGATGTTGAATGGCCATTTTGTTCGGGAAGGAGATGATTTCCCTTTCTGTGGCTTTCCTGAGCCTTGGATAAATTCCTCGATGCAACGTGTCCCTGGGTTCGAGATCTTCTTTGACCATCAGCTGCAGGACAATGATGATGAGGAAAGGGCTACACCAAGCATCAAAGCTGAGCAAAGCACGAAAGGTGACTCAGCTGACAGAGAACCTGGATTAGGGGTAGCACTGGCTAGTCTACTGACAGATCTTGCGACCGACCTAGAGAACTTGGGGGATAACTTTACTGTCTCCATGATCGGGGAAGAACCAGGTGTGAACCCAACCAATGGCATTTTAGATGCGTCAAGGGCACCATCTTTTACCTGGCAGCTGGAGGAAGGCTATCTGTCAAGTTCTAAATCAGGTGATGAGCTAGAATCTGATTCCATTGAGTCTGTGGAGTCGGGATCAGATTCAAGTTCCTCTAAGTTTGAGTCTGGTATTTCTAGGGGTGGTAACTCGGATAACAAATTCCTACCTAGGTCTTCATTTAGCTTTTCTTTTGAGTCTGGAACTGAAGATCTGGACCTTTTGAATGAAAACTTTGTAGATCTTGTGTAATTTTCTGTGCCGTTGGTTTATTGTGTTGACCAAGATTTTTAGAATTTTAACAAAAATGCAAGGAAACAAATTCCTCTAGCTTTGAAAAACTTGATTAATCGAGAGGAGAAGAGGTTTGCTAAACCTTGAGCTGATGAAATCATTGCCATCAATATAGGTACTGAGAAGGATCCGCGTCTGGTCCAGATCGGGTCCACGTTGTCTTCGAAGGAGCGCGAGTGTTTAATTTCTTTATTAAAAGATTTCAAAGATGTTTTTGTGTGGTCCTATAAAAACATGCTTGGAATTAATCCTAAGATTGTATTGCACCGAATCCCTCTTGACCACGAGGCCTGACCAGTCAAGCAGAAGCTGTGTAGAATTCGTCCAGATTAGGCGCTAAAAATCAAGGAAGAGGTCACCAAGCAGATCGAGGTAGGTTTCTTGTTAGTCTCTAAGTACTCTACTTGGTTAGCCAATATCGTCCCAGTGCCGAAGAAGGATAGTAGAATCCGGGTGTGTGTAGACTTATGGGACTTGAACAGAGCAAATTCGAAAGATGACTTTTCTCTACTGCATATTGATGAGTTAGCGGATTTCACTACGGGCCATGCATTGTTATTGTTTATGGATGGATTTTTCAAGTACATCCAGATTCTGATGGCACCCGAGGACAAAGAGAAGATTGCATTCACCACCCCATGGGGTACCTACTACTACCGGGTTATGCCATTTGTGTTAAAAACACTGGAGCTACCTATCAGAGGGCCGCGACCACCATTCTGCATGACATGATCCACAAAGAGGTTGAGGTGTACGTGGATGACATGATTGTGAAGTCCAAAGAGCGAGAGACCACTACACTGCATTGAAGAAATTCTTTCAATAGATTAGAGAATACAGATTGAGTTTGAATCCACTAAAATGCGCCTTCAGTGTAGCGGCTGGAAAAATGCTGGGCTTTTTGATCACACAGAAGGGAAATGCCACCATCATGGACCGAAAATGAGGTGTATGGCTTTCTGGTAAAGTGCAATTCATATGACGGTTTATTTCCAAATTAACCTTGACTTATGAACCATTATTTGGTCTCCCGAATAAAGGGAAGAAATTCTAATGGGATGATCTATGTCAGTTTGCCTTTGAACAGGTTAAGTAGTACCTCCAGAATATGCCTGTGTTATCACCACGGGAACCGGGGTAGCCTTTGATTTTGTGCTTTTTTGTGACAGACACGATCATGGGATGCATGCATGATTAAGAATCTAAAGATAGGGTGGAGAAAGCCATCTACTACTTGAGAAAGCTTGCCTAGCCTTGGTATGGACTACAAGGAAGTTGAGACACTACTTGTTAGCTCACTCTGTAATCTTGGTTTCGAGATTAGATCCCATCAAATATCTCTTTGAGAAACTAATGCTTACTGGCAGGCTAGCTCATTGGTTACTTTTTTGTCTAAATTTGATCTCAAGTATGTCAGCTGCAAGTTAGTTAAATGAAGAGTTGTAGCGGAGTTCCTGGCAAGCCACCTCATAGAAGGAGATGAGGCCGTGGAATACTTGTTCCCAAATGAAGACATTATGCAAGTTGAAGAGGAAACTTAGATGATGTACTTTGACGGAGTGTCCAATCAATATGGTCATGGGATAGGTGTGTTGTTGATAGCACCCGACAACTCCCATATACCTTTAGCCTTTGAACTCCAGTTCAAGGTGTCCAACAATGAAGTAGAATATAAAGCGTGTATTGCTAGTTTAAAAGCTACCCTACAACTGGGGGCAATAAGGTTAGACGTTATTAGGGACTCAAACATGGTTGTCTCTCAAGCAAACAGAGACTGGAAATTCAAAGAGGAGAAGATGAAGGTTTACTATCAGACCCTAGATGTTCTGATCCCATGGTTTGAAAAGTTGACATTCACGCATCTATTAAGAGAGAATAGCAGGTTTACTGATGCTTTAGCAACTCTATCTTCTGTGGTAGACATCCCACTTGGAGTCCAGATGCGTCCGATTATCATCGAACAGAAATATACGCCGGCTTATGAAACTATTTCCACGGTAGATGAAGTGCAAGACAAAAAAAAAAAAACCCCCGATATTACGATATTTGGAACTTTCCAGAAAATAAGACGTATCCACCAGGGGAAAATGCAAAAGACAAACGGGGAATATGACGTAAGGCCATCCAATTTAACATCTGTGGGGGTAAGCTATATAAAAGAGGCCATCTGGGAGTGCATAAGCTATGTGTGGGAGAAGAGGAATCGAAGCGCCTTATGGAGGCAATCCACGGTAGAGAATGTGGGGCACATATTAATAGTGTGATGCTAGCCTAGAAGATCCTCAGACAAGGCTATTACTGGTCCACCATGGAAGAGGATTGTATTGGTTTTGTGTGGCAATGTCACAAGTGTCAGATCCATGCTAATCGCAGGAATATTCCACCATCAAAGCTCTACAACATGACTTTCCCATGGCCTTTCTCTGTCTAGGGAATCGATGTTACCAGTGCTATCTTGCCAAAAGGATCGAATGGACATGAATATATGTTGGTGGCGATTGATTATTTTACAAAGTGGTTAGAAGCTCAATCCTATGCAGTGTTAAAGGCATCACATGTGGCCAAATTTCTCAGAAACAATATCATATGGAAATGCGGAGTTTCGAATGTGATCATATCAGATAATGGGTCCTACTTCAAGAAAGAGGTGATAGACTTGTTGGAGAAATACAATGTTGATTTTCACAAGTCATCCACATACAGGCCACAAACCAATGGAGTTGTTGAAGCCGCCGATAAGAACCTCGATCCGGACATCTACAAGGGAAACCCCATATTCTCTCGTCTATGGGATGGAGGCTGTTTTGCTAATTGAAATTGAAGTGCCATCACTGCGAGTTATAGTCGAGTGTTAGATAGTGGAGGCAGACTGGCAACAGAGCAGATTTTTTGAACCGAACTACGTAAGGCCTGATTCCCATCTTTGGGATACGTAGGCAACTTCATCTTGAAGTTCGGCTGTAACTATCTCCAACTCGACTGTCATGTCCCCCCATGTGCATGCACCATTCCAGCTGTATATATACAAATATTTTCGTGATAGACACATGGTTTTCTATATATAGTTGACCCAATCTTTGGTTGCCAAGGTTAAAAAAATTTAGGAGTGAGAAAATATTTTTGAAAGAGCAAAATTTTGGAAAAATTCTATCTCTACACTTCTCTCTCTCTCTCTCTCTCTCTCTCTCTCTCTCTCTCTCTCTTGTAACTTACATAGCGTTTGCTCAAACAGTCTAAACAAAACCTAGAGAGTTCCTTGCTGAGGTGATTTGGGCTTGAATTTTAGCTCTTGAGTCACTTGAGAGTGTGAATTGGTGGTTTGCAACTCAAGGGATCATTCATCTTCAAGAGGTATACATTCTAGTGCTTTTGTACCATCCTTACACTACTTGTTTTCTATCTTTTCTTGCTTTTTTTGAGTTTTTTATTGCCTGTATTTTTGGGCTGAAACTTGTGGTTTAAGGCCATTAAAGGTAGAGGGGTTGATAACCTTTCTTTGAACCTTGCTTCAAAGGCCTTTGCCCTTGTGTTTCCCACCTTCTCATCAACTTTTTTGAGCTTTTTACCACTGATTTTTAGACGTTTTTCAGAGGCAAAAATCATGTTTTGATGTCCCAAAAGTGGAGGGGTCAGCCACCCCTCCTTTTGTTTGTGTGCTAGTTTTAATTCCTCAATATTTTAGCTAGTTGTTGGAGTTTTTTTTGTCTTCATTCCAACACTTTTTTGGACTGTTTTAGGGCTGTTTTAGTTTTTTTTTTTTATGAGTTAGCTTCATTCATGCATTGTATACTATGCTTGTAGTGTAATGGTCTTCATAGGCTTCGTGGTTTAGGCCTTAGCCACCAACCTATTTGAGTTGATTGCCTTTTATTTATTTCTTTCCATACTTGTGTTCACCTCTAAGCATCTTTGCTACCTCCCCCATTTATTGGTTTTTCATTTGCTTTGAGGATGGTTTCAAACCAATTGTTTGTTTAAGCTTGAGATTGAGGTTGTTGTGCTTAATGGTTTAATTCGTTTGGGTGTTCATTGCCAACGACATGACATCTCTCTCATGCCTAAAACAACATTTGGTTTGGTACTTCTCTCCATTAGTGGACTGAAAGCTCATTATTGGACTCAATTGACTAAGGAATGGAAGGTAACTAAAATGGAGTAATAAACCTTGGACTAAAATGGAACAAGATAATAAGCAAATTCGGTGTTCAATCGGACGTTAATTGAACACATGGAGACTTGAGTCATTTCATACTTGTTAGTAATGAAATGGTTCAAGTTTCCATGGTCAACCACTTCCCTTTATCAATCCATGATAGGGAGGAGGTTTTGTTGGTCTTTTATTATGCATTTATTGAAATTGTGTCCCCTTGATTCATAAGTCATCACACAATGAAATTGCGTCGCTTGATGACTGGCGAGCCAAGGCTACCCCTTATTTGACTTGTTTGCTGATAAGGAGAGGCATGGTGGACAAACATCCCCTGAGAATACTCTTGTCTGTGCTGTGCTGCTGCAGGAAAAAACCAACATTAGTGGCCGATAGGCCACTTTTACTTGATGGCAACCCACTATTAGTGGCACCGGCCATTACTTCTGGGTTGCTAGCCACTTTTTCCAGGCAGGCAGTGTCATTTTTTCAACAAAGTAAAGTAGAGGCTGAGGTGGAAAACATAAGCAATTTTCTAACTATGCAACAGAGGCATTCTAGTAGCAAAACGGAGAGCATTATCGGGTGGAAATTTACATCTATGCATGAGCCATCTCTCGATTCTCGGGATCCGTTAAAGTGATGATTGTAATATTAATATGTTGTGCTTGGAGTAGCTAGTTCGTTTTGTGTTATAATTATTTAATTGGCTAAAATAATTAGTTAATTTGTTGTTGTAATAATAAGTTAATTAGCTAGTGTAGTTAATTTATTTCACTTGATTTGTAATAATTAATTAGGTAGTAGTTAGCTAGGGTATTTATTCGGACCCTCCTGTAAGAGGGCAAACTTGTAATAATGTGTATGTCTTCCAACCCCACGTCTTTCTCCTTTTTATTTACTTGCTTATGATAGGTAGTTTAGAACATCATGTTTCTTTTAGCATACTACATGTTTGCATCCACTTGTCTTCATGCATCGAGGTTCGGCTCATCATTCTAACAAGCATTGTCGTGTAAATTACTTCGTTGAATACGTGTTTAAACTGCATGCTATCAAATTGATTCACATGACATGATTAGTAGTCGAGCCTATTAGTTACACCATTGTATGTGTTACATTAGTTAGGAGCATGCCTGTTTTCTAACTCTTTTGTTTCTTTTGACTCACCTTGGAGTACTAGGTGAGCATTTTTGTGCTTTAGCATATTACATGAGTGTGATTGCTACCATGTCTAGTATGTTGGCCATAAGGCTAAGTGCTTAAGTGATAAGTCGCTTAAATGCTCATGGATGAAAACTAGTTGCCCAAATTAGAATAATTTGATGAATGTACATGTGCGATCACTTTTCCAAGTGGTACATATTCGAAACAATTTTCAAACAAACACGAATCAAAGTGTTCCAACTTTTGCAAATTAGTCTATACTTTTTTGCGCATCACATAGTAAGTTAGCCTGATAATCGGAAGAAGAGCATATAATGTAAATAATTTTCAAACAAACGTGAATCAAAGTGTTCCAATTCAAAATCGATTTTTCAATAGATTTGTTGGATTTGGACTCTTTTGTGTTTATCTATTTCACACTGCACTTGTGACATCAGATTTAGAACCATGGGAGTCCAAACTGTAGGGCTAGTCGTATTCGAAAGGAGCCAGAAAAGTCGATCTACACCACCTAAATATTTTTGGGCAATTTAGGAAACCCATAACTCGTGCCAAAGGCCACTTGTCTGTCATAATCAAAGTGTCTCGGTTTGTGAACTTAGGTATGAGAGGGGAAGGTCATGAATTGAGCATCCTACTCACCTGATCAAAGATCGGCCTCTAGTAATCATGATGTGAATTTTATGGACATTACATGCTCATATTCTGATTATTAATAAGCTAACATTACTATAGAAACAAAAAAAAAAAAAAAAAAAAAATAGACGACGTCACTTATTTTGGAATGATTTGATTTCATGCTTTTTTGAAAAGAGTTTTGAATATGTGCAACTCAAAAGAAAAGCAAGCTCACATGTACAATAATCAAAGTCATTCCAACTTAAATAAAATAGCCTTCATCCATAGGCATTCAAAGAGGTATTTCAAATAAGCATGTAGCCTCATGGCAGTATGTTTGTCATGGCAATACGAACACACATGTAATATGCTAAAGCAGAAATGCTCACCTAGTACTCAAACGAGGTAGGACGAAGAAAAGAAGATAGTTAGAAATAAGCATGACCTTAATATGCAAGTGGCTAATGTAATGCATACAAAATGCAACTATTAAATTCAGCTACTAATATGACATGTGAAGCAACTCAAAGCATGAAGTAGCACACATACCCATGTAGGATTTGGTAGAGCATTAGGCATGATGAGCTGAATTCTAATGTATACAAAAATGGATACACAGCTTGGGAATGATGAAAGAAAATGTGATGCTAGACACAACCACGGTAAGCATGTAAGTAAAAGGGAGAAAGAAATGGGGGTTGGAAGACTTACATCAAATGCTACAAATTTGCCCTCGTACGAGAGGGTCCGAATGCCCTAATTAACTAATTGTTAAAAACCCAAATGAACTAACTAATTAATTATTACAAATCCGAATGAAAGCGATGAATTAATTACAAATATGAATCAAAGCGGCTAATCTAAAAAAATGAAACGAAAAGTAGGGAATCACGTGTGCACGGGCAAGAATATCCTCTGGAAAACCCCTTTGTTCACTGCCAGAAACTGCTCTCGTGTTAGGTGTGAGAGGTATATTAGGTAATCTTGCTAAAGTATCGTTTTGGACCAATCGACCTAGTGCATGTAGTGAGCTCTAGCGACCATTGAAACCAGGGTAGAATGCTTTCCCATTTTTCAAGATGTTATGATACCGTTTGTTTGAATAGTAAAGCTATAGAACCCTCCAAAGCTAAGACAGGTGTGGCTCGGCTTTCCGCGCTCCCTTTCGAAAGAATAAAATAGCCCCTATAGTTCGGACTCCACTTGTGTTGGTTTTGAATCTAATTTCACAAGTGCAATGTGAAACAGTGGAAACACGAAAAGAGTCCAAATTCGGCAATTGCTTTTGGAAAATCGATGTTTTGAATCAAATGCCAAAAATAGATTACTTTGCCAGATATCAGAGTCGCCACCTAAATATTTCTTTTGAAAAATTTAGGAAACCCGTGACTCGTGCCAAAGGCCATCAATCCGTTGTTACCAAAGTGTCTTGGTTCAAGAACTTATGTATGAGAAAGGAAGGTCAATAATGAGCACCCCACTCACTCGATCAAAGATCGGCCTTTACTAATTATGATGTGATTCTTATGTACAATATATGTTCTTATTTTATTTTTAACATGCAAGTATAGACTAATTTCACTAGAAGTTGGAACGTTTGATTTCATGTTTGTTTCGAAAAGGTTTTTTCAATGTGTACCACTTGAAAAAGTGATCTCATATATATACATTTAATCAAAGTATCCCAATTTCAGTGAATAACCTTCATCCACAGGCATTCAAGCTATTTAACAATTAAGCATTTAGCCTCATGGTAGTATGTTTGATACGACAGCAATCACACTTATGCAATATGCTAAAACATAAAAACTTACCTCGTACTCCAAGCCAAAAAAGGAAGAAGTTAAAAAAATGCATGATCCTAACTATGTAATATGGCTAATGCAACACATACAATTGCAATTAATAAGTTCGGCTACTAGCATGGCATGCAAGTCAATTCAAGGCATGTGATAGCATTATTCAAGTAAAAAGTTTGAATTTGACATTTGAATAATATGATGAGCAGAACTTTTATGCATGCAATACAAGTGGATGCAAACATGAATATGCTAATTTAAACATGATGTCCTTAAACTAACCATCATGAGCTAGTAAATAAAAGGGAGAAAGACGTAGGGTTAGAAGACATACATATTATTACAAGTTTGTCAACCTCGCATGAGGGTCTGAATGTCCAAGTGTCCGAATAGATAATTATTACAAATCGGAATGAATAATAATAACTAAACGGGGGCTATCTAATTTATTAGAACAACTAATATGTAATGATTGCGCGATACTCCTCCGGAATTACTCTGTTTGCCTTGCTGGGATTTGTTCTGTTTCACCTCTAGTCACTACTTTCGACCAAAAGTGTATTGTTTTGCAATTTATTAGAGCCTTGCTGACCTAAAATGTGACTCAATTGAGCCCCAAATAAATCCAATCATACCTTGTTTTCTTTGGCGAAATCTGTTTTTTGTGCTTGGGGTGAAATATTGCAGACAGTGTATTCCTAGCCATGTTTGTCTCTTCTACCCTTCTCCATCATAGAAAATACTCAAGAAAGGAGCGAACATAGTTCCCAAACCATCAATGGTTGCAACATGATTTGCATAATGATTTCGGACATGATGGGACAAAGATCAATAAATGCAATGCATGATAACCACCCATCCTTCCTATCATGAAGTGAATTTAAGAAGGGAAGTAGAGACGCTTCAAGGTTCATCAAATTATCATGAATTGATGTAAGACACGCCTTGACACAATAAACTCAGTATAACGTCCGGCCGAATTCAATCAATCATATTGGTTCTTTATGTTGGTTGATTCATTTTAAACTCAATTTTATTAGTCTCTTTTATATTACCTTTCCTCTTCTTTAATCCATTAAGTCCACGGTGATATTTACATCCACTAAGTCTGAAATACAATAAAGGAAAATAAGTGTCGACTTAACACGAGAAAATAAACCTTATTTTCGTCAGAGGAAATTACAAAGGAAGAGTCAAACTTATTTACAAGTTAGGGATTTCAAGTCAAACCCAAGATGTGCAATAAGAACTAGTCAAACTCAGAAGAGTGATAATGACCTAGAAAAACCCAAAGTGAGTGATAATGACTTGAAATCCAAACTTGATAATAAGTGATAATGACACTTTCCTTGGTGACTTCCAAGGGTTCATTAGTTCCTTAACGCTGTGTTTGGTTGGGGGATTTGGAGAGGGATTTGGAAAAGGAAAGGGAAAAGGTGTGTGAAACTAGGTGAAATATAAGTATATTTTATTTACATTTCACCTACCTTTTCCATTTCCCTTTCCAAATCCCTCCTCAAATCCCCCAACCAAACATAGCATAAAAGTAAACACACTGGTGATAAAAAGAAATAAAAAAAATAAAAGATTGGCTTTAGTATAAGAAAGATGTGTGCCTTTAGTAATGAACCTCCGAAGAGATTAAACCATTAAGTATGAAAAAAGGTTTTATGCCTTTCGTAATGAACTTCTGAAGAGATTAAACCATTAATCATGAAAAAATTTCTTTCTTATACTTGAATGACAGCCTTAATTTTTCACAACTTTTTAATCAAAATAATCACAGAATGGAGGGAGATTGCAGAGATGATTATGAAAAGTTGATTAATTGGTTATCATAGCACAAACGTAATATGTAGAACAAACTTATTGAAATAAATTAAGCAGCCCCTAAATAGCATAAAATAGTGTTGAAATTAAGCTAATAGAGGTGAACAACTGTGAATATATTAAAGCTAGTAAACAAGTTTAAGAAAGGGTGGCTAACCCCTCCATTTGTACAACTTCAAATTACATAGCTTAGATGCTGAAGAACAGCCCCAAAACAGTGGCAAAAATTGGTGAAAACCAGTGAGAAACACCAGGATTTAAGCTAGGAGTAAGGTTCAAGCAAGGGGGATTAACCCTTTCACCTTTGGGTAGCTTTTAATCACAAGTTTCAGCCCTCAAAACAGTCCAAAAATACTATGAAAACACAATAAAAAGATTAACAAAGATTGAAATAAAAGCAAGAAAGCTTTACCTCTTGTAGAGAATGTGTTCTTGTTGTAAATCAAACTTGATTCCAAAGCACCCTCAAGTTTGAGTATGATTTTCACTTCTTAAATCAAGTTCAAGTTCAAGCTCTTCAATGGGATGTATGGATGATATGAAAGCTTCAAGGCTATGGAAGAACAAAGATGAACTCAACTATTGTATAGTTCTCACCTTTTTTTTGATATTTCTCTTGGATAGTTCTATATTTGATCTTTGTAACTAATAGCTCTTATTGATGGTAGTAATCTCTAACCCGCTCTTACAGCAGTTTCAGCCTTGTATTTATAGGCCTCGAATAGGTTTGACACAAATATCTGCAGAATTGGGCAGCTGGCAGAACATTGCTGATTCTGTGTAAAAAGTCAAAAGGTCCGATCGGATGTTGGTATCTCCGGCTGGATATACAGAGATCCGACCGGAATTCAGTGTATTTCCACTATCTCTTACTTTCAGGTTCAATACAAGTTGATACAAGGTGCAATACTGAAACTGGGGTAGAAATACAGTGGGTATGGTAGAATGAAATTGTTTAGAGCTCGAACTCAGATTGTATTATTGAGAATTTAAACCACTGACTCAATGTAATCGTCATCATCGAGTGCTCGGAATCAAATGCCTAAGTCTTACAAGCAGTCAAAATTGGGATGTCTATAGTAGCCCCTCTTTAACAGAGCTCGAAGTCATTTTACGACGTGAGTGAATGTCAAAGCCTGAAGATGACCTATTTGATAAGATTGTAAGGCTTTGGCAAAAATAAACAAATGCACACACAATTAGTTAAACCCGAGGGTTGCCTACGTAATCCGTTACAAGGAATCAAACCTGTGTAGTTCAGGGGCAAGATGCAAAATGATATGTAAAACATAACTTATGATCATGCGATGAAATGCAATCAAGACAATGATGTGACACTGAATGAAGGCATAAATCAGAGCAAAACAAATCTAACTGTGTTTCACATGAGGAAAAGTAAAATCCAATCGCTCTACTTGGGAGAAAAGAAATAGTGAAATCCAATCGCTTCGCTCGCGAGAGGAGGAATAGTAAAATCCAAATGTGTCCTTTTTGCGAGAGGAGGAATAGTTAAGTCCAAACGTGTCTTTTATGAGAGGAGGAATAGTGAAATCCAAACGCGTCTTTTCACAAGAGGAGGAATGTGAAGTCTAAATGCATCTTTTCGTGAGAGGAGGAAGGTGAAGTCCAAATGCATCTTTTCGCGAGAGGAAGAAGGTGAAGTCCAAACGCATCTTTTCGCGAGAGGAGGAAGGTGATGGTAGATTGATTTCTTTGCTTTTGTTTGATTTGATTATTTTTTTTTAATTTTGAATTTTGAATTTTGAATTTTGAATTTTGAATTTTTCTTTCTTTTTTTGTTTTTTTTTTTTTGTTTTTACCTATAGATATACAGGTATATACACAGACATATATGGGAGATATATACGATATGCGTACGCAAAACACGCAAAAAGAAAGGAACAAAATGCATGGATGTGAGGATACGAGGTTTCGAACCCTTGACCTCAGGTTTAACGCCTTGGTCCCTCAGCCACTGAGCCATGCCACTCTTGTGACAAAATATACAAACAAATATATGTATATATATATGTGTATACAAGGCATATATACACAAAACCAAAACAAAAACAAAAAGAAACAATTGTTGTGGGGTTCGAACCCTCGACCTCGGGCACGGCCTATTAGCCTTCAACCACTGAGCCAAAGCCACTTTCGTATCAAGAATTCAAACAAATATGTATATAATACATAAATATACAATACATATACATATATGCATACAATTCTCACGCCTCTCTCTCTTTCTGGAAAACCACGTCTGACATGCGGCCTCACTTTTTTATGTCTGCCGGTGTCAGCTGGCCGACAAATGCCTCGACCCTCTCTCCCTCTTTGTCTTTCTCTCTCGTCTTCTTCTTTTCCTCTTCTTTCTCCTATCTCCTTCTTCTCTTCCTTGTTCCTCCTTCTTCTTCTCTTCCTCCTCTATTTTCTTTTTATCTTATTTCTCTGAGAGAGGTAGAACAGAGGGACTAAGAGAGATAAAACTCAGTATGCTCTCTGCCATTTCTCTGCGGCTCCCTTCTTACACATGGCTTCGTCTCGCCACCTCTCTCTCTTTCCAGATCTTAATGATCCATCAAGCTCCCATGGGCCAAGTGCCCCTACTCTTACTCATCCTAGTCTTCCTACACTAACAGTTGAGCAAGTGATGGCTGCTCAAACTGACATTGAGGCCAACCACTACACATTGAAGTCGTGTATGGAGACAGTGGCTGTGGTCACTAACTTGTCTCATCATCTGCAAAACAGGATGTGTGAGGTACATGGGGTTAATGCTCAACTCACTCTACTTCAGTATATGTACAAGAATGTGCGAGCAGAGATTTGTGTGCTAAAGGCAAAGAACAAAGAGCTGAAATGAAAGGCCACATCCATGGAGAATAAAGAGGCAAAATGACAGGCCACTTCTATGGCCCGGTTCGGAGCACCGTCATACTTTGCCTTTGATGGTCGGCGAAGAGTTAACTCTCTTGGTGGAACGACTGAGGCAGGGCCTTCAAAGGTCTCCCATAACGAAATTAAGATGAAGAAATTGGTGAGAGAGTCAAGCAAATGAGGACGGCAAATGGCCGTTTGCCGGAGGTCGGCGTGTGGCCGTTGTCGGAGAAGAAAGAAGAACAAGATCCCTCTCTTTCTCTCTTGTTTTTTCTCTTTTAGTATTTTTTTCTCTCTTTATTTTTCTGTTTTTCTTTTATTATTTCTTTCTTCTCTCTCTCTCTCTCTCTCTCTCTATTATTAATTTTGGTTTTGTTTTGTTTTTTATTTTTTATTTTTTTGTACAAATGTGATCAATAAAACAAGTTTTTTTTTATTTTTTTTATTTTTATGCAACTCCGAATAACAAATCTGAATAATGGACATAAAATAGGCACTTTTTTTTTTTAACTCCGAATTCCAAAAATAAGAAATCCGAATAATGAACAAAGATAGACACAAAATAGACAAAACTTGATAAATAGACCCAAAACTAGACACAAAATGGGCCCAAACAAAGCCATATGTATGAAACATAATACCAACTTTACGGATTTATTGAAACAAAATAAAATAAATAAAATTATTTCTTGTATTTATTTACTTATTTATTTAGTAGTATTATTATTATTATTTATTACTATTATTATTCAACTCAAAATAAACAAATTGATTATATATATACTCAAATAAAATAAAAAAAAACACATTTTACATGAATAAAAGAAAATAACACCATTCTCTCATTTTTTTTTTATTTTATATTATTATGAAATTAAACTGTACAACAAAAGGATTTGATTTTGTCCCACCTCTACTCTTCTTCTTTTTTTTGTAAAACAACAATTAATAAAATGACACAAACAAAATGACTTAATGATTTTTAAAAATTTTTTTTTTCCATATATTCAAAGATATAAAGTATAAACATATTATTATTATTATTTCCATTAAAGTCCGGCCGGATCTAGATGAGGTACGGCCGGATATACGGATATCCGGCTGGACTTCAACGGCGGCAGGGATAGATTCAGGAAGCCCTCGGCTTTTCTTGTTTTAAAACAAAACAAAACCCCTCATTTCCTCACACTTCCATATCCGAAAATCACGCCTCTCTTTCTCTAGCATCCCCACTCTCTAGATTTCTCTTTTCTTGCTTTCACCCAACGATCCATGCCATTTTTTTCTGTGAAACCCTTGTTTTTCTCTACATTTTGAATCGAACAAAAGTTGATTTAGCGTAAGTTTGGGGTTTCTCTTTGTTTTTTCTCACTTTTACCTACACTTTTCCTCTTTCTCCCTTTCATTTTCCATCCTCTCTTCGGTTTCTCTCCCTTAGGGTTTGAGATTTTGGGATTTTTACCCATTTTCACTTAGTTCCCCACTTTTCTTCACTCTTCCACACCCTTCCTCATGGCTAGTGGTGAGGTTCCCCTTCTTGACCTGACCATTGATATTGGTGCTGCCCTTGGTGCAGATGTGGAGGCCGAGGATACTCCTGCTTTGCTTCCCCTTGCGGATAGGCCATTTAATGCAGCCACTTACCGACCACGCACTCACATTCTCTCGCCAAGTAGGATTTTACGATTTATGGGCTTCATTTTTGGGCTGGAGGAGGACACACTTCTGTGCGAGCCCGCAGAGTACTTATCCATCGAGGCCTCTATGGTAAGCAACTTTCCTTTGCTTTGTACATATGTTGAAACTTATGAACAAAGCATTCATCTCTGTTGTACATATATTGATACATTCCCTATTTACAAGTCGTAGCTGGAAGGATTATCGGCTATGGGACCATATCGGGCCCTCGATGCTGGTATGAGTGGCTTCCCGTGGAGGTTTGCACAGTAGTAGATCCTCGGCTTTGGGCCCTTCTGCTTCGAGCTCATCCAGATACGGGTTGAGTCAGTGCTATACGGAGCTTTAGCAGAGAGATGGTGGAACAACACAGACTCGTTCCATTTCTCTTTGACTGGCAGATGATGTCGGCGCCATATGACTTTTCCATGCTGACTAGCCTGCGAGTCGGAGTTAGTGGCCCTATCACATTTGACCCAGATATGGCGTAGTGGATAGCTGCACAGCTCCAGCTTCTTGGAGTAATCCTGGACATCAGCAGTCAGGGGATGGTGCGCTACAGTTAGTTCTACGATCACTTCGTCGACAGTCAGCTAGCTACTACACATGAGATTGCCCAGTACGCTCATGGCTTCCTTATGCATCTCTTCGGTACTACCTTGTTTGCGAACAGGGAGAATACCGTGCAGATATACCTTCTTGGAGCACTGGTGCATCTACTGCAAGTGGCAGAGTACAACTGGGATGGCGCCAGCTTCGCCACCTTATACTGCTACATGAGCTTCGTGTCCCGCCGCAAGGCAGATTTACTCTCTTTGACTGGAGAGTTTGGGAGGTACGCGTCTTACCACTTTACTTTTCTATTCAACTTTGCATTCCATGCTTTGCATTTCCTATTCATCTTTACTCTGCATTTCATTTCCGCTCATCTACTTTATTCATGCTTATCTGTTTACAGCTCTGGGTTTATACATATTTCACCACTCTAGCTCTAGTCCCGGTGATGCCGATTGAGTTGTTAGTACCCCACTCTCGGTACTGCAACTCACGGTTCAGACGCCGCCGCCTAGTAGATCGGACCTTCCTATACTTTCGCCACTTCTTTGATACGATCACTGTTGACCAAGTAACAGAATATCATTCTTTGCATTACATAGTGTTGTTCCCATAATGTACTAGTATTCTCATACTGTTGACATCTACCACTGCACTGGTTTTCTCATTATACACTGATTTTTGACACTACATTGATTTCTGACACTAAATGATATCTAACATTGCACTGTCGTTGCACTAATAACTAACATTGCACTGACGTCTGACACTGTACAGATTCACAGATTGATTGGCATCCCTGGCCTGGTATCTCCCTAGCATCCAGAGCAACTTATGCTG
Organism: Camellia lanceoleosa; assembly: GCA_025200525.1. NCBI lineage: Eukaryota > Viridiplantae > Streptophyta > Magnoliopsida > Ericales > Theaceae > Camellia > Camellia lanceoleosa. Next base: position 43,987,800 of record CM045766.1, on the reverse strand, counting down.
CTACCTAGTATGCCTCTACCATGCAAATTCTCTTCGAAGGGCCCTTTGGTCGGGCCTATTATTTGGGGGAGAGGTTTATCTATCAGACCCGAGGCATTGCCCATCCAAACATTCCTCATCCTCTTCCTCCGGGCATGAGGTCAGTTAATAAGATACAAGACAGACCTATGATTGACCTCTTGATGGAGGGAGAGGACGGCGATAGATATCATATGGCCGGCAACTTCACTACCTTTTCGCACACTTGGCTGATGGCACCCCTCACCCCAGGCGTGGCACGCGCTGTTCCGGATGCTGCAGCTGTGTAGACGTGCCTGAACGCCCCGGCTCCGCGCGTGAAATGGGCGTGAAATCCGTTTTGTTCATTAGCTACTACAGTTCGGACTTAGGGTCACGGTTCTGAATCTAATCTCGCAAAGTGTAATACAAGACCGATAAATCACCAAAGAGTCCAAATCTGGCAAATCGTTTTAGAAAACTGATTTTTATATGGAAGTGTCAAACATGGACTGCTTTGCTAGATACAGAGTCACCACCTAAATGTTTTTGTTTTGGGAAATTTAGGATACCCTAACTCGTGCCTAAGGCTACATGTCTGTCATCACCAAAGTTGCCTCGGCTTAGGAACTTGAGTACAAGAGGGGAAAGTCATGCAATGAGCACCCCTGCTCGCCCGATCAAAAGATCGGCCTTTACTAACATGATATTTTGTTTTTAAAAACACATGCGTTCTTATTCTGGTTATTTGCCTAGAATTACTATGTGATGCGCACAACACACAAGTATATATTAGATCGCCTAAGTTGGAACAAAACATTTCATGTTTGTTTGTTTGAAAATGGTTTGAAGGTGCAAGTAGGCTTAGACGTGGATTTGCCACCCTCAAGTGGGCTTAGGAAAACATGATTTTGCCATCTCAAGTGGGCTTAAAACTCGCATTTCAATGAATTGTTCCAATTCAAGTAATCCAACCTTCATCCACAGGCATTCATGCAGTTATATCACTTAAGCAATTAACCTCATGGCAACCATGCTATCATGGCAACACTCACACTCATGCAACATACTAAAGCATAAACAGTTACAGTGTACTCCGAGCCAAAACAGAGAACTAGTTAGAAATCATGCATGATCCTAGTTCATGTTAAGATGGCTAATGCAACACATGCAAAAAGCAACTAGAAATAGGCTCGACTATTCTAAGATGGCATATGAGATACAACTTGATAACATGTCGTTGAACACGTATTCAAGTAAATGTATTTAAAAACAATGCGGTTTGTATGATGTGCCGAGCCCGGTGCATGCAATACAGATGAATGGATGCAAACAAGCGAAGCATAAGGATGCTAATTGAAATATGACCTAGAACTAACCATTGTAAGCAGTTAAGTAAAATGGAGAAAGACGTGAGCTTGGAAGACACTCACACAAGCACGCACACTTATTACAAAATTCGCCCTCTCGACGGAGGGTCCGAATAAATAATACAAACCAACTAATTAATCAACTATCCTAGCTAATTAATTATTACAAAACTCTTAACTAATTAAGCAAATTAATTAAGTTACAAAACAGTTAAAGCGGCCTCAAGAGGAGGGACAAATGCATGCTCGATCAGCTTCGCTCGGAAATCCGTTGCCATGCTCCATGTTGCCTCTGTTTGCACACTTATGCTCCTCTGAAAACTATGCCAACTTCTGTGATGCCTCTGAACCACCCCATGGACACTCTGAGAGGCCATTAGCCAAATGGTATGGCCATCGGTCAAGGGAAATGGGTTATCAACCACTTATGAATCCATCGCCAAAATTGTTAGTCGATCGGCCGCAGATAGCCGATCGGCCATCTCTTCTCAGAGATCGCTCCTTTTGCCGCGTTAGAGGACAAACAAGGGCATGGCAATACATTTGCAAGATAATGTTGTGCAACTACACCCCTTATCATGTTTGGAACTCAAAGGAGTGTAGTGTTTGACTCTCGAGCCATCAATCATGCATTTCGACGCATGATGGCCAAAGGGGCCGAATTGCACACATCAATATGGAATGAATGCACAAAAACACACAAATGCCTCACACTCTATCATGTTGGATCAAGAGTGTCGGTGACCGAGGATTGAGGCACGTTTCGTCACTTCAAATACGAAGTGCCCCTCTGTTCTCGTGTTTGCTTTGACATCCCAAACCAAACACAATGCAATGCATGCAACATGGAAAAGCTGTGCAATACAACATAAGCATGCCAAATGCAATATGACTCAAACATGCACACAAGGCTAAGGTAACAAGCATGCCAAACGCAATGCAACCTAAACAAGCATGTGACAAAATGCAAAATGCAACCTAAACATACAAACATGCATGGCATGCAAAGATGGACAAGCATGCAACAACATGCAAACTAGCAAGCATGCAGCAACATGCAACATGTCAAGCATGCAACAATATGCAAAGATAGACTTAAACCAAAATGGGTAGACCTCAGCCATGCCCAAATCAGTGGCCAAGATGGAATGAAAATGAAGACAAAAGCACATACAAACATGCACACACTTTGGTTCCCAAACAAGTCATGAAGATACCAACTCTTCAGAGCACTTAAAGAGTGAAAAGTATGAACATGTGACAATACTATAGGCCTTGAAATTAAGCATGGAATGATACCAAATCAACCAAGCAAAACAAGTATAGCATGCAAGAAAGCTCAAAGCTTGAAGACAGCAAAAGGACTCACACCAAGGCTATGCAAAACATGAAGCAAATAGCCTAAGCAAACCAAAATAGTCCTAAAGCATACCAAAGTGTGTCTAAAACATGCATGGACCAAAGCCAAAACAAACTAGAACAAAAGTCCAAAAGGCATGAGGCATGCAAAGCTAACAAGGGGTGTTATACTACACCTATTACAACCAAGCATGGCATGACTTAACCAATGCAAAACAGAGTTATGGCATATCAAAATAAGCCCAAAAACTCACTGAGATGGCATCCCAAAAGCCTAAGTATGATAGCACGCACAATGATCCATTCTTGAGACATAAAACACCAACCTCTCAATACATAGAAAAGGTGACAAATGTGAATGCATGACCACACTATATGGACTGAAATATCATATGAAATGATGCCAAATCATGAAAATAGTCCAAGCAATGCATGCTAGTGACTTGAACACTCAAAGCTAGCAAGCTAGATTGAACCATGGCTATACAAAACAATGCATGCATGACCAAGACACTACAAATCAGAGCTAGAGCATGGTAAAACAAGGCTAAAAGCTCCTTTGAGTGGAGCCAAAACATGCAAAAATGGTGATCCAAACACAAGATGCATGTTATGCTAGCATGCAAAATTGCCCTACAAGTGTATGGTGCATGCAAGAGGTCATCAAGACAACTTTAGACAGAGGTACAACATGGAAAAATAACACCAAATACTTGCTGAAATGGAGCCAAAACAAGCTAAGCAAACATGCTACCATTATGAGCCATTTATACTAGCATATGAGACACAATGAGAGGGGGGTGTCCCTCTCCTATTCAAGACTCCAAAACCACCTCTCCACCATTGAAAACCCTCTGGATTTCAGTGGTGAGAAGGTCAAAACAAGATGGTTCCAAAGCTCAAAAGAGAAGGCGCCAAACAAGGCCTAGGAGGGGGTAGACTACCCCCAACTCAAAAGTGACCTTAAACGAAGATCTCAAGCACACAAAATCAGAACTTTTTGTAGTTTAGAGTTAAGCTTAAAACAATATGCAAATAGGTCTAAAAACTTAAGAAAGAATGGGGAATTAAAAGGTAGTTGACTCAGCCTTGAAGAACACTTTCAAGAACACAACTCCAGCACTCTTCTTGGATCAAAACCAGTCTAAAAACACAGTAAACAACCTCAAGGAGCGTCAACAACAAAAGGATGGTGTTCTAGTAGGTGCTCTAGTTCAAAAGTATGAACAAAATGCACTTTCAAGCACAAACTCACACAAAAATATATATATAGAGAGAGAGAGGGAGAGAGAGAGAGAGAGAGAGAGAGAGAGAGAGGAATATATAGAGAGATATAGAACTTGTATATTCAATTCTCTGAACTTCTGGAAAGGGAGGAGGGCCCCCCTTCTTATAGAATTTCAATTCTCAAGCTTGTTGAACAAGCTTGAGTCTTGAATGCAATCCCTCCATACACGTGTATGGTGGATGAGAATTGTGCACACCAGCAGTCACAGCTGGTAGAAAATATCTGCAAAAAGCAGATGGAAAGGCCTCATCTCAAAAATATGGCCGATCGACCAAAAAGAGTGCCGATCAGCCAACACGTATGGCCGATGGCAGGGAAACATGGCCGATGGCACAAAGCCTTAGCCGATGGGTTGCATGGATGGCCAACAAGCCACCCTCTTCCCTCAGAAGCAAAACCACAAGTCCTTGGTCCACAACCAAGCACAAAACAGACAAGTTGAGAGATCCTAAGGCAAGGCGCGCAGATGAGACCTTCGGGAACTCAAAATGAACACGAGCATGGATGATCATCGAGTGTTCAAACGATGGCCTCCAAGTCTTGAGAACGGTCAAAAATGGGGTGTCTACAGTTGCCCCTCTTTGACAAAACTCGAAAGTCATAAGATGACGGGAGTGAATGTCAAAACCCAGAGATGACCCATTTTTGACAAGGCCGAAGACTTAGACAACCATACAAGATAACAAAGAGATGGGCTCGTAGGTAGGTCCAAAATGCAAAGGACATGCACGATGCCAAACATAACTTATGATTATGCAAAGAGAGTTGTAATGAAGTATAACATGCAACAGTTTAAGCAAGCAAATAAGAATCAAACTACATTTCAAGCAGAAAGGATATAAGAGAATTATGCAATTCTCACTGTGTCTCACGCGGAGAAGACTAAAAGCGATTACCGAGGACACCCGGAGTCTCAAACACAACATCTCTCAATGTATCACACGCAAGAGAAGGGAAGGAGAACAACAATTCTCAGCGTATCACACGTAGGAGAAGGGAGGAGCACCTCTCAGCGCATCACGCAAGAGAGGAAAGGGAACAACAATTCTCAGCGTATCACACGCAAGAGAAGGAAGGAGCAACAATTCTCAGCGTATCACATGCAAGAGAAGGAAGGAGCAACAATTCTCAGCGTATCACATGCAAGAGAAGGAACGAGCAACAATTCTCAGCGTATCACACGCAAGAGAAGAAAGGAACAACAATTCTCAGTGTATCACACGCAAGAGAAGGAACGAGCAACAATTCTCAGCATATCACATGCAAGAGAAGGAAGGAGGAACAATTCTCAGCGTATCACACGCAAGAGAAGGAAGGAGCAACAATTCTTAGCGTATCACACACAAGGGAAGGAAGGAGCAACAATTCTCAGCATATCACACACAAGAGAAGGAAGAGAACAACACTCAACGTATCGCATCGATCGCACTGGGGTGTTTCTAACTAAAACAAAACGAACTCAAAGGCTAGGAAAGGTCTCACCTGGAATTTCTCTGAATGAACTGCACACACAGTACCATCTGGTTGCACCAGCCTCAAATGAACCGTACATACAATATCGTGCCCCGTATAAGGAAGAAACTCAACAAGTACAATATGGTAATAACACATGTCGAACGTTACCTCAAGATACAATTCCAATATGAAATAAACGCGTGCATGCACAATGCAAGTAAAGAGATGCGTAGCAACGCGAGTGAAAAGTGCACAACAATGCACGTGAAAAGTGCATAACAATGCAACGAGTAGTGATGTATATTCCATGTAATATTATGGTGCACATTCAATGCGAAAGGGAGAAATGCACATTCTATGCAAAACAACAACAAAGATGTACACTCCATGCAACATGTACGCCCTACGCAATGTAATTGTGGATACATATCCGACACAACATGCACATGTTAGGCGAACGTGATGGCGCATATTCTAAGTGACAATGCAACACGCATGTTCCACACAACAACATAGAGATGCCATATTCAACGTAAGCATGGTAAAGGTATGTTATTCATAATATTGAGATGCAATTTCAAAGAAAGACGAGGCATGCTCAATGCAAGAACGAAAAGATGTAAAACAAGTGCACCTATTACAAACACGACAAAACATTGTAATGCAACATATTCAAAGCAATTCCCGGGCAATTCTTAAATCTTGCGATATACAAAAGGGTACGAAAAAGGATACACCTCGTACGTATCGAGTGCCGCACACGTAAGACACGATTCGAGGTCAGCACAAAGGCTGGTTAAGCATCAAAAGTGTACTTTCTTGCATTCTCTTGAGAGATAAAGATACCAATCAACAAAACTAACCCAAACAAGGGCATTGGAGGTGCATCGACCATAATAGGAGGCCATCGGCCATCCATCAGCCACAAAAGGAGCTTATCGGCCAACAATTTAGCCAATCGGCTAACAATTTGGCCGATCGGCCAAAAATGGCAATTTCAGGCCAGTTTTGACATTTCACCTTGGGTCTTTAAATATGGGGCCTCAAACCCTATTCTTTCACTTTCCCTTAGTTGAAAATCAATGCTTTCTCTCTCTAGGTCATTCTTCACCCTTAGATCCGAGCTTTTCCCTTGTTTTCGAGCCTCCCGCGACATTCAATTCGCGAAACCCTCTTCGTTTTACACACTTTGAACCGAATGAAACGCGTTTTCGGTATCCCCTTCTCGATTTTCACTACTTGGGGTTTGTTTCCCCTGAGTTTACCTTGATTTTCGTGCCCTATTCCACACTCTGTCATTTTCTTCTGTTTTTCACCCCTCAAGGTTGGCTTTCGGTTGACTTTTTGCATTCTCACCCATTTTCCATACCCTCAGCCAGTTTTGAACCCTTCTCGAGATGGCGGACGATATTCCACGAGGTGGCACGCCCACAGGGATGGATATGGACCCTGAGGTTGAGCTCCTACCGCTGAGTGTTCGATCGTTTGACACGGCGTCATACCGACCGGTGGTTCACATACTATCTCCCGATAGCATCTGCCAGTTCAGGAGCTACGCACGAGGTGTGCCATTGGAGCTCTTGCTACGTGAGCCAGAGTCGCATCTATCCTACGGTGCTGCTGAGGTACACTCTTTTCCACTTTTACTTTCTGCAATGTAGATCAAATATCTTCGATAGCCGACACTGTTCTTTCACTGATCATCACAAACACACTGATACATCACATGCTTAGCTCACCGTGAGTACACCCACGCACGATATCTATTTAAACTCGAACACATGCATACACACTGCATTTTCATCAATTCTGAACGCATTCAAACACTGTATTTCTAACACTGCTCCGCATCTGTTTGTTTTTTAACACAGGGAGATTCCCACGCTTTTCGGGGGTATAGGAACACCATTGCCCGAGGTTGGTACATGGAGCTGCCCGATGCGGTCCGCCACAACGTTGATCAGGCAGGTGTAGACACCCCATTTTTGACCATCCTCAAGACTTGGACGTCACCGTTGGAACACTTGGTGATTATCCATGTTTGCGTTCGTTTGGAGTTCCCGGAGTTCTCGGCTCACGCGCCTTGCCTCAGGACCTCCGAACTTGACTATTTTGTGTCTGGTTTTGCACCAAACACTTGTGTTTTGCCTTTGAGGCGTGGAATGCCTTTCGAGGCATCCCCATCGCACCACCCGTGGCTAGAGGCCACCGGCTGGCTGGTGTTGCCACCGGCACTATTTTGTGCCGGTCGGCACTCTTTTTGGCAAAATTACCATTTTGCCCTGCCGACCACTTTACAGCTGCTTTCTGAGATATTTTCAGACAGCTGTATGCCTTTTGTTTCCCCTCCATACACGTGTATGGAGGGATGAGCCCTTTGAATGCCTTAACTTGTAAGCTTTGGTTGCCTATACAAGAGAAGGCTCTTCTCTTGGCTCAAGGGTTAGAATTTTTAGAGAGTTAGACATTTTAGGAGAGGGAGAAGCTCTGGTTTTAGGTTAGAAATCCTATATCTATCCTATCTCTCTTTTCCTTGCTTATTTTGTACACTAGGTGCTTTAGTTCATACTATTGCACACAAGCACCTAGTGTTTCACCTTCCTTTGGTTGTTGAGGGTCCAAGGGCTTGTTCTTAGTGTTCTTGACTGGTTTGGAGCTCAAGGAACCAACAACTTCAACATTTGTGAAGAAAAGCTTCAAGGGTAAGAAACTTGCTTTATTTACCCCATTTTTGCATTCCATTTTTTCCTAGTTTAAAACAGTTTTTGTGCTTAGTGTCTAACACATAAAAGTTCTGATTTTTAACCCTCTTTATTGTTTATCAAGAGTGTTTTGCACTTTGGGGAAGTTTGACCCCCTTTAGGCCTTGAAAAGGTCCTATTTTAGGCCATTTTGTGAGAGCTCCGAGACTTTGGTGCTTGGGCCTCTCCACCACTGAAATCTTGAGGGATTTCAGTGGTGGAGATGGTGCCTTGAAGTCTCCAAGAGGAGAGGGCCACCCCCTCTCCTTGATGTCCTTGAAAAGGGCAAGATTTGGCCTCCAAAGGAGCACCATGTTTGGTTGTATTTTGAGCATGTCTTGGCTGTTTTTCATGCTTATATTGCCATGATATAACATGTTTCTAAGTTGGTTTTAGCACTCCTTGCATGCTTTGCAGAGATGCTTTGTAATGCCTTGTATTGCCTTAACTTGCTCTAGGTTTGTATGCCTTCTTTCTAGCATGTTTTAGGCCTAGATCCATGAAGCTTGTATGCTTATTTTGACATGCTTTAGCTCTGTCCATGGTCATTTTGGTCAATCTTAGCATGTATATTGTAGCCTCTTTGCATTTGGCTTGTTGGCTTCAAGAGCATGAATGTGTAGCACGCCATGCTTACTTCATTTTTGATGGTTTGGAACCACCTAGCATGCTATTTCAGACCCTTTGGTATGCTTGTATGCTCACCTTAGTCGCTTCTTTGATGCTTTGAAAGCATGTCTTGAATGCTCCATGTTTTGGCCATTTTGCATGCCTTTGATTTCAAGCTTCTTAGATGCCATCTAAGTAGCCTTTTGACTTTGTTTTAACATGCTAAAACTCTGTCTTAGGTTGTTCAATGCATGCCCTAATTTCCTTGCATAAGTATAGTTCAAAGCCTCATTGGCTTGCCTTAATGCTTGGACCATTTGCATGCTTTGCTTGGCTTGCTTTGTTAGTTGGTTTGGCACCATGTTTAACATGATTTTCAGAGCTTTACAATGCATGCTCATTGTCTATGTTTGGTCTCTTTAAGTGCGCTTGAGAGTTGCCAAGTTTGCGCCTAAGTGTCGGACCATGATTGCATACATGTGTGTGTGCATTTTAGCCTCCATTTCCTTGGTTTTGGCCACTGATTTTAGGACTATTTGAGTTGCCTAATTCATGTCTAAGTCCATCCTCCATTTGATTTGCATGCTTGCCTTGTATGCTTACTTGCATGTTCGCATTGTATTGCCATATTGCATACTAGTTGACATGTCTAGGATTGCATCATATTGGCATACATGCTAAGCCTCTTGAAGTGAAGTATGATGGAGGTTTGGCACCCTTGTTTGTTTGTTTGCATTACATGCATTTGAAATCAAAATTGCACTCTTGGTTCTTTCGGCCATCATGCATCGAAATGCGTGATTGGTGGTCCGAGGACCAAGGCACACCTTCCTTTGAGTCACCAACATGATAAGGATTGTGTTTAGTGCATAAATACCTTGAATCACATTGCCATGCAAGTTGTTGCCCTCTGCTGCTGTGAGTTGCAGGTTTTGCAAGCATTTTGTGCCGACCGGCATTGTTTAGTGCCGACCGGCAGTCAATTTGCAGCTGATGGATCAATTCAATGCCGATGAACACATATGGTAGCCGGTGGTGTCCTACCCCAGCCGGTGGTGATCCCCAGTTCCCTGAGAGGCACTCCTGGGACTTTGGCAATCTTTAGAGGAGGAAAGCAGGGAAAACAGAGGCACACTTGCATGACAGTGCGATTCCGAGCCAGTCCCGGGCACGCGCTGCATTTGGCCCTCATCCCGAGGCGATTTACTGTTTAATTAGATTAATTATTTTATTTAATTAATTTAGTTGATTTCTAATAATTAATTAGCTTGCGTAGTTAATTAGTTATTCAGTTTTGTATATTCTTTCGGCCCCTCCGAGTGAGGGCATAATTGTAATAAGTGTGTGTGGGTGGGTGTATGTCTTCCAACCCCCATTTCTTTCTCCCTTTTATTTACCCGCTTATGCCGGTAGATTAGGGCATATTTATTTTAGCATACCATATGCTGTGCATGTGTGCATCCATGCATTTGTTGACATGCACCGGGCTCGGTACATCATACAAACTGCATTGCAATTTTCAATTCCAAATTGAATACGTGTTACTCGCGCATTTCACATGCCATGTTTAGGGTTAGCCGAGCCTACTCTAGATTGCATCTATGCCTGTGTTGCATTAGCCACTTAACATGAACTAGGTCATGCATGTTTGCTAACCGGGTTATTGTTTTTGGCACAGAGTACGATGTAAGTGTTTACGCTTTAGCATACCGCATGCGTATGAATGTTGCCATGATAGTATGCTTACCATGTGGCTAAATGCTTACATGATAAACTGTTTGAATGCCTGTGGGTGGAGGTTGGATTGCCTGAGTTGGAACAGCTCGTTGAAATCCGCATCTTAGCCTACTTGCGAGTAGCAAAATCTAACACGTTTTTCGAGACAAAACGGATATGCAATGTTTATTTCCAAATTAGGCAATCTAGTCTATACTTGTTTGCTGCGCGCATAACATAGTAATTCTAGGTTAATAATTGGAACAAGAGCATGTAATGTTTTCAAAAACAGATATCACGGTTAGTAGAGGCCGGTCTTCGGACCGGGCGAAAGGGGGTGCTCATAGCTGACCTTCCCCTATCGTACCCAAGCTCCCGAGCCAAGACCACTTTGGTGATGACGGACATGTGGCCTTGACCAGTCGTGGTTTCCTAAATTTCCCATTTTAAAATATTTAGGTGGCGACTCATGTCTGGCAAGCAGTCCATGTTTGGCACTACTTTTCAAAAATCTGTTTTCTCAAACGATTTGCCGGATTTGGACTCTTTGGTTCAGATTTAGAACCGCGACACAAATTGAGTCCGAATCAGAGAGGTCCCCGGACGTGCTCAGATTCGCGACTTCTTTGGGATTTTAGAGAGTTTGACTCGAACGCGTGATATCCTGTTTTGACAACGCTTATGTGTTTCTTTGCATTGCATGTGGATTGGTGCGCCTAGGACACCGTGTTTGCCGTCTGCCATTCCTGAACGGTGTGCCAGAGGCTTGTCTTGTCAAGGCATGACCATAAGGCTGACCGGTTATGGGCTCTGACAGCATGGGAACACAAACCCCGGTTTTACCGGGGCACCCTTTTCGACCATTCGACCTAGTGCATATCGAAATCCGTAGTGACCATTCCAAACTAGGACAGGTTGCTCACCCAATTTTAGGTTGTTTGAAATCGCTGCGTGCGTAGTGAAACCCTAGTTCCTGACAAAAATAGGACAGGGAAACCCTACCCCAACATAGGGGCGTTTTGGCTCTCACTTATCTACTATGTGCTTTTAGAGTGTATCTCTACAGGGAATGCATATACCATTATGGTGATATCGCAGTGTGAAGGGCACCAAGATCGGTGTTGTTGAGGAAACGATGTCGCTTATGTCTGTGGGTATCGCGGTTTTGGGGCGAGGATTCGGGGAACAAGATTATCGTAGTAGAGATCAGTTGATTGACTACGCCTGTGTTTGATCTGTTTTGGGCTGAAATGCTGTCCGTTTTTCCTTTCAGTTCAGAGAGTTCAGAAAGTTGATACAGAATAGTCAGTATTTCCCCTTTGCTAAGGCAAGACTAGGGATGACGCAGAGTTCGGAAGAAATAGTGGTTATGACAGCCGCACTAGATCAAGGGATTACCCTACAAGGTGAGACTGGCGTTGATATGCCACATCCTCCCAGGTCGCCTGCCGCGCATCCAATCTGGACTCCTCAGTTATATCAGGCTCGCGAGCCTACTACATTCGAACTAATGGGGATGATAGGCGATCTCCAAAGATCTGTGGCGGATCTTGCATATGGAATGTCTGTTTCACCGCCACCATCGACGCCGAACTTTGTACCCCAGGAGCCCCCACTACTGGGACGAATTGTAATTGAACTCAGCCAACCGGAGATGGCCTCCAACTATGGCAACGACGCAGCAAACCAAGTTCTAGAACAGGCTGAGGCCGGAGACAAAGGTAAGATGAAAGCAGATGCCGACCCTATCGAACAACTGCTGTGGGCAGTAGAGGCTTTGAAAGCCGGGGGAATGAACAAGCAACAGATATCCGCAGTTATGTCAAAAGCTGTGGAGGACGCCTTCCCCACTCCACCTGAGGGCAGTTCCAGTCAATCAAAGAATCGGGATAGGCCCCGTCATGCCAAGACAGTTCTTCCCGTTCCCAACCTTGCATCCGGAAAGGACCAGAAACCCAAGGCCGCACCCGCCGACCCGTTTGCTAGTACATCCAGCAAGAGTGCTCAGACTCCAAAGTACCTGCCCTGAGGGCGCAGGGTCTTTCATGCTCTCTATATGCCATTGTCCAAGGCATTGCAAATCCTTGCTGAAAGGGGACACCTCAAGCCCCTGGAGCCTCGGCCGCTCCCGAAGAATCTCCCAGCCACACATGATGCTTCCATGTACTGTGCGTACCATCAGCAGACTGGCCATGCCACTGATAATTGCTTCCGCCTCCGTCATGAGGTACAAGATTTGATTGACAACGAGGTTATCCTCCCACCTACCTCAGCAAAGTTCGTCACCACTCAGTTGTTGGATTCTGAGGACACCGATACTGCGAGTATGTAATCGGGATTCAACCGCCTGCGGGCAGTGTCTGGTACACTTTTGGATATGGCGTTTGGCGCGCGTTTTTGAGCACCTGCCAATGCTAGTTTTGTAAATCCTGACTTGGGTGTCGAGTCAGTCTTTTGTTTTGTTTTTGAGTCTGTCTCTCTGTATTGAGTCAGTCTTTTTGCTTACAAGGTCTGTCTTGTTGCAACGAGTCAGTCCCTCTTGTATAGTATACCAGGTGATTTCGAGGTTGTTGCCTCAAACACCATTTTGTCTTTCAAATAGTTGTTTTTGCTTTTTGAGTTTGTTTCTGCCAAAGAGCCAGTTACACCAACAAATCTGAATGAAACAGCTGCGGCTATCATGGGCCGAATTTGTTGCTGTTCGAGCCAGCCGTGCCAGAGAATGTGAATGGAACGACAGCACATCCCGCCTGCTCTTTTGTGCCTGAAAAATTATTGCTTTGACCTAAGCTTTTCATAAAACCCCTTTCAAACACTGCGGTGATGAAAACGAAGAGGAAGGAATTCCTCGGGTTTTGTAAAATTTTTGATCACTGTGAGAGAAAGAAAGGCGTGCTAAGCTTTTAATGAATGAAATCGTGCTTGTCGGCGTGAGTACTGAGAAGAACCCTGGCCTGATCCAGACTGGTTCCACACTATCTTCAACACGAGCGATTTGTCGCTTTCTTAAAAACTTTCAAAAACAAAATATTTTATCTTGCGAAGACTCGTGGAACCGCTTGAGATGGTGCAGCCAGATTGCTCGATCTCGAGATTTGATTTATCTGTTGCAAATCGGAATCTGTACAAAACATTCAGTGCCATGAAACGCCTGTGTGGCCCAATTTGAAGCAGCCCTCGAGCAAGAGGCATCAACATCAGATCAGGAAGATCATATCCTACCAGGCAAGGCTCATAAAGCAACCGTGATGGACATTTCTGCAAATCAACACAACAGTCGTTCTCCTGGATGTGGAGGGGGGCTTCAATCTCAAAACCATTTGGCATGGGCTTGCTACACTTTTACCCTTTGAGAGGCTCGCTGGGCCGAAAAACCCAGAAGGGCGGCCCAGGCAAAAGTTAGAGCAAAGAAAAAGAAAAAAAGAAAAGAAACAAGAAATGAAAAATGCAAAAGAAAAGAAAAATGCAAAAGAATGAAAAAAAAGAAAAAAGAATGAAAAAGAAAAACATAGCTCGCAAGGTCGACAACCCGCATTGGGCGCCTTGGCAAAAGTTAGAGCCTAAATAGTGAAGGTTAAAATACCCGAGTGTACCTTAACCGGAACTACGTAAGGCTTGATTCCCATGTTTGGGATACGTAGGCAACTTCATCTTGAAGTCCAGCCCTCAACGCTTCCATAGCGTCTCAGTCCATGTCATGGTTTTGATCACTTGTGCCTCCTCTGAATCCAATGTCCCGATTGCAGCAACCCGGAACTACGTGATTAACTTCCTCTTGAAGCCAAACCACCAACACCTTCCAGGTGACTGTGTCCACATATTGATTCAAACCGTCTTCGACTCCTCCGCGTCCGAGGGTCTGATTGTCATCAACAAGGACTGGCTTACACAATGCCGCGTCATCATCCAAACAAGGGGCAACTTTCCGTTGCCATATATTGCCATAAGTTGCCCTGAGTTACCGTCCAAACCAGGGGCAACTTTCCGTTGCCTTACCCCCCCTTAAGCCAGGGGCAATTTTCCATTGCCTCCGATCCGAGGTTGCGTATCTCGAGGGTAAGTTCTACGCTCGTTGAGCATTGATTGTTTGCAAAAATAGTTTTTGAAAATTTTCACTGAGGTTGACTTATTTTCTCGAAAACTGTTTCATTTTCAAAATTGGACCATGTTTGGACCCAAAAGGAGAATTTTTAGTGCTCACAGCCTGATTCGCATGATTTTCAAATCAAAAATTGAATAAGTGTGCTCATCCAATTCTCATTTTTGATCAAAACTGTTTTAGAAAACGAAAAAATGGTCAAAATGACGAACTAGGGGCACAGTTGAGTCGGATGTTCCGTCTTCCCCCTCGTCGCCAACGCACTTGCCCGAGAGGCACTTTATCTACCAGAAGAAATGGCTGCAAGCTAGTTGTATCGGGCGTGAACCCACAACCTCTTGTTTATCCATCAACCACCCAGGGGAGGGATTGAAAAATGAGAGAATAAAGAATAGAGAGGAGTAAGTTGAGAGAAAAGTGAGAAAAGAGTTTTGAGAGAAAAACGAGCCTGAGGGCCGAGTGATGTGAGTATCACAAATTAGAAAGGGGGGGAAATAATACCCAGAGGATTTGGCTCCTCGAGATTTGAGGTCTTTTTGTAAACATGTCCGTGTGTCATGTCCTTTGATTTGTCGGTCTCAATGTTGGCTTTGAGTCTTTTCCGAGTGTGTCTCGTTGTGATAGGTCGTGTGCCTTTTGTTTCTTTGTTTGAGTCTGTCTCGTCGTGTTCTGTGTTAGGCTCGATACCCCGGTTGAAAACCCATCATCTTCCAAAAAGTAATCGCTTGTGCTCAGAATGCTGTGCCATTCTCTACATTCGTGCAAAGCAAGAGAAGGAAAGGGGGAAATTTGGGACATCCGAGTGTGTTTCAACTGCAACCGTGTCAGCTTTGTGATCCGTCTCGTCAGATTGGGGCAATTTGTTCAGAGTTTGCGGTGTGCAGAATGAACCAAATGCTGAGTTATGGGCTAAATGCAGATCAATCCCCAGCAGATCAACCCCCAGCAGATTAGTCCTCAGCAGAGTATGGGCCGTGTTCGATTGAGCAAAGGGTTTGTATGAGTGTTTTCTTTGTTTAGTTGGTTGGTTATCCGATTATTACAAAGGCAAGTGTTCAAATGTCGACAACGATCAATGTCATTTACATTTGAGGTGTAATATGACGCAATGAGGCAAAAGTATGAAAGATGCAGATATATGCAGATATAACATTCTTTTCAGACAAAAAGTTTGTTTCATTTCATATCATCTTTTTCAAGTACATAGTTTGAAACAAAAATCGCCTCTGGCGAGACAAAGTACTCTATCTACCAACAAAAGAGAAAAGTACAAGAAAAGAAATAAAAGAAACAGCAGAAGTCTGGGTCATCAGCATCATCAATGGCCTCGCGCCGGGGGATCCATCCTCGCCCTCTTCCTGGGCAGAAGCACAGGAGCATCATCAGAAGTGTCGCTGTCAGAGCCCGAGCCCGAGCTGCCCCCGGCCTCCTCCTCAGAGGCCTCCGCCTCCGGCTCCCCATCCTCGCAATCGAGCTCATGAGCTGCTCCCCACATGGCCACGCCCCTGGTGCGGGGGAATATCCTGCCATCCCTAGTAGAAATGGGAGGTCCAGATGGAGCGCCGCCACCCACATGAGGAATCGGGAAGGGAGGTCAAAAGTACAAAAGGCAAAAGGCATTAGTACACTTTGCGGTTTTTAATGCAAGGCAGATGCAGGTAATACAGTGTGAATGCCGTGGTAGCGGTTTATCGCTGCGTAATGCACAGGCGAGTATAAGGTGTGAATGCCGTGGCGATTTATCGCTGGTAATGCCAGTATGAGTACAATGTGTGAATGCCGTGTGAATACAGCTTTATCGATGATGTGTAGTGCATCGATTATGCGGGCGATTTGTATATAGTTTGGAACTATGTCAGAAAAAACATACCGGAAGGCCGTAGAAGGCCAGGAACTCAAAGGTCCGCTGCAACATCCCCGCCATGGAGGCATTCAGCTCCACTGACTGCCGGGTGTACTAGGAAGAAGCCTGCAAAATATCGGATGCATCAATATTTTGTGGAATATCGAATGAATCGAATCAAATGACAATGCAAGATGATAAAGTGGTACATACCGAGGCAAGTCAGAATACCACCAACTCATGACCAGGGAGGAGCAAAAGGGATCTGGTAGGTCTCCCCACTCGCCTCAGATGTCAAGATGGTAGGTAGAGCGGGCCAGCCCGCCCTCGCCCCTCTCAGACTTCTCCGCCGCGAAGCTCGAGCCTTCAGGATCTTATCTTGCCTCGCTTCCCCTCGCCCTAGCCGCCGCCGCAGTCTCTTCGCTCACTGGCGACCACCACTCGTGACGCCGCATGATGAAGGTCCGGACGTATTTCGAGTAGTCGCCTCGCTTCAAACCGTCGCCTCCCACCGATAGTGTAGTCCGCCATCCGCCACGGTGAACGCTTGTGTCCCTCATATGCTCGGAGGGTGCTCGAACTATTCGCCAGTAACCACGAGGTCTAACGCAAGAAGCGCCACCCAGTACCAAGCCCGACGGTGGGCCCTCCAAAAAATCAGAACGCGAGGTCTCGATCAAGCGCAAGAAACCGATCCCGCACTATCGCTGGCAGAGGAGCCCATGGCTGCCAGGTGATCTGAAATTGAAATACAGTTTATTGCCTACTGGTATTGCAAATATACAGTAAAAAGTGAAGCTTAAATGAACTGTAAGTAAAACATACCTCGGCAGAAGAGATGGTGTCAAAATAGCGACGGAAGAAGCTGAAAGTCTCCCGCGGCCTCCGGGTGCACCTCCCATCATAACGGCGTGAAAAAGGGACAACCAGAGGAGTCTCCGTCTCCGGTACTGGCTCTAGCCTGGGAAAGTAGGCATAGACCCACAACTGCAAGACAGATGTCAAAACATTTATCAGAAAAAGCAGAATACAGAGTAAAGCAGAAATAGCAGAGCCGTGTGCTCTGCAATGTATTGAACAGAGTGTACAGTGTGAATAGTGTACAGTCAGTGTAAAGCAGGAGTATGTGTGTGCCGTGTGTACAGTATACAACAAGTGTAAAGCAAACTACAGTGTATGCAGTGTGCAGAGTACAGAAAGTACAAAACAGTAATGAAAAGCAGAGAAGAAGACGTACCTCCCAAGCTCGCCAAGACCCCCATAAGCATCACGCCATGAAACTGAGCTCATATAGCCGTAGAGAGTGGCCAGAGCCGCGCCACCCCAGTCATAGCGCAAGATGTCCCGGACGTCCACCAGTGCGCTGAGTAGGCAGAGAGGCACGGTGTTCGCCCGGTCGGCGAATAGTGTAGTCCCCAACAAGAACATCAAGAAGCCGCGCGCATACTGCTCCATGGCCACCTCGGTCATCGGAGCTGCGTCGACAAGCAAAGGCTGCACCCTGAACTGCACCTCGAACCAAGAATAGCGGACGAAGACTGGACGTGCAAGAGGCGGAACCGCGCCAAGTAAGTGGATCTGAGCGGCGGTCCACTCATCCATATCGGTGTCGAAGGGGATCGGATCACCCCCAACCCCGATGCCAGTGAGTACCGAGAAGTCATAAGGGGTCATCGTCATGTCCCCAGTCGCAGATAGGTGAAATGAATCGGTGGTGTCCCACCACCTCTCTGCTAGGGCAGCTAGAAGAGGCTCAGATGCAAGAAGTCAGTCGCACTTCGCAGAAGGAACCGAAGCTCGCCTCATCTATGATGTGTCAGACTGCCTCCGGAAGCTCCAGGTACCAATCTCGAGCTGAAACATTCCCATACCCGCGGATGGTATGGGAATCTCTCTGTTTACAAACAAATGGTTGTAAAGCAATATGAAATGCATAGTTCTGAGGAAACATGTTAAAGTCGATACAAATCTAGCATGCGTGCACGTTTTTTAGATTCAAACAGAAACCGGGTGCCAGTGTGCTTACAGTGAACTACAATATGTGATGCGTCAGTGTGTTTTTGAGTGATGCAGTGTGAACATAGTGCACGTGTGTACGTTTTTCAGATGCAAGCAAATGTCAGGTTTCAGTATCTTTGCGGTGGACTACTACCGTAACGGTCCGTATGTTTGTGAAGGACAGCATACAGATATGGTGCACATGTGCACATTTTTCAGATTCAAGCAGATAACGGGTCATAGTGTGCCAGTAGGTGAACTACAACGTATGATGCGTCAGCGTGCTTTGTGTGGTTCGGTTTAAATACGGCATACAATATGTTTTCAGATTCAAACAAGTACCGGATATCGGTGAATTTGCAGTGAAATACGGTGTGCCGTGTATATGGGTGATTAAGGTTAGTGCAGTGTGTGTGCATGTGTGTCGGTCCTAAGCAGATATCGCCAGAAGTTGTCTCGATCAACTACAAGATAGTATATCGAGTTAAGCAAGAAGGTTGTAATCAACTATGGCAGCTGACAGTTTACAAATCTACACTGCAGAAAATAAAGCAAAGACAAGAATGTTACCTCGGAAGTGCCGAATGAAAGGTGCGAGGTCGGCTCGCGCAGCAGAAGCTCCGGGTCCACAGTCCTGTCAAAACCACGGAAGTGGCGGAGTCCATCTGGCGGAAGCACGTGAATGGCCGGGCGATAGGTCGCCGGGTCGAATGGTCGCTCGCTCAGCGGGAGAACCTCAACCCCGGGATCCATCTCGTGATCCCGGGGAGTCTCGACATGTGGAACATCGTCAGCCATAGTAGTGGTAGTGAGAAAATGGCCGGAAGAGCTGGAATATGAAAAGTCAACCGAGAAGGTCAACCCCGAGAGGGCCGGAAATGGCCGGAAAGGCCGGGAGATGAAAATACACGGGAACGTGGAGAAAATCGAGGGGAACAAGTCCCGAAAAAGCGGAAATAGCAAAAGAAATCCCGAAACGAGATTTCAATCGGGTGGAAATGTGCGAAACGCGAAGGTATTCGCGAATCGAATGACGAAATCAAGCCTAAAACTCAAATAAACGGCGAAAAATGAGAGAACAAAGCTCTAGAGAGATAGAGAGAGTGATTTCGGCGGTGGCAAAGTGAAAGGAATAGGGTTTCAAGCCCTATTTTAAAAGACCCGAGGCAAATGGCAAAACTGCCCCCGATCAGCAACTTTTGGCCGGTCGGCACTGTTTTGTGCCGGTCGGCACAATATTGTGCCGGTGAATAAGTTTAGGCAGCCGGTGGCAGCCGGTGTCCTTCCCACCCAGCCGGTGGTGTTCCCAAGGCCCTTTTTAGGCAAATTGAGTAGTTTTGGGTCTTCATAGCTCAAGACAGTGCAAGAAAATGCACCCCCGATGTTCAACCGGCCCCCGTTTCGACTTCGGACTATGTCTACTGTGAGTGGCACTCAGATTCAAGCAGAGACTATATCCTTTTTGTATCCTTTTGTCTTTTATAAGATTCAAAAGTTGCCCCATGTGCATTACACGCATTCCCTCTTTTGTCTGGCGCATCGTATCGCGCCATCTTGCACGTCCCTTGCGACTTGCACCGTTTTGCATTGTCATGTGGCATGCGTGTCATACTCTCTCATCTTGCATTTCATTTTGATCCACGTGAGGTGTACTACTTCACGTGCTTCATTTTGCATCTCATTTTGATCCACGTGAGGTGTACTACTTCACGTGCTTCATATTGCATCTCATTTTGATTCACGTGAGGTATACTACTTCACGTGTTTCATTTCGCATTTCATTGCATCTCGAGGTACGTGTGCCTCGTTTTGCATTTCATTTTGATCCACATGAGGTGTACTACTTCACGTGCTTCATTTTGCATTTCATTTTGATCCACGTGAGGTGTACTACCTCGCGTGCTTTATCTTGCATTTCGCATTCCATCGCGCTATTTCGCGCACCTCAGAGTTTGAACCCGGTCTGGCGAGACCTTAAACACGTACGGGTCTGGCGAGACCTTAAACACGCGCGGTGTAGGAGACCTTAAATCCTTGGGAGGTGTGAAACCTTCGGTGCGTTAAGGTGTGTTAAGTTGCCCCTCATTGCATTTGGCATGCATTCGTATCGCACTGTTTTGTGCACTCGCGTTGTCTAAACGCATCGCGCTATTTTGCGCGCCGCTTACGCACCTCATTGCACTTCATTTTCCATCCTTTGAGGCACGCGTACCTCATTGCACTTCATTTTCCATCCTTTGAGGCACGCGTACCTCATTGCACTTCATTTTCCATCTTTTGAGGCACGCGTACCTCATTGCACGCACGTCTCATTTACCCCATTTGCATCGCATTCGCTTAAAGTGTTGTGTAATCGTTGCCCCACCCGGGTCTGGCGAGACCTTAAACACGCACGGTCTACGAGACCTTAAATCCTCGGGAGGTGCAAGACCTTCGGTGCATTAAGGTGCACCTCATTGCATTTGGCATGCACTTCATCGTGTTGTTTTGCGCACCTCATTGCATTTGGCATGCATTCCATAGCGTTGCTTCGCGCACCTCATCAGTTGCTCCCATGGTCTGACGAGACCTTAAACACGTACGGTCTAGGAGACCTTAAATCCTTGGAGGGTGCGAAACCTTCACTACATTTGCATCCCGGTCTAGGAGACCTTAAATCCTCTGAAGGTGCAATTCCTTC
Organism: Camellia lanceoleosa; assembly: GCA_025200525.1. NCBI lineage: Eukaryota > Viridiplantae > Streptophyta > Magnoliopsida > Ericales > Theaceae > Camellia > Camellia lanceoleosa. Next base: position 43,966,645 of record CM045766.1, on the reverse strand, counting down.
GGTGTTTGTCGTGCCCGAACGACTTTCGGTGGTCTGGTAAAGCCACCTGCCTGTGTTCGCGGTGAGTTCCTAGGAGACCAATGGGGACGGTGAAAACTAGAGTTTGAACGGCTTATGCCTAGAACGCAAAGGTTCGAGATTTCCGAGACTAAAGTCTGGTTTAAATACCCAGGGGGTGTACCCTCGGCTTGAAATCTGTATGGAAGCCCCATAGGTTGAGGCGGCATGTTTACGCCTCAATTCTGGATACTGAACCAACCTAGTATATCGCCCCGTTGGGAGGATAGGGAAAATCGCAATCGCAACCCTTTTATCATACTGCATTGTCATGCATCATTTGTAAATATTGCATATGTCATGCATTTCAAAAAAAAACCAAAACCAAAAAAGAACATCCATACGTCATGCATTTCATTGTAGTATAGTGCATATGTCATGCATTTTCTGTAAATATCCATTCCATTGCATTGTAGTTTGCATGCATTCACTGCATCATCTTCCATCTATGGCTTGCGCCTTTCCTTGTTGAGCTTGGTCTGGTATGTGCCCTTACTTTTCACGTCGAAGCATGGTTCATGTGCATCGCGCCTATTCCTTGATGAACTTGGTTTGAGGTTGCGGCACCTTTTCTGTGTTAGACATGGCTTGTACGTGTGCATGCCCTTCCTAAGCGAGATACGGTTTGGCCCGCGTGCCATGATCGCATATTACATTGTAGTGTAATTATTGCATCCAGCATTAGGATCGTTATTCTCTCCCCAGCGGGTCGTTACCCCACTTATGTCATTCCACCCAATACTTGTTCTTGTGTCCGTCTACATCACTCATAGTTCAGACATCGTTCTATGGTAGACGGACTTGCTACTTCCATCAATCTACTTGACATTTGTGTGGTTTTGAACCGCTCGTGATTGGATCATGATTCAATTGCTTTTCAATTGCATTGCATATTATTTGCATTGTTTATATTTTGTTTTGTAGTTTTGCATATCATTTGCATTACATTTAGATTCAATTGCATATCATTTTGCATTTCGCATTGCCATGCATATGGCTAACAATATTGTACCTGTTAAGTTTACTTTCTTTGCAGGCACGATATTGTATGTACGGCTCATTTGAGGCCGGTGCAACCGGACGAGCCGCACAGGTATTGTATCCTCCGAGTGAGACATTTTGAGAATTGCATAATTCTCTTACATCCTTTCTGCATTGTAGTGTAGATTGGCATACGCTAGCTTATAACTGTCGCATGTGTGCTTCATTACAGCTTCCTTTGCATGATCATAAGTTATGCTTGGCTTCTTGCATCGTCTTGCATTTTGCCCCTGCCTTTGGGCGCATACCTTGTTTTGTCTTGCACGTTTGTCCAAGTCTTCGGCCTTGTCAAAAATGAGTCGTCTCTAGGCTTTGACATTCACTCCCATCATTATTATGACTTCCGAGTTCTGTCAAAGAGGGGCAACTGTAGACACCCCATTTTTGACCGTCCTCAAGACTTGGACGTCACCGTTGGAACACTCGGTGATTATCCATGTTTGCGTTCGTTTGGAGTTCCTGGAGTTCTCGGCTCACGCGCCTTGCCTCAGGACCTCTGAACTTGACTGTTTTGTGTCTGGTTTTGCACCAAACACTTGTGTTTTGCCTTTGAGGGGCAGGGAATGCCTTCTGAGGCATCCACACGTACCACCGGCTGTGGCTAGAGGCCACCGGCTGGCTGGTGTTGCCACCGGCACTATTTTGTGCCGGTCGGCACTCTTTTTGGCAAAATTACCATTTTGCCCTGCCGACCACTTCTTTACTGCTTCGAGATATTTTCGACAACAGTATGTTTTGTTTCCTCCATACACGTGTATGGAGGGATGAGCCCTTTGAATGCCTTAACTTGTAAGCTTTGGTTGCCTATACAAGAGAAGGCTCTTCTCTTGGCTCAAGGGTTAGAATTTTTAGAGAGTTAGACATTTTAGGAGAGGGAGAAGCTCTGGTTTTAGGTTAGAAATCCTATATCTATCCTATCTCTCTTTTCCTTGCTTATTTTGTACACTAGGTGCTTTAGTTCATACTATTGCACACAAGCACCTAGTGTTTCACCTTCCTTTGGTTGTTGAGGGTCCAAGGGCTTGTTCTTAGTGTTCTTGACTGGTTTGGAGCTCAAGGAACCAACAACTTCAACATTTGTGAAGAAAAGCTTCAAGGGTAAGAAACTTGCTTTATTTACCCCATTTTTGCATTCCATTTTTTCCTAGTTTAAAACAGTTTTTGTGCTTAGTGTCTAACAAATAAAAGTTCTGATTTTTAACCCTCTTTATTGTTTATCAAGAGTGTTTTGCACTTTGGGGAAGTTTGACACCTTTTAGGCCTTGAAAAGGTCCCATTTTAGGCCATTTTGTGAGAGCTCCGAGACTTTGGTGCTTGGGCCTCTCCACCACTGAAATCTTGAGGGATTTCAGTGGTGGAGATGGTGCCTTGAAGTCTCCAAGAGGAGAGGGCCACCCCCTCTCCTTGATGTCCTTGAAAAGGGCAAGATTTGGCCTCCAAAGGAGCACCATGTTTGGTTGTATTTTGAGCATGTCTTGGCTGTTTTTCATGCTTATATTGCCATGATATAACATGTTTCTAAGTTGGTTTTAGCACTCCTTGCATGCTTTGCAGAGATGCTTTGTAATGCCTTGTATTGCCTTAACTTGCTCTAGGTTTGTATGCCTTCTTTCTAGCATGTTTTAGGCCTAGATCCATGAAGCTTGTATGCTTATTTTGACATGCTTTAGCTCTGTCCATGGTCATTTTGGTCAATCTTAGCATGTATATTGTAGCCTCTTTGCATTTGGCTTGTTGGCCTCAAGAGCATGAATGTGTAGCACGCCATGCTTACTTCATTTTTGATGGTTTGGAACCACCTAGCATGCTATTTCAGACCCTTTGGTATGCTTGTATGCTCACCTTAGTCGCTTCTTTGATGCTTTGAAAGCATGTCTTGAATGCTCCATGTTTTGGCCATTTTGCATGCCTTTGATTTCAAGCTTCTTAGATGCCATCTAAGTAGCCTTTTGACTTTGTTTTAACATGCTAAAACTCTGTCTTAGGTTGTTCAATGCATGCCCTAATTGCCTTGCATAAGTATAGTTCAAAGCCTCATTGGCTTGCCTTAATGCTTGGACCATTTGCATGCTTTGCTTGGCTTGCTTTGTTAGTTGGTTTGGCACCATGTTTAACATGATTTTCAGAGCTTTACAATGCATGCTCATTATCTATGTTTGGTCTCTTTAAGTGTGCTTGAGAGTTGCCAAGTTTGCGCCTAAGTGTTGGACCATGATTGCATACATGTGTGTGTGCATTTTAGCCTCCATTTCCTTGGTTTTGGCCACTGATTTTAGGACTATTTGAGTTGCCTAATTCATGTCTAAGTCCATCCTCCATTTGATTTGCATGCTTGCCTTGTATGCTTACGTGCATGTTCGCATTGTATTGCCATGTTGCATACTAGTTGACATGTCTAGGATTGCATCATATTGGCATACATGCTAAGCCTCTTGAAGTGAAGTATGATGGAGGTTTGGCACCCTTGTTTGTTTGTTTGCATTACATGCATTTGAAATCAAAATTGCACTCTTGGTTCTTTGGGCCATCATGCATCGAAATGCGTGATTGGTGGTCCGAGGACCAAGACACGCCTTCCTTTGAGTCACCAACATGATAAGGATTGTGTTTAGTGCATAAATACCTTGAATCACATTGCCATGCAAGTTGTTGCCCTCTGTTCTTTGTGAGTTGCGGTTTTGAGCATTTAGTGCCGACCGGCAGTCAATTTGCAGCCGATGGATCAATTCAGTGCCGATGACCACATATGGCAGCCGGTGGTGTCCTACCCCAGCCGGTGGTGATCCCCAGTTCCCTGAGAGGCACTCCTGGGACTTTGGCAATCTTCAGAGGAGGAAAGCAGGGAAAATAGAGGCACACTTGCATGACAGTGCGATTCCGAGCCAGTCCCGAGCACGCGCTGCATTTGGCCCTCATCCCGAGGCGATTTACTGTTTAATTAGATTAATTATTTTATTTAATTAATTTAGTTGATTTGTAATAATTAATTAGCTTGCGTAGTTAATTAGTTATTCAGTTTTGTATATTCTTTCGGCCCCTCCGAGTGAGGGCATAATTGTAATAAGTGTGTGTGGGTGGGTGTATGTCTTTCAACCCCCATTTCTTTCTCCCTTTTATTTACCCGCTTATGCCGGTAGATTAGGGCATATTTATTTTAGCATACCATATGCTGTGCATGTGTGCATCCATGCATTTGTTGACATGCACCGCTCCAGACATCATACAAACTGCATTGCAATTTTCAATTCCAAATTGAATACGTGTTACTCGCGCATTTCACATGCCATGTTTAGGGTTAGCCGAGCCTACTCTAGATTGCATCTATGCCTGTGTTGCATTAGCCACTTAACATGAACTAGGTCATGCATGTTTGCTAACCGGGTTATTGTTTTTGGCACAGAGTACGATGTAAGTGTTTACGCTTTAGCATACCGCATGCGTGTGAATCTTGCCATGATAGTATGCTTACCATGCGGCTAAATGCTTACATGATAAACTGTTTGAATGCCTGTGGGTGGAGGTTGGATTGCCTGAGTTGGAACAGCTCGTTGAAATCCGTATCTTAGCCTACTTGCGAGTAGCAAAATCTAACACGTTTTTCGAGACAAAACGGATATGCAATGTTTATTTCCAAATTAGGCAATCTAGTCTATACTTGTTTGCTGCGCGCATAACATAGTAATTCTAGGTTAATAATTGGAACAAGAGCATGTAATGTTTTCAAAAATGGATATCACAGTTAGTAGAGGCCGGTCTTGACCGGCGAAAAGGTGCTCATAGCTGACCTTCCCCGATCGTACCCAAGCTCCCGAGCCAAGACCACTTTGGTGATGACGGACATGTGGCCTTCGACACCGAGTCAGGGTTTTCTAAATTCCCCATTTTAAAATATTTAGGTCGCGACTCTGTAATCTGGCAAAGCAGTCCATGTTTGGCACTACTTTTCAAAAATCTGTTTTCTCAAATGATTTGCCGGATTTGGACTCTTTGGTTCAGATTTAGAACCGCGACACAAATTGAGTCCGAACTGTAGCCGAGGTCCCCCGGGGACGTGCTACAGCAGGCTTCGGCGTTTTCTGCATGGGACTCTCGCGCCTCACTACGAGTAGGCCCCTTCTTGGTGCTCTGGTGGAGAGGTGGTGGGACACCACCGATTCCTTCCACCTTTCCGCTGTAGGGGAGAGGACGATGACTCCCTTCGACTTCTCGATGCTCACCGGCATCGGGGTAGGGAGTGATCTGATTCCTTTCGATACCAACATGGGCGAGTGGGACGCCACCCAGATCTACTTGCTCGGCGCTCGGCCACCTCTCTAGCGGCCAGGGTTCGTGAGGTATTCTTGGTTCGAGGACCAATTTCGGATTCAGGCGCCCACGACCCAAGAGGAGGTGGAGCAGTACGCTCGCGGATTCATCATGTTCTTGCTGGGGACCACCCTTTTTGCCAACCGAGTGAACATTGTCGCCCTTTATCTGCTAAGTGCATTGGTGGACGTGACGCGGATCCGCTGCTACGACTGGGGTGGTGCAGGCTTGGCCACACTCTATGGATACATGAGCTTATCCTCTCGCCGCAGCGAACATTTGCTCGGAGGCTACTAGCGAGCCTGGGAGCTATATTTTCCCTTTCTGTCTTTCCAATTTTTCTTTACATTATCTGTACACCACACACACTATGCACACGCAATCTGCTTTCTGGTGGCCTGCGCACACCTTGCACAATACACTTCACATTTGCATAATACTGCACTAATCGCACATGATTCTCGATTTATCTCAGATACTTCCTTACTGATAAGCATACTCATTCTTACCCAGTTAGATTCTGTAGCTGTGGGTGTATGCCTATTTTGCTACGCTTGCTCCAGAGCCAGCAATGGAGATGACTTTCACCGTTCCATTTTCCCACCATTTCGACGTGAGGTGTGAACGGAGGCCGCAGGAGTCCTTCTTGTTCTTCCGCAGATACTTCGACACTGTTACCGCAGCTGAGGTATGTCAAACATTACAGTTTATTTGAGCTTTGTATTGGATTGTGCTTTCAATAACAGATAACAAACTATATATCCCATCATTTACAGATCACTTGGCAGCCCTGGGCTCCGTTGCCTAACACATTGAGGGAGCAGTATGCCGATGCTCGAGAGACCGAGTTCGTGGTCTTCTTAGAGGTCGATCTACGGGCTTGGTACCTGGGGGAGCGTTTCTTGCGGCAGACCCTCGGCTTAGTGGAGTAGATAGTTCCGAGGCCACTTTCCACTCACATGAGGCACACGGAAAGGTACACCCCAGAGGAGATGATCGATTACACGATCGGCTGGGACTCTAAGTTTTTTCGAGATGAGGGTGACTACGCCGCGTTCATCCTGACTTATTTGATGCGACCCTTGGCTAGTGCTCGCCGAGTCGAGAAGGAGAGGCCCGCAGCACCGGTAGCAGGAGTAGGGGTGCCGAGGGCGACACAGGCCCGTGACCGTAGCGGCTCCCGGAGGGGATGTGGAGTGGAGTGGCCTGAGCTGCCCACTACCATGACATGCCGTGGACAGGGTGGGGAGATCTACCAGATACCCATCGCTTTTCCTCCAGCTGATTATGAGCTCGTTGGAGTTCGCGGCTCGACCCCGATATGTGCCGTACTTTTTACTCTGTACAGTCATTTTGTTTCATTTCATTTGATATCCCGCAGAATACTAATGACTTCAACACTTTTGCGATTGATTGAGTACAGGACAGCCTTTGGAGGCCTCGATGATGGGGATCTTTGCAATGAGCATAGACCTGCTCACCATCTATGGCATCCTGGTGAGTTCTTTCAACCTTAGTTTCAAAAACTTTGCATAATCCGTTCCATACTGATCTGTTACACCACATTGTCAAAATGGTACTTGATACGCTGCATTCACATACCACTCACAGCATTGATACACTGTAACTGTCATACTGCTTATGGCATTCATACACTACTCACAATATTCATACACTGCTCATAGCAATCATACACTGTACTCTGCATAACATAACTAATGCATTTGCCGTTTGCTCTTTTCAGGCCCCATTTCAGATACCGGCTGCAGGGGGTGCTCCAGCAGGACCTTCAACACCTGCCCGAAGAGCAGGGAGAGCTAGATGAGGGATTTCAGTATGTTGTAAACACCCCATTTTTGACCGTCCTTAAGACTTGGACGTCATCGTTTGAACACTCGATGATCATCCCTGTTCGTGTTCGTCTTGAGTTCTCGGAGGTTTCGGCTACGCACCTTGCCTCAAGACCTCTCGACTTGTTTGTTTTGTATTTGCTTTTTCATCAAACACTTGGTGTTTTGCTTCTGAGGGTGGGAAATAGCCTGTAGGCCATCCCCACACCTCACTGGCCATGGCTTGAGGCCACCGGCCTTGTTTCGTTGCCACCGGCCACTGGTGATGGCCGGTCAGCACTATTGATGGTCGGTCGGCATATTTTGTGGTCGGTTGGCCAACTTTGTTGGCCGATTAGCCACTTTTTCTGGCCGAGACCTTTTCTTGAGGGGGTTTGAACCTTTTGAACCCCCTGTTTTTGCTTCTTGAGGAAGCTTGAACCTTTTGAACCCTTGGTTTTTAGGTTCTTGAGGAAGCTTAAACCTTTTGAACCCTTGGTTTTTAGCTTCTCCAAGAAGCTTGAACCCTTTGCACCTTTGCTCTAGCTTCTCCAAGAAGCTTGACCCCTTTGCCTAGCTACTCCAAGAAGCTTGGCCCCTTTGCTCTAGCTTCTCCAAGAAGCTTGACCCCTTTTCCTAGCTTCTCCAAGAAGCTTGGCCCTTTTGCTCCTAGTTTCTCCAAGAAGCTTGACCCCTTTGCCTAGCTTCTCCAAGAAGCTTGGCCCTTTTGCTCCAAGCTTCTAAGAGAAGCTTGGACCCTTGTTCCTCTATAAAAGAAGAGCTCCTATTCCATTGTAAGGGTTCCAACAATTGGTCTAAGGCATACAAGACTTGTATCTCTCTATATCTCTACATCCAAGCTCCATAAGTGTTGGTTCTTAACCCCTTTACACACCACCTCACAACCACACACTTCCACCATCACTCTAAGGTTCTTGGAGCTGGTTTTCAGAGGTTGAAGGCCTACATTTTTGGTACATAAGCTGCCGGAGCTTCTTGGCTACAAGGGTAACACTTCTTACCCTCTTTATTCCCCGTTTTTGCACACACTTTTAGCCTGTCTTACATGCTATTTTGGGCTTTGTCATAAACTGAAAAAAGTCTTATTTTGATCTCCTTTTTAGTTTGTTTAAGATCACTTTTGTGTTTGGGATTTTTTACCCCCTCTTAGGCCTTGTTTGGCCCCATTTTCTGCTATTTTTGGTGAGCCCCGGGACCACCTTGTTTGGGCCTCCTCACCACTGAAATCTTGAAGGATTTCAGTGGTGAGGATGGTGGTTTAAGGTCCTAAGAAGGAGAGGGCCATCCCCTCTCCTTGTTGTCATCAAAACTTGTCATTTTAGCCTCTTGTGTGAGCACCTTGTTTAAGGTCATGTTGGCCATGTCTTAGTTGTTATTTGTGGTTATTTTGCCATGTTATAGCATCGCTTTTAAGTTGGTTTAGACACACCATGCATGCTTTGCATACTTGTCTTGTAATGCCATGAAATTGCCTTAACATGCATCATGTTATGCCATGACTTTCTAGCATGATTTTGGCTTAGCTTTGTGAAGATTTTATGCATATTTTTGGCATTCTTTAGGTCTGATTTTGGTTCTTTTAGTCATCCATGACTTGCTGATTTTCCCCAATCGTACCCAAGTTCCCGAGCCGAGGCAACTTTGGTGATGACGGACACGTGGCCTTAGGCAAACGAGTCAGGGTTTCCTAAATTCCCCAAAACAAATTATTTAGGTGGCGACTCTATACCTGGCAAAGCAGTCCATGTTTGGCACTTCTTTATATAAAATCTATTTTTCAAAACGATTTGCTAGATTTGGACTCTTTGGTTCAGATTAAGAACCGTGACAATTTGAGTCCGAACTGTAGTGAGCCCAAATGAACAGAACGGGGGTCCTCCCCAGGGACGTTCAGGGACGTTTATAATTTCTGGCGACTCTACTGGGGAGATTAGAGAACTTGACTCGAACTCGTGATATCTTGTTTTGATTTCACTTATGTGTTTCTTTGCATTGCATGTGCATTGGTGCGCCTAGCACATCGTGTTGGCCATTTGCTATTCCTGAACGGTTTGCCAGAGGCTTGTCTTGTCAAGGCATGACCATAAGGCTGACCGATTGTAGGCTCTGCCAGTATAGGAACACAAACCCTGTTTTTACCAGGGCACCCTTTTGACCATTCGACCTAGTGCATATTGAAATCCATAGTGACCATTCCAAACTAGGACAGGTTGCTTACCCGATGTTAGGTTGTTTGAAACCGCTGCGTGCATAGTGAAACCCTAGCTCCTGACAAAGTAGGACAGGGAAACCCTACCCCAACATAGGGGTGCTTTGGCTCTCTTTTACATGTTATGTGCTTTTAGAGTGTATCTCTGAGGAATGCATGTATCACTTGCATCTGCAGTATCGACCTGCATCAGCAATTGGGGAATCAGTTTTACCTGAAGGTATCAGTTTTGGGATTGTTATTTGGAGAACAAAGGATCAAGATTGAGTCTGATCGTTCCGCTATGCTCATATTCGTTCCAGTGAAATTGAGCTGAGATGCTGTCTGTTTTCTCTTTTGCTAGGTAGTCCTAGAACTATAGCTTCAAAAGGCTCCACTATCCCCCAGGTACATTGGACTTGTGCTGATAGACTTTGTCGAGTCAGAGATTCAATTCAAGGGCAATCAGTGTTCCTTTGCCAGAGGCAGGGTAAAAACGCCAGTCAGGCACAAATCATCAGTTCAACAGTCTTCGGATCAGCGGTCATTATCCATCTCACCTGTGCGCAGTTGGGTTGAGATATCTGTTTTTTACCTTAGGGAGATATACCGGTTGCTCAGTTAGACCCGGACAATATGTCGAGTCTGGAAGAGATGTGCCAACTCCAGGATAGTATGAAAGCCATGCAGCAAGATGCTATCTGTCAAGCAGAATTCGCCAAGCAACAGGCTGTGGTCATAGCCCAACAGGCAGAGACAATTGCCAGGCTAGAGCAGCAAACTGGAGTATCTACTTCACACCAGGCTCCTCCCCCACAAAGAGTTCCCATACTTGGGGAGTCAACCCACGTCCAGGATGATGCAGACATTCCAGTCGGCCCAGCTCCACCCCCAGTTCTACCCCAGCTATCTAAAACACCCACCAACCTACCAGACTCCCCCTTTGTGTTTAAAACGGACCCCACAGCATTGAAAGTAAGCAAGCTTGAGAAATTGTTCAAAAAGTCTCAGGGGGGCCACTCTATTCCTGATATGGAGGATGGTTATACCGACTCAGTGGTGACATTACCGGATCGGTTCAAGATGCCACATATCGATCGATTCGATGGCTCTGAACACTCAATGGTGGACCTCCAACTGTTTTCTGATATCTTGAGGCCAATGGGTTTGACCACAGCCCATAAATTGTCACTATTTAGCCAAACCTTTTCTAGGATAGTCGCAATCTAGTATGTGAAATTGGAGAACTCTGTGAAACAGAATTGGGAAGAGATGGCTGAGGCCTTCAATGATCAATACTCCTACAACACATAGATTGAGGTCACAACTCGTGATCTTGAAGTCACCCGCCAAGAGCCAAAGGAGGGTTTCTCAGAGTTCGTGACGAGATGGAGAGCAAAGGCCTCAATGATAACTACAAGGCCTTCCGACAAATATCAAATTCGGATGGTTGTGCGCAACCTCCAGCACAAACTAATGCAGAAAATGATCATTCTCCCCTTCCCTACCTTTTCAGATTTGCATGAAATGGGAGTACAGATCGAGGATGTGATGAAATAGGGCCTAATTGACCAACACCGAAAGCAGCCCAACAGGGCATTCAACCATAGTTCGAATGTAACCACCAGTGGTGATGCAGCTGCATGATCTTCTGAAGTTGGAATGGTCACCACCACTCCTAAAACAGCCATCCCCTTTGTTGGGGCATCCAATCCAAACCCCCGAACTTCGGACTATCTACCCCAAGACAAGAGGGTTTTCACCCCGCTTTATATGCCTTTGTCTAAAGCCTTGGGGGTCCTACTCAGGAAACGACATCTAAAACCGTTAGAACAATGGCCTCTACCCGATCCTCTCCCTCCAAAGCATGACCCGACTAAGTACTGTGCTTTTCATCAACAAACCGGTCATGACACCGACAGTTGCGTCCGTCTCCGCCACGAGATAAAAAATTTGATTGACAACGGGGTCATCCCCGCGCCAGCTCTGTAAAGTCTATCGGCACTTGATTAGTGAACTTGTGGGGGATAATGTGACTATGTGATCGGGGGATGAACCACCTGCGGGTGGCATTCAGTTTATTTCAGATGTGGTGTATGGCATGCACTGTTTTGAGCATTTGTGAATGCTGGGTTTTGTACGTTCTGGCTTGGGTATTGAGTCAGTTCTGTTGTTTTGTTTTGAGTCTGTCTCTTTGTTTTGAGTCAGTCTTTTCATATTGAGTCAGTCGGGTCTATCTTGTTGTATCGAGTCATCTGTTTTGTTAAGAGTCGGGTGATTTGGATGTTACCTCAAACATCACTTGCACATTTTGTGTTTGTCTTTTCGCTTTCTTTTGACTGCTTTACGCCTTGGAACCAAGAATGCCAATGATTTGAATGAACATCGAGTTTTTCATGCTTTTGTGCTCGTGTGCAGTGCCAGTTGTGCCATAAATTCTAAATGAGATGGCAGTATTTGACTAGAAGTTGTGTCTTTTTTGTGCCTTGAATTCGTTGTATCGACCTAAGTTTTCCAAAACTTTTTTTGATACATTGTGATAAAAAACGAAGAGGAAGGAATTCCTCGGGTTTTGCAAAATTTGATCAATTGAGAGAAAGAGAGGCATGCTAAGCCCTTAATGATCGAGATCATGCTTGTTAATGTGAGTACTGAGAAGGATCCTGACTTGATCCAGATTGGTTCTACATTGTCTTCAGCGCGAGCGATTTGTCGCTTTCTTAAAAGATTTGAAAAACTGTTTTGCACGATCTTGCGAAGACCTGTGTCGAATCACTCTTGAGATTGTGCAGCCTAGGATTGCTCTCAGCCTCAAGACTCGACCCCTCATTGTCAAACCTTGGACTGAAATTCAAAATGTTCAATGGTCAACTACAACGTGAGGCCTGTGTGGCCAAATTCAAAGCAGCCCTCGAACAAGAGGCAAGAAAGTCAGATCAAGAAGATCATATGTCATCAAAAGAAGCTTGTAAAGCTAGATCAGAAGCACCCCTGGAACTAGGGGCAAAGAATTTCAAATGTGCTCGAAGAGCCGAAGATGGATCATTCCACAAATCAAAGAAGGTCGGCTAGAATGCCAAATCCTAGAAGGGAGGAAATAAGACAGTTTCTGCTGAAGAACAACTGAGTTCCTATCCGCAACACTAGGGGCAAAATCAACCCCCCGTTGGATGGACTCCTGCATCATCAGCGAACAGCAACCATTCTCCTGGATTCAGATGACTTCAGGATCCTAAAACCATTTGACATGGACAAAGCTACACTTTTACCCTTGAGAGGCTCGCTGGGCCGAAAACCTGGAAGGGCGACCCAGGCAAAAGCTAGAGCAAGAAAAAAAAAAAGAAAAAAAAAAAGAGGAGAAAAATGCAAAGAACAAAAAAGAAATGAAGAGCAATAAAAATTGAAAAAAAAGAAGAAGAAAAGAAAAAAAAGATGAAAAGAATTAAAAGAAAAGAAGAAAAACATAGCTCGCAAGGTTGAAAACCCGGAAGGGCGGCCTTGGCAAAAGTTAGAGCGCAAAAGAAGAGGTTAATACCCGAGTATACCTTAACCCTGAACTACGTAAGGCTTGATTCCCATCTTTGGGATACGTAGGCAACTTCATCCTGAGGTCTAGCCGTAAAACACTTCAAATTCGACTGTGTCCATGTGATGGTTCTGGTCATCCTCGCTTTCTCTGTATCCGAGAATTCGGTCGTGAACATTCCTATGAAGACTGATTACAATGCGCTGCGATGCCATTCAGACAAAGGGCAATTTTCCGTTGCCATTCAATACGCTGTGGTGTCGTTTAAACAAGGGGCAACTTTCCGTTGCATTACAGTGTCCTTCAAAACAAGGGGCAATTTTCCATTATTACGGATTTGAGGTTGTGCACCTCAAGAGTAAGTTTCGTGCTCGTTGAGCAGTGGCTGTTTGCAAAAACAATTTTCTGAGAATTTTTACTGAGGTTGACTGATCTCTCGAAAATTATTCCATCTTTTCCAAAACTAGACCATTTCTTGGATCCAAAAAGGGAAAATTTTCAGTGCTCATAACCTAACTTGCATGATTTTCAAATCAAAAATCGAACAAATATGTTAATCTAACTCTCGTATTGGTCAAAATTGTTTTAGTAGAAAGCAAAAACAAAAAATGGTCAAAATTATGAAATAGGGGCACAGTTGAGTCAAGTTTTCTGTTCCTTTCCCCTTATCAACGCACTTGCCAGAAATGGCGCCATACCTGCCGGAAAAGGGCACTATTGAAGCTAACCGCAAAAAGGCAGAAAGCTCTCACATTCTCCAAGCAACGAGGTATCAAGCCAAGTGCGAAGCACGAACCGGAATGGGACAAGATATTCCACTCCCTTATCTGGACAGATCTGATCACGTCCAAACTCCCCAGCAAAGCATCGTCAACCAATGTCAGCTGCAGATTTGCTACACACCCAATTGTAGCGCAGCCCCTTTGTGGAAGAAACTCACTGTTGTGAACAAGAAGAAGAATCTAGCGGAATGCTAGGGTCAAGACCCTGCAACTTTCTGTTTATCCATCAATCACTCAGGGGAGGGATTAAAAAATGAGAGATTGAAGAATTGAGAGATGTGCGCTGAGAGAAAAAGTGAGGAAAAGGGCTTTTTCAGAAAAATAGAGATTGAGTGCCAGAGTGATGTGAGAATCACAAATGAGAGAGGGTGGGAAACAATACCCAGAGAAACTGGCTCCTCATTGTAACATGCCCAGGGGGTCCCCGCGCGTGTTAAATAGTTCGGACTCCTGAGATCTCTTTGATCTCATGTCTCACGAGTGCAATGTGAAACATAGATGAGAGTCCAGATTTGGCAACTTTTATTGAAAATCAATTTTATTGCAATTTTGTCAAAAATGAACTGCGTCATCAGATCTCAAAGTCGCCACCTAATATTTTGGGAAATTAGGAAACCCATGACTCTGTGCCAAGGCCACTGTTCGTTGTAACCAAGGATGCTTGGCTCGGAACCTTAGGTATGAGAGGGGAAGGTCAATAATGAGCACCCTCGCTCACCCGATCAAAAGATCGGCCTCTACTAAACCATGATATGACTTTTTATTTTCTTTATATGTTCCCGTTCTGATTATTTAATAAATCCTAAAATTTACTGTGTAAAACATACAAGTATAGACTATGTCACCCATTTTGGAACAACTTGATTTCATAGAGTTTTGAAAAAGTTTTGAAAATGTACAACCCAAATAAATTGAGTTTACAAACATGAAAATCAACATCATTCCAAATTAAACGACATAACCTCCATCCATTGGCTTTCATACAGTTATATCACATAAGCAAATAGCCACATGGTAGGATGCTTGAACATAGTAAGAAAAGCACGCACAAACGGAATGCTAAAGCATAAAAACTTCCATATTTACCACCGTCCCGCGAACAGCTACAAATCAAAGTTAGTAAAACATGCATGACCTTATATACAAAATCCTAATGCAATTCACTCATGAGATGCAACCAAAAATTCGGCTTCTAAGATATGACATGTGAATCATCTCAAGAACATGAGGTAGCACACATAATCACATAGGAATTGATTAAATCCACAAATGCAAACTTAGCCGAATCAAGATGCATGAAACATGGATGCAAAACATGAATATGATGAAAAATAAATATGATGTTTATGTACAAATAAAGAAAGCAAGTAAAAGAACGGGATAGAAAGAAGCGGGTCGGGAAATTATTACAACATTTTAAAGAATAATTACAAACCAAATTAGAGAGGGATGAGGAGAATATTACAACAAAATAAAACCTCACAATACACTCAAAATTAAAAAAAATAAATAAAATAAAAACTTCATGTTCTTTGGAACCGCCACCGGATATTGGTCAACATTGGGAGATTGCGCCATCTTGTCTGGAAGAAGCTAACTGACCGGCCAAATAGGCCGGCCCGCCAACTAAGCCAAGCAAAACCTGTCTTGTTGCGAAACTAAGAAAAGGCACAAACAAAAAATATGTAGGTGGCTCAACTAACCACTACCGGTTAAATTAAAAACAGGAAAACAAATATAAAATAAAATAAAAGGTGTAAACTTACAACATAAACCTAAAACAATATATAAGATAGAACATGCAAGATTACAACAAAACTAATATGAGACTAATACAAGAAAAAAAAAATATGAGGTAGAACATGCAAGGTTACAATAAAACTAATATGAAATTAAAAAAAGTGCAAACTTACAACATAAATCTAAAACAATAAAACAAATATAAGATAGAACATGCAAGATTACAACAAAACTAATATGAGACTAATACAAGAAAAAAATAATTATAAGGTAGAACATGCAAGATTACAATAAAACTAATATCAAATTAAAACATGTGAATAAAAATAAATAAATAAATAATAAATAATTATGGGCTAAACAAACCACTAGGATTATAACAACACACATGAAATAAGAAGTAAGAAAATAAATATTAGATATAAAATATAAGAAAATGAAAGACCAAAAATTCACCTTTCCAAAGAAAGATTGAACTTCTTTATTCCCAAACTCCCTCTTGATCACCCTCAAGTGTAGGAAGTGTGTTCTCAAATCCTCAATTCGAAATTATGGAGTTTATGGAGTTTATGGTGTGGAAAGTGGCTAATTCTCTAGTTTTTCACACTTTCAATCACTAAACACTCTTCCTTATGATTAAGGCAATTGATCTTTGACTATATCAGAATTTTTGAAGTGGTTTTGGTGTATGGAAATGAGGAATTTCAGTAGCTATGGAAGGTATGGGATGTATATGGAAGATAGGAATATTTTGGCTCAAAAACTCAAATTTTCTCTCTTTTTCACTCTTTTCTCACTCCTTTTTCTTTAATTTCGTGATCCTCCTCCTCTCTTACAATATGATCATTCTATATAGGCAATGACCGAGAGTAAAGGTCAAAAAGAAGGTGGGAGACAAGAATGTGATAAGAGGGCAAATTTTCAAGGTGGTTGCATGGAATACTCCTTTATGAATGCAAACAAAACCTCTTTTTGACAATGGGGGATGATTAGGTATAATGGAGGATGAGTGGATGCACTTGAATAGCTCAGAAAATAGGTAAATGGGTTGTCCCAACCGAACCAAAACCAAGAAACAATGGGCTATTGTTGTTTTGGGCCGAGTCAACAAAATATGCTTTTAGCCCAACTTCAAATGGACAGATCTCCCCTATATGAACTTGGTTTTAGGCGGTTCTTGGGTCCAAATTGAAGCCCCAAAAGTCTACTTTTTAATGGTGGTAGCCTCAAATTTAAATTCCAAGTGTACAAAGAGATATGCCTAATTTAGTAAAGGCTGTCTCGGGCTGGGTCAACAAAATCTGCTTTGAAGCCCAACTTCAAACAGGCATATCTCCCTTATTTGGACTTGATCTAAGGTGGTTCTTTGGTCTAAATTGAAGCCCCAGAAGTCTACTTTCCAATGGTGGTGTCCTCACATTTAAATTCCAAGTGTACAAAGAGAAATGCCTAATTTAGTGAAGGCTGCTCATTTCCTTTTTAATGATTTGATACTCATTCTTTTCCTAAACCAGTTTTCTTTCATCCCCCCCTATTTCCTTCAACTCCAAACCCATAAAGAAGATGTTTTTAAATATTTTTCAAAAAAGTTCACCTCCCTTCCATTTATTTCCACTTTGCCCTTACTCGGTTTACTGAAAAGTGCAATATTTTAATCGAAATGGGAGCCTCGGGACATTGTAGAAACATTTAAAAAAAAAAACATATTTTGAAAAGAGGGTTTTAAGGTCTAAAATAGTTTGGCCAAAAAATGGGTGAAGGTTGGGATTAAAACTGAAATTCCGTCTTTCTTACTGAGAATTTTGTGAGAAACACATTCTAATTGTCATCATCGGGTAATCAAAAGAAAGCGCCCAAGTCTTAGGGCCGGTCAAAATGGGGTGTCTACAGTTGCCCCTCTTTGATAGAGCTCAAAGTCATTTCATGACGTGAGTGAATGTCAAAGCCCAAAGATGACCCTTTTGACAAGGCCGTAAGACTTGGGCAAACAAACAAGATGTAATGCAAGTGGTTGAACCCGAAGGTTGCCTACGTATCCCTTTGCAAGGAATCAAACCAGCGTAGTTCAGGGGCAGAATGCAAGTGACATGTTCAAAATGCAGTTTGAAAGTTGGAATTACACGCTTCACGAAGCCCGTTGTTTGGAAATTCATGATGTATGCAATACAATGCAATGTCATGGAGTGATGATAAAGATATGAAGATGGCAACATAGGAGGCAAGCCTCGTGCCAATGATAGGAAACATAAAAGGGGGTGCATTGCATACAAAAATGAAAGAAGATGGTGCATCGCATTCAAATGTGCATGCCACACAAATGAGAGAAAAGTGCATCGTATTTAAATGTGCATACCACACAAATGAGAGAAGGGGTTGCATCGTATTCAAATGTGCATACCACACAGATGAGAGAGGGGGTTGCATCGCATTCAAATGTGCATACCACACAAATGAGAGAGGGGGTTGCATCGCATTCAAATGTACATACCACATAAATAAGAGAGGGGGTTGCATCGCATTCAAATGTGCATACCACACAAATGAGAGAGATGGTTGCATCGCATTTAAATGTGCATACCACACAGATGAGAGAGGGGGTTGCATCGCATTCAAATGTGCCTACCACACAAATGAGAGAAAAGTGCATTGCATTCAAATGTGCATACCACACAAATGACAGAAGGGGTTGCATCGCATTCAAACGTGCATACCACACAAATGAGAGAAAAGTGCATCGCATTCAAATGTGCATACCGCACAAAATGAGAGAGGTGGTTGTATCGCATTCAAACGTGCATACCACACAAATGAGGCAGGGGGTTGCATCGCATTCAAATGTGCATACCACATAAATGAGAGAGGGGGTTGGATCGCATTCAAATGTGCATACCACACAAATAAGAGAGGGGGTTGCATCGAATTCAAATGTGCATACCACACAAATGAGAGAAGGGGTTGCCTCGCATTCAAATGTGCATACAACACAAATGAGAGAGGGGTTGCATCGCATTCAAATGTGCATACCACACAAATCAGAGAGGGGGTGGCATCGCATTCAAATGTGCATGCCACACAAATGAGAGAAAAGTGCATCGCATTCAAATGTGCATACCACACAAATGAGAGAAGGGGTTGCCTCGCATTCAAATGTGCATACCATACAAATGAGAGAAGGGGTTACATTGTATTCAAATGTGCATACCACACAAATGAGAGAAGGGGTTGCCTGAATAGACAGGCACACCTAACTGTATTTGATACACAATTTTCCCTATTCTCCAACGAGGTGACAAACTAGGTTGATTCAGTATCCAGAATTGAGGCGCATACACGCTACCTCAATCTATGGGTCTGCCATACAAATTTCAAGCCAGGGATACACCCTTGGGTATTTAAACCAGACTTTAGTCTCGGAAATCCCAAACCTTTTGCATTCTAGGCCTCGGCTATTCGAACTCTAGTTTTCACCATCGCAGTTGGTCTCCTAGGAACTCATTGCAAGCACAACCAAGATAATACACAAATATTTACATATAAATACACGCAGATATGTACATATGGTATACACATATGCATATACAGACAACATACAGACAGATATATATAGATATATACATAGACAGAGGCGGATATATACACAAATATATATGGATATATCTTTTCTAGGCTTGCTTTTTTTATTTTTTATTTTTTATTTTATTTATTTATTTATTTATTTTTTAGAGTCTTTGTAATCGGGCATATCATCCCCTGACTGTAACAAAATCAGTTTCTTGTTTTTTTGCTCATGAATGGCATGACTGGCATATCACTTTGAGTTTGAAAATAATTTTTTTTTGATTGAATTTGAGAATGATTGAAATTTGAATTCTGAATTGGACATTGATCCATACTGACCTGAATAAAAATAAAACTAACTTAACGCTAGAAAAATGAAGCCAAAATAATCCAAACACACTTCTATATGTTGACTGGTATGAATATCCTAACTGGTATAAATACACTGACTGGTATAAAAGGAACACACTTATATACACTACACTAATTGGTATGAATACACACTTATATACACTATATAGTTGACTCGAGCGGTGGAGAAGACAGAATCTCTAACTCGACTATGCCCCTAGTTCATTGCCTTGACCCTTTTTTTATCTCTTGATTTTTTGTAAACATGTTTTGATCAACATGAGAGTTAGATTAGCATACTTATTCCATTTTCCGTTTCAAATCACGTAAGCTAAACTGTGAGCACTGAAAATTTTCCCTTTTCAAATCCAAAGAATGGTCCAAGTTTTACAAAAATGGAACAATTTTCGAGAAAAATTAGTCAGCTTCATTCAAATTAATCAAAACGTATTTTTGCAAATGGCCACTACTCAACTAATATGGAATCAACCATTGGGATGCATAGTCCCAAACCAGATAATCAAAGGTGATATCCGAACCAAGCCAACAGAACCAAGCCAATCCGAACCGAATCAAGTCGAGCAAAACTGGACCTGACCGAACCGAACCGCCAAACCGAATCGAACTGAACTGAACGAAGTTAAATCGAACCAATTGAACTGAGCAGAACAAAGATACACCAATCAAACAAGGATAGGACAACCAAGTCGACTAAAAACACACCAAGCAAACATGGACGAAATGAATGAGTTAAAAAATTATTATGGCCAAACTTCGAGATGAAGCTACCTACGTATCCCATAGATAGGAATCAGGCCATCGTAGTTTCGGGCTAGGTTCACTCGGGTATTGACACTCTCCTTTTGTGCTCTAACTTTTGCCAAAGCCGCCTTTTCGGGTTTTCAACCTTGCAAGCTTTTCATTTTTCATTTTTTCATTTTCATTTTTTTTTTAGTTTTTAGTTTTTTTCTGCTCTAACTTTTGCCTAGGTCGCCCTTCCGGGTTTTCCGCCCAGCGAGCCTCTCAAGGGTTTCAGTTTAGCTTGTCCAGATTGAATGGGTGTGAAATCTCTAGGCTATCTAGAAGAACGACTACTACACTTGACCAGTAGATATGATGATGTAGGGACTAGGCTAATTGGGTCCGAATTTGCCCCTAGTGTTGCCCCTAGTGTAGTGGATAGGAACTCGACTATCCTTCAATAATAAAATTCATTCTCTCAAATCTGGGTTTTGCCTTTCTGGGCGGTCTTTATTGGGAAATGATTCAATTTTAACTCTTTGATCACATCCAACCTTTTGCCCTTAGTTCAAGGGCTGCTTCAAATCTAAATCACATCCGACCTTCTTGCCCCTAGTTCAAGGGTTGCTTCCAATCTGAATCACTGGCCCTACATAGTTTTGGCTAAGGTTCACTCGGGTATTGACACTCTCCTTTTACGCTCTAACTTTTGCCAAAGTCGGCCTTTCGGATTTTCAACCTTGCGAGCTTTTCATTTTTCTTTTTATTTTCCTTTTTTTTTTTTTTAATTTTTAATTTTTTTTTGTGCTCTAACTTTTGCCTGGGTCGCCCTTCTAGATTTTCGGCCCAGTGAGCCTCTCAAGGATGGTACCTTATTGCCCCTAGTTCAAGGGCTGCCTCCATTTCAGCTATGCAAGCCTCACACTTTTGCCCCTAGTTCAAGGGCTGTTTCTGATTGAAATCACATTCTCTGCCTTGAGTTCAAGGTCTGTTTCCAATCTGGATTACATCATTGCCCCTAGTTCAAGGGCTATTTCCAATATAAATCATATTCGACCTTATTGCCCCTAGTTGAAGGGCTGCCTCCATTTGAATCACATCATGGCCTCTAGTTCAAGGGCTATTTCCAATTCGGCTATACAAGCCTTACACTTTGAATGATCATTGAATACTTCGAATCAAGGTTTGAAAGCTAAGGAGCTAAGGAGGTCGGACCACGAGTCAAGAGGGATCCTATGCTGTATAACTAATTCCAGGCATGTCTTCGTAGGATCACGCAAAAACAGTTTTTGAAATCTTTTCACAAAGTGACTAATCACTCGTACTTTTACAAAGATAAGATAGAACCAATTTGGACCAAGCCAGGATCCTTCTCAGTACCCATATTAACAAAAATGATTTTATTCATCAAAGGCTTAGCACATCTCTCTTCCTCTCAATTGATCAAAATTTGCAAATCCCGAGGAAATTCTTCCTTGTTGTTTTTATCAGAGCTTTTGGAAAAAGTTTTGAAAAACTTTGGTCAATGCAATGATTTAAAGGCACAAAGAAGTAGGCAGACTCTATGGCATTTTGTTTTTTTGTTTTTAGTTTATTGAAAAGAGACTATGACTTAGAAATGGCAACAGACTTTTGACAACAAACTACAGGACAAAAATGTCTAGGTTAGCACTATCGAAATCAAAGACTCTGACTCATTAGGCTGACTCGAGCCTGACTCTAACTCTACAAACTTGGTGGAGTCAAACTTAGACTCAATACTCAATTCAAAACTCAGAATAAAACCATTCTCAAATTGCCGGCCAAAGTGTGGGCCATCGACAACATTCAAAATAAAGCCCGTGCAATCAACAGGTGGTCACTCCCCAATCACAGAGATGGTCGACTTTGTGGGATATCGGCATTTTTTTTTTTTTTTCATTTTATGTTTTTGTTATTTATTTATTTTTTTTTGTTTTTGAAGTAATGGTGCTAAACTGAACAACCACCACTCATTCGAATTTGAGAATCCCTGTATAGATCCAATACATTGCACATAAAGCAGGAAAGAGAACAAACACCCCTAAAGAGGGTAGGGTTATCCTGTCCTAGCTTGGAATGATCTAGGGTTTCACTATTCACACAAGCGGTATCATACATCCTAGAGATAGGAAAGCATCATGTCCTAATTTGAAAGGTACTATAGCTTAGTATATGTACAAGGTTGACTCTACTCTAAGGGGTTAAAGTCAATGTGACATTACCAAAGAGTCCTTTAGGCCATAACCAATAAAGATCTTACGAACTCAGAAGAGTCAATATTAGCCTCTCTTCAAAGTCTGAGAACTTTCAGATCTCAAAAGATTAAAACACAAGGCCTCCAAAGTAACGTAGAGATAGGTGTAGTGTCACAAAAAGTATGCCTGTGTTCCCACCAGTATCTGGGCAACACAGGAACTTTATGTGCACCAATGCATGCAATGCAATAAACATATAATTGAAAATAAAAGTCATATCAGGGAGTTTGAGTCAAGGTTTCATAAATCCCCAGCGGAGTCGCCAGAAACTGAAACATGTCGGGGGGTACCCGCGCGCATTAAACAGTTCGGACTCCCGAGATCTCTTTGATCTCATGTCTCGCGAGTGCAATGTGAAACATAGATGAGAGTCTAGATTTGGCAACTTTGATTGAAAATCCATTTTATTGCAATTTTGTCAAAAATGGACTGCGTTTTCAGATCTCAGAGTCGCCACCTAATATTTTGGGAAATTAGGAAACCCATGACTCAGTGCCAAGGCCACTGTTCGTCGTAACCAAGGATGCTTGGCTCGGAACCTTAGGTATGAGAGGGGAAGGTCAATAATGAGCACCCTCACTCACCCGATCAAAAGATCGGCCTCTACTAAACTATGATATGAGTTTTTATTTTCTTTATATGTTCATGTTCTGATTATTTAATAAATCCTAAAATTTACTATGTGAAACATACAAGTATAGACTATGTCACCCATTTTGCAACAACTTGATTTCATATAGTTTTGAAAGGTTTTGAAAATGTACAACCCAAATAAATTGAGTTTACAAACATGAAAATCAACATCATTCCAAATTAAGCGACATAACCTCCATCCACTGGCATTCATACAGTTATATCATATAAGAAAATAGCCACATGGTAGGATGCTTGAACATAGTAAGAAAAACACGCACAAACGGAATGCTAAAGTATCAAAACTTACATATTTACTGACGTCCCGCGAACAGCTACAAAACAAAGTTAGTAAAACATGCATGATCTTATATACAAAATCCTAATACAATTCACTCATGAGATGCAACCAAAAATTCGGCTTCTAAGATATGACATGTGAATCATCTCAAGAACATGAGGTAGCGCACATAATCACATAGGAATTGATTAAATCCACAAATGCAAACTTAGCCGAATCAAGATGCATGAAACATGGATGCAAAACATGAATATGATGAAAAATAAATATGATGTTTATGTACAAATAAAGAAAGCAAGTAAAAGAACGGGATAGAAAGAAGCGGGGCGGGGAATTATTACAACATTTTAAAGTATAATTACAAACCAAATTAGAGAGGGATGAGGAGAATATTACAACAAAATAAAAACCTCACAATACACTCAAAATTAAAAAATAAATAAATAAAATAAAAACTTCATGTTCTTTGGAACCGCCACCAGAAATTGGTTAACATTGGGAGATTGCGCCATCTTGTCTGGAAGAAGCTAACCGATCGGCCAACTAGGCCAAGCAAAACCTGTCTTGTTGCGAAACCAAGAAAAGGCACAAACAAAAAATATATAGGTGGCTCAACTAACCACTACCGGTTAGATTAAAAACAGGAAAACAAATATAAAATAAAATAAAAGGTGCAAATTAACGACATAAACCTAAAACAATAAAACAATATATAAGATAGAACATGCAAGATTACAACAAAACTAATATGAGACTAATACAAGAAAAAAATAAATATGAGGTAGAACATGCAAGATTACAACAAAACTAATTTGAGACTAATACAAGAAAAAATAATTATAAGGTAGAACATGCAAGGTTACAATAAAACTAATATGAAATTAAAAAAAGTGCAAACTTACAACATAAACCTAAAACAATAAAACAAATATAAGATAGAACATGCAAGATTACAACAAAACTAATATGAGACTAATACAAGAAAAAAATAATTATAAGGTAAAACATGCAAGATTACAATAAAACTAATATGAAATTAAAACATGCGAATAAAAATAAATAAATAAATAATAAATAATTATGGGCTAAACAAACCACTAGGATTATAACAACACACATGAAATAAGAAGTAAGAAAATAAATATTAGATATAAAATATAAGAAAATGAAAGACCAAAAATTCACCTTTCCAAAGAAAGATTGAACTTCTTTATTCCCAAACTCCCTCTTGATCACCCTCAAGTGTAGGAAGTGTGTTCTCAAATCCTCAATTCGAAATTATGGAGTTTATGGAGTTTATGGTGTGGAAAGTGGCTAATTCTCTAGTTTTTCACACTTTCAATCACTAAACACTCTTCCTTATGATTAAGGCAATTGATCTTTGACTATATCAGAATTTTTGAAGTGGTTTTGGTGTATGGAAATGAGGAATTTCAGTAGCTATGGAAGGTATGGGATGTATATGGAAGATAGGAATATTTTTGGCTCAAAAACTCAAATTTTCTCTCTTTTTTCACTCTTTTCTCACTCCTTTTTCTTTAATTTCGTGATCCTCCTCCTCTCTTACAATATGATCATTCTATATAGGCAATGACCGAGAGTAAAGGTCAAAAAGAAGGTGGGAGACAAGAATGTGATAAGAGGGCAAATTTTCAAGGTGGTTGCATGGAATACTCCTTTATGAATGCAAACAAAACCTCTTTTTGACAATGGGGGATGATTAGGTATAATGGAGGATGAGTGGATGCACTTGAATAGCTCAGAAAATAGGTAAATGGGTTGCCCCAACCGAACCAAAACCAAGAAACAATGGGCTATTGTTGTTTTGGGCCGAGTCAACAAAATATGCTTTTAGCCCAACTTCAAATGGACAGATCTCCCCTATATGAACTTGGTTTTAGGCGGTTCTTGGGTCCAAATTGAAGCCCCAAAAGTCTACTTTTTAATGGTGGTAGCCTCAAATTTAAATTCCAAGTGTACAAAGAGATATGCCTAATTTAGTAAAGGTTGTCTCGGGCTCGGTCAACAAAATCTACTTTGAAGCCCAACTTCAAATAGGCATATCTCCCTTATTTGGACTTGATCTAAGGTGGTTCTTTGGTCTAAATTGAAGCCCCAGAAGTTTACTTTCCAATGGTGGTGACCTCACATTTAAATTTCAAGTGTACAAAGAGAAATGCCTAATTTAGTGAAGGCTACTCATTTCCTTTTTAATGATTTGATACTCATTCTTTTCCTGAACCAGTTTTCTTTCATCTCCTCCTGTTTCCTTCAACTCCAAACCCATAAAGAAGATGTTTTTAAATATTTTTCAAAAAAGTTCACCTCCCTTCCATTTATTTCCACTTTGTCCTTACTCGGTTTACTGAAAAGTGCAACATTTTAATCGAAATGGGAGCCTCAGGACATTGTAGAAACATTTAAAAAAAAAAACATATTTTGAAAAGAGGGTTTTAAGGTCTAAAATAGTTTGGCCAAAAAATGGGTGAAGGTTGGGATTAAAACTTAAATTCCATCTTTCTTACTGAGAATTTTGTGAGAAACACATTCTAATTGTCATCATCGGGTAATCAAAAGAAAGCGTCCAAGTCTTAGGGCTGGTCAAAATGGGGTGTCTACAGTCCTCGTGTACTAAGTGGTCTCTCATCTTTGTAACGCGTCTGTGTGTCGTGTCTTTTGTTTTGTCTCAATTCTTTCTTTGAGTCGTTTCGAGTGTTACTCGATGTATTTAGGTTGTTTACCTTTGTTTTTCCTTTGTCAAGTCGTTTTGGCTGTGGCCAGTCGTCGGCTCAGTACCCGGTTAAGAACTCATTTCTCAAATTTCCAAAAAAAAAAAAAGATTCATCTTGTGCTCAGAGTGCTGTGCCATTCTCCACATTTGTGCAAAACAGTATTTGTTCTTTCATAAAACTGCAGGGTCCACCCCCGATAAGCGTCAACAGTAAAACAAGGACCTATCTGAAGCTATGTGGGTTCCAGACTGCAAAGCAAAAGAAAAAAAGGAAAATTTGGAGCATCTTAGTGTGTTTCAACTTCGGCAAATTCCGAGACTGCATTCCAGGTGCACCTTCTCAGGCCTCACCATTTCTCTGGAGTATGAGTGTATCTCAACCCCAAGCTTAAGCCTGCTTCAAGTCAGAATCGCAATTAAAGCAACTGCAGATGTTATCTCTCGCCAATATAGACAGGGTGTCCCCTTTTGAGCTGAGCGTGTTGCCAAGTCCTCTGAGAGGTAAATCGGAGGCACCATAGTACATGATTAATGCCCCCATACTTGCATAGAAAATGCATTTTATCGCACTTCTCTTGTGCACCTTACCTGCACTTGTTAGTGCATTGCATCGCGCTATCTTGCGCACCTTACCTATACTTGTTAGTGCATTGCATCGCACTATTTTGTGCATTTAATCTACATCGCACTGCCATGTGCACCTGTATTGCATTGTTATGCATCTCTTCACTTGCGTAGTCATGCACATTCCACTTGCATTGTTATGCACGCCCTTTTCCGCCTTTCTGAAACACCAGGATACGTCCTTATGTTTCTATACCTTCCCCAAACACTGGGATACGTCCCTAAACATGGGGATACGTCCCTAAGCACCGGGATACGTCCCTAAACACTAGGATACGTCCATATGCTTCTCCCCTTTGATTAAGAGCATTTGGAATACGTTCCAATGCTTATACCTTTTCGAAACACCGGGATACGTCCCTACGTTTTTCTTTCTCATTCTGGAACACCGGGATACGTCCCTATGTTTCTCTTTCCTTCCGGAACACCGAGATACCTCCCTATGCTTCACCTTTATTCCAAAACACCGGGATACATCCCTATGTTTCTTCTCCTGTTCCGAAACACTGGGATACGTCCCTATGTTTCTCCTTCATTCCGAAACACTGGGATACGTCCCTATGTTTCTTCTCCTTTTCCGAAACACCGGGATACGTCCCTATATTTCTTCTCCCTTTCTGAAACACCGGGATATGTCCCTATGTTTCTCTCTCTTTCCAAAATATCGAGATACGTGCTTATGTTTCTCCTTCTTTCCGAAACACCGGGATACGTCCCTATGTTTCTCCCTCCTTGGTTAAGAGCATTTGGAATACGTTCCAATGCTTATACCTTTCTGAAACATCGGGAAGCGTCCCTGTGTTTCTCCCTCTTTGGTTAAGAGCATTTGGATTACGTTCCAATGCTTATACCTTTCCGAAACACCGGGATACATCCCTATGTTTATCCCTCTTTGGTTAAGAGCATTTGGAATATGTTCCAGTGCTTGAACCACTCTGAAACACCGAGATACGTCCCTTTGTTTCTCCCTCTTTGGTTAAGAGCAGTTGGAATACGTTCCAATGCTTGAACCACTCTGAAACACCTGGATATGTCCCTATGTTTCTCCCTCTTTGGTTAAGAGCATTTGGAATACGTTCCAATGCTTATACCTTTTCGAAACACCGAGATACGTCCCAATGTTTCTTGCATGATCATAAGTTATGCTCGGCATTGTGCATTGTCTTGCATTTTGCCCCTGCCTTCGGGCGCATATCTTTATCTGTAGCTCATATACTTTGTCCAAATCTTCGGCCATGTCAAAAATGGGTCGTCTCTGGGCTTTGACATTCACTCCCATCATTTTTATGACTTTCGAGTTCTGTCAAAGAGGGGCAACTATAGACACCCCATTTTTGACCGTCCTTAAGACTTGGACGTCATCGTTTGAACACTCGATGATCATCCCTGTTCGTGTTCGTCTTGAGTTCTCGGAGGTTTCGGCTACGTGCCTTGCCTCAAGACCTCTTGGCTTGTTTGTTTTGTGTTTGGTTTTGCATCAAACATTTGTTGTTTTTCTTCTGAGGGTGGGAAATAGCTTGTAGGCCATCCCCACACCTCACCGGCCATGGCTTGAGGCCACCGGCCTTGTTTCCTTGCCACCGGCCACTGGTGATGGCCGGTCAGCACTATTGATGGTCAGTCGGCACATTTTGTGGTCGGTCGGCCAACTTTGTTGGCAGATTAGCCACTTTTTCTGGCCGAGACCTTTTCTTGAGGGGGTTTGAACCTTTTGAACCCCCGGTTTTAGCTTCTTGAGAAAGCTTGAACCTTTTGAACCCTTGGTTTTTAGCTTCTTGAGGAAGCTTGAACCTTTTGACCCTTGGTTTTTAGCTTCTCCAAGAAGCTTGAACCCTTTGCACCTTTGCTCTAGCTTCTCCAAGAAGCTTGAACACTTTGCTCTAGCTTCTCCAAGAAGCTTGACCCCTTTTCCTAGCTTCTCCAAGAAGCTTGGCCCCTTTGCTCTAGCTTCTCCAAGAAGCTTGGCCCTTTTGCTCCTAGCTTCTCCAAGAAGCTTGACCCCTTTGCCTAGCTTCTCCAAGAAGCTTGGCCCTTTTGCTCCAAGCTTCTAAGAGAAGCTTGGACCCTTGTTCCTCTATAAAAGAAGAGCTCCTCTTCCATTGCAAGGGTTCCAACAATTGGTCTAAGGCATACAAGACTTGTATCTCTCTATATCTCTACATCCAAGCTCCATAAATGTTGGTTCTTGACCCCTTTACACGCCACCTCACAACCACACACTTTCTCCATCACTCTAAGGTTCTTGGAGCTGGTTTTCAGAGGTTGAAGGGCAACATTTTTGGTCCATAAGCTGCTGGAGCTTCTTGGCTACAAGGGTAACACTTCTTACCTCTTTATTCTCCGTTTTTGTACACACTTTTAGCCTATCTTGCATGCTGTTTTGGGCTTTGTCATAAACTGAAAAAAGTCTTATTTTGATCTCCTTTTGAAGTTTTTTTAAGATCACTTTTATGTTTGGGGTTGTTTACCCCCTCTTAGGTCTTGTTTGGCTCCATTTTGTGCTATTTTTTGTGAGCTCCGGGACCACCTCATTTGGGCCTCCTCACCACTAAAATCTTGAGGGATTTTAGTGGTGAGGATGGTAGTTTAAGGTCCTAAGAAAGAGAGGGCCATCCCCTCTCCTTGTTGTCTTCAAAACTTGTCATTTGAGCCTCATGTGTGAGCACCTTGTTTAAGTTCATGTTGGCCATGTCTTAGTTGTTATTTGTGGTTAATTTCCCATGTTATAGCACTGTTTTAAGTTGGTTTAGACACACCATGCATGCTTTGCAATCTTGTCTTGTAATGTCATGAAATTGCCTTAACATGCATCATGTTATGCCATGACTTTCTAGCATGATTTTGGCTTAGCTTTGTGAAGCTTTTATGCATATTTTCGCATGCTTTAGGTCTGATTTTGGTTGTTTTGGTCATCCATGACTTGCTTTGTATAGCTACCATGCAATCTAGCTTGTATGCTTTGAGTGTTGGCTCCTCTACCATGTTCTATTTGCATCATTTCAGTGGTTTGGCACCATTAGTTATGATATTTTAGTCCTTGTTCCATGCTTGTATGCTTGCATTTGATGCTCCTTTAATGCTTTAAAAGGTTGTTGTTTCATGCTCCATGTTTGGGTCATTATGCATGTCTTTAGACTTAGGTCATTTAGATGCCATCTAAGTGGTTTTTGTGGCTTACTTTGGCATGATTTGGGACTGTTTTGGTCCGCTTTGGTCATTGGCTTCATGTGTCACATGACCATAGTTTAAGTCCTTGGGCTTGGTTGCATGTTTTGCTTGCATTGGTAGGTTGATTTCGCATCA
Source organism: Camellia lanceoleosa (assembly GCA_025200525.1). Classification (NCBI taxonomy): domain Eukaryota; kingdom Viridiplantae; phylum Streptophyta; class Magnoliopsida; order Ericales; family Theaceae; genus Camellia; species Camellia lanceoleosa. The sequence continues at coordinate 43,936,638 of CM045766.1, read as the reverse complement.
TCTTCTACATGTTTTCAAAGCTTATCATGTATGCTATTTGTCCATGTTAAGTATGCTTACAAGCAGCCTCTTTATGCTCAAGCATTGGACCTTGTGTGCGTGAATGTTGTGTGTACATTTGCCTTGCATGTTGTCACATACTTCACCCATAAACATCTTGTTACATGCCTCACATGCTTGTTTGCCTAGGTTGTGTGCCTAGTATACATTGCTTGCTTGCATGTTCATGTTGCATACTTAGCTTGCATGCCTAGGTTGCATTGCATTCGGCATGCATACCTTGCCTCTTGAATCGCCATGATTGAGGTTGGGTTTCTTATGTGTTTGTGTGCATTACATTTTACATTAAAATGCACAACTTGGCTTCTTGGGCCATCACACATTGAAATGCGCGATTGGTGGTCCGAGGGTCGAGCACCATACTCCCTTGAATCTTAAACATGATATGGAGTGTGGTTGTGCAAACATTTGCTTTGAAATGCATCGCCATGCCTTGTCTGTCCTCTGCTACTGTCAAAACAGGTTTCTGTAGAAAGATATGGCCGGTCGGCCATCTACAGTGCCGATCGACCAAACATTTGCGACTGATATCAATATCCATGGTTGATGGATGGCTGGTGGCCTTTACTTTTTGCCGGTGACCTTCCACAGTGCTCAGAAGGTGGTTCTGGAGCATCCTTGGGATTTGTGCAAGTCTCAGAGGTGTAGAGCAGTGTAAACAGAGGCAACATGTGTCATGGCAATGGATTTCTGGGCAAAGCCAATCTGAGCATGCGTGCATCCCTCTTCCCGAGGCCTTTTACTACTTTCCACAGCTTAGTTAATTTGTTTAAATTAATTAGAAGTTTTGTAATATTTAAATAGCTAGAATAGTTTAATTGTTTAGTCGGACTGTATTATTTATTTGGACCCTCCAAGCGAGGGCAATTGTCTAATAAGTGTGCGTGGGTGTGTGTATATCTTCCAACCCCACGTCTTTCTCCATTTTATTTAACCGCTTACGATGGTTGGATTTAGGGCATATTTCAATTAACATCCTTATGCTATGTTTGCATCGTTCATATGTCTTGCATGCACCGGGCTCGGCGCATCATACTAACTGCATTGTATTTTAATTCCAAGTTGAATACGTGTTAGTTGTAGCATCTCACATGCCATCTTAGAATAGCCGAGCCTATCTTAGTTGCATTTTGCATGTATTGCATTAGCCATCTTAACATGAACTAGGATCATGCATATGATTACTAACTAGTTTCTGTTTTGGCTCGGAGTACTCGGTGAGTGTTCATGCTTTAGCATCTTGCATGTATGTGAGTGTTAACATGAAAGCATGCTTGCCATGAGACTAACTGTTTAGTTGATTAACTACCTGAATGCCTGTGGGTGAAGGTTGGGTTGCTTGAGTTGGGACAAATTTATTGAAATCCTTACTTTAGCCTACTTGCGAGTAGCAAACCTCAAACTGTTTTCAAACAAACGGATATGCGATGTTTTGTTCCAATTTAGGCAACTTAGTCTATACTTGTTTGCTGTGTGCATCACATAGTAAATCTAGGCTAATAACCGGAATAAGAACGCATAATATTTTCAAAACTCGATATCATGGTTAGTAGAGGCCGATCATTGATCGGGCGAGCGGGGGTGCTCATAGCTGACCTTCCCCAATCGTACCCAAGTTCCCGAGCCAAGGCAACTTTGGTGATGACGGACACGTGGCCTTAGGCAAACGAGTCACGGTTTCCTAAATTCCCCAAAATAAAATGTTTAGGTGGCGACTCTGTATCTGGCAAAGCAGTCCATGTTTGGCACTTCTTTATATAAAATCTATTTTTCAAAACGATTTGCCAGATTTGGACTCTTTGGTTCAGATTAAGAACCGTGACAATTTGAGTCCGAACTGTAGTGAGCCCAAACGAACAGAACGGGGGTCCTTCCCCGGGACGTTCGGGGACGTCTACATATGTCACCGCAGTAGAGCCAGGCGTACTCACTCTAGGAGCAGCTCGCGAGCACCCATTCCAGATGACGACGAGTCTGATGCAGAGACGGAGTCATCTGAGGATGAGGCTGCGGGTGGCTCAGATTCAAACTCTGACGGCGGAGCTGGCGGCGTCGATCTTGGACCTTCGTCCAGGAAGAGGACGAGGACAGACTCCCATGCTCGAGGGGACCGACCCCGATCCAGACATTTTGCTGTTTTTTTTTTTTTTTTTTTTGTGCTTTATTTTCCTTTTTACTGGTAGTTTTGCACATTGTACTGCCTTAGGCAGGTTTTGCTTTCTTCAAAACTATGTACTTTTGCAAAAGAAAATGATGAAATGAAACAGCCCTTTTTGTTGAAAAAGTGTTGCATTTGTTCACTCTAAGCATCGCATCGCATTACATAACAATGTAAATGAGATTGAACTTGTTTTGAAAACCAAACACTAGAATTGCATTAATCAGGTAGTGAGCCAACTAACAACAAAACAACTCGATAGGGAAAACAAAGAACTTGACTAGCTAAGCAAATGTAAATACAACTCGATAAGCAAGACAAAGACTTAAAGAATACAAAACACAACTCAACAAACAAATGTACAACAACTCAATAAAGAAATTGAAGTAATACAGGTGCGACTTCGCAAAATCATCACCTGAAGGCATTGGAAGTGGAACCAGTCACAAGTTCTCAGCCTATTGAACACATAGATAGCTCAAAGAACAAGATGAGAGGCCATCGGCCAAAGGAAGAGGCCATCGGCCACAAGAAATCACCATCGGCCAAAAAAGATGGTCGGCTGGCACTCTTTTTGGCCCATCGGCCAAAAATGGCAAGAGCCTCCAGAATGTTGACATCAGTCTTCCACTCAACACCTTATCTTCTACAAAAGCCCCAGCTTCGTAGTTTTCCCCATTTCAGCTCAAATTTGCACCAAATGGAAGCATTTCTTATCCAAAATCTCTCAAATTGGGTTGCCAACGTGGATGGCTCGGAAAAGCTAAATTTTCGGGGCTTCGGCATAAATGCACTATTCACGTTGAGTCGTACCCCGCTGCGTTTCTCGCTCCTTCATGCCGTAGCAAGGTTTTTGAATCCGGAAACACATGTTTTTAGCTTTGGCGGACAACAGATATGTCCCACTTTCGAGGATTTCCAAGCTTTAATGGAATCTGAGCATGATGAAGAAATCTTGCCTCAATTCCGGTTCGGCTACGTCCAAGCCTTAGGATGAATGTGCGGCCTTACTTTGCATGACACTCGGTCGTTGATTCATGACGAAGAGCTGGACATTCCGAGCTTGGTTCATCTGTTTTCTGATGCTGGTGACCGCGGCGACCATCACTGGCAGAATTATCGGTGACATATGCTTTACTTGTGCATGCTGTCTCATTTCTTGCTTGCTCCAGGCTCTAGTGGGTTTAGCACTCATTTGATTGAGGTCGCCGAGGGCTTGAAAGAGGGCAAAAGCTGCATCGCCATGACGCTAGCCGAAACATTAATGGGTTTGGACGCTTTTCATCGCCGGGAGACGACTAGATTTGCAGGGAGTCCACTACTACTGCAAGTAATGTTTCCCAGCCCATCTCACATATATATTACTTGCATCACTCGGCCCTCAGGCTCGATTTTTCTCTCAAAAACATTTTTCTCACTTTTTCCCTCAATGTACTCCTCTCTATTCTTTAATCTCTCATTTTTCATCCCTCCCCAGGTATGGTTGATGGACAAATTGAAGGTTGTGGACTCGTGCCCAGCGTATTCGGCCCACAGCTATTTCTTCCAACGACGTCTAGTCGATGCCCCGGATGAGGGATGGTGGTGCAACTGGATGTGCAGTTTGTCTCCTCTTGACATTTCTTGGCGCTGCCCCTAGCTCAATTTACCGGCGATGAGCTATAGCATGACCCGCCAGCCCGGGATTCAGTTGATTGGCCTGACACACTATGTCCTTTACTTCCCATTCCGACTCCGGCGCCAGTTTGGACATGATCAGATTTGCCCAGAAGAGAGGATTGAGTACCCTGCTGCACTTTCGGTCCGAGGCGCACAGTTAGCTCAGTATGCCACAGCATGGAGGACGAGAGAGCTTCTGGCCCCCGTTCCCACTTTCAGTTGCACGCTCTCTGATGAGTAGATAGCTTGGCTTGATGAGGACGCGCAGATCGGGCCCACTTTGGCATCAGAGGCTTCAACAAGCTCTGGGAGGGGATGCAGGAACACCTTACTGTGCCCCTAATTTATTTGCTTTAATCAATACTTTTAAGTTTTCTTTATAAATATAATAAAAAGCAATTTCAATTTGTATTCAAGAGTAGGAGAACTTTGTACTGAAATCAATTAAAAATGGTCTAAGTTGTAAAAAGATTAATTTGAGCAAAATCAATTTTTATTAAAATTTTCAAAACCATTTTCGATATGGAATAGAACTGGACACGCCTGATATCTATCACTGAGATGTGTAACCCCAGATCCCAGCAACTGGAAAGTTGCCCCTAGTCTGAACAGCATTGTATCGGAGATCACAACCGAGCTCTTGAATGCAGAATAGACAAAGATGACCAAATATGATCACATGGACAAAGTTGATCGGGGAAGTGTTTATGGTTGGACTTCAGGATGAAGTTGCCTACGTATCCCAAAGATGAGAATGAAGCCTTACGTAGTTCAGCTCAGGTTCACTCGTGTATTAACCCTCACCTTTTACGCTCTAACTTTTGCCAAGGCCGCCCTTTCTGGGTTTTCAACCTTGCGAGCTCAGTTTTTATTATTTCAAATTTTCTGTGCTCTAACTTTTGCCTAGGTCGTCCTTTCAAGTTTTTGGCCTAGCGAGCCACTCAGCGATAATATTTCTTCAACTTGCCTATGTTGATCGGCTTGGAGAACTCTAGGCTATCTAGGTCCATCAAAACTACAGCTCCACCCGACTGCAGACTTGATGATGTAAGGACCAGGTCAATTAGTGCGAACTTGCCCTAGGGTCGTGGATGGGAGCTCAGTTGTCTTTGAGCACCAAATCTCCTTCTTTCAAATTCCTGGACTTAACCTTCTTGTTGAAAGCCCAGGCAATTCGTCGTTGATAACCCTGAACATGGTACAGTGATTTCAGCCTCCTCTCATCAAAGAGCATGAGTTCTTCGAACCTGCTTTGCCGTCAATCTGCCTCAGCTATCTAACACTCAGCCAGTACTCGCAATGACGAAACCTTAACTTTGATAGGCAGAACAGCCTCCATCCCATAAACCAAGGAATACGGAGTTGCCCAAGTAGAAGTTCGAATTGAAGTCCGGTAGCCCCACAGAGCAAATGGCAACTTATCTGGCCAATCTCGGTAGGTTTCCACCATCTTCTGCAGAATGTGCTTGATGTTCTTGTTGACGGCCTCAACTGCTCCATTGGTTTGCGGCCGATATGTAGACGACCTATGAAAAGTCACATTGTACTTGTCCAACAAGTCGATCACTTCTTGCTTGAAGTGGGAACCATTATCTGAAATAATCTCGTTCGGGACCCCGTAGCGACAGATGATGTTGTTCCTAATGAACTTAGCAACATGCAATGCCTTCAACACTGTGTAAGATTAGGCCTCAAACCACTTCGTAAAATAGTCTATCGCGACCAGAATGAACTCATGACCATTGGACCCCTTCAGAGTGACAACCTCAATTACATCAATCCCCCGGACTGAAAATGGCCATGGTGAAGTCATGTTGTACTGTTTCGATGGAAGAATGTTCATGCGGTTTGCATGGATCTGACATTTGTGGCATCGCCAGACAAAGCCAATACAATCCTCCTCCATGGTGGACCAGTAGTAACCCTGTCTAAGGATCTTCTGGGCTAACATCACCGTATTCATGTGCGCTCCACACTCTCCTCCATGGATGACCTCTATCAGGCTCGTGGACTCTTCAGCTTCAACACATAGCTTATGCATCCCAAGATGACCTCTCTTGTACAGTTTTCCCTCGCAGACAATGAATTAAGTAGCCATTCTTCGAATTGCCCTCTTATCTTTGGCATTTGCCCCTGGTGGATACGCTTCATTTTCCAAGAAGTTCCAGACATCGTAATACCAGGGGTTCTCGTCTTGTACCTCATCTATGGCAGCAATCAGCTCGTAGACCGGCGTAAATTTCTGTTCGATGATGATCGGACGCATCCAGACTCCGAAAATAGATGTCTATCATAGAAGATAGAGTTGCTAGTGAATCTGCGAACCCGTTTGTGGTGAATGTGGTTTGGAAATACTCTTCAAATCCTGGAAGACGCCAATGATCCTCTGATAGTCACCTGCAAAAATACAAACTCCGGTCGGGGGTGCCGGAATTAGCACTCCGACGGACAAGTCAGTTCCCCTCCAGAAAGCTTGCTCACTAAGTTTATAGAAGTGTTTCTTACATACCTTTATTAGTCTGAAGCTCTTATATTTATAGTCATTTTTCAAATTTCGGGACCGGGTCTACTTTTTCCTTCGTCGTGTATTCTTCCATTTATCCTAACACGCTTCTTCCAAAGATATTCGCCCAAATATCCTACTCGCATCTTGGCGGAAGAGGAGCCGCCCAACACCCGGCCTCAGGCGATCGAGCCGCCCCTTAGTTACTCGCCCCACAATTGCCCCCAAGCATCTTGTTAACGCAGCTTGAACGAGGTGCTTGGCTCGATTTTCAAATTCTACATATCGAAGTTCTTGGGCTTCGACTTATTACGCGGTTGTTTAATTACTCCCCCTTGAATCGTCGCCTCAGACTCCCGTCCCTTCGTGCACGCCTATTCATTATGACTTTGAGCCTGGTGTCCCTTCGAATTCATGATTTATGACGCTGGCCGCCAGACTGCTCTGCTAACTATTCTTGCACCCCCTCCATCTGCGATACTTTTCACTTCTGTAAGTTTTTCCCTTCTCAACTCTGAAGCTTTTCCTAATTTGTTTACTCCGTCGCGTATTCTTAAAATCAATAGATTATGGCAAAATATTTAAGAGACCTTCTTTCCCCGGGTCGAGTTGTTGAGTTTAGACGTCATTTCTCCATTCCTGACGATGTCCACCTATCGTTAGTGGCTGACCGCGCTCTCGACATGGAGAGTGAGGAAGAAACCTCGATTGTCTTTCCCCTTCTGTCGATCGCAGAGGGGGGAGTTCGCTTTCCCCTTCACCCGCCAACGAGGGTCGTTCTTCGCCATTGGGATTTGATTCCTTCCCATTCAATGTAAATTTCTTTAGAATTATAATGGGGTAGTTTGTTGAACCGTCGCCTTGGTATAAATCTTGCCCTGCCATTCGCTTCGTTACGCTCGCCAGATCCTCCGTCGGCAAGACGACGCATTTCTCGGGCTAAGGACACAGATCATCGGTTGATCACTATGCTTTCCAGCTCTGGAAAACGAGTCGATGACGTTATGGTCGTTGTCCGTGGCAACTGGGAATTCGGCGCGGGGGAGGATCGCGTCGATCCTATTCCTAGACGTAGGGGCGAACCAGGTCACCGAATGTCCTTTTGCTGATATTGAACATTTGTATCTGCCATACCCTATTTTCTTGAACCTCACGGCTTATCTTATGCAGGGAACGAGTTGAAAAAAGTCCTAGCTTCAACCGACGACGTCGTTCTTTCGGACATCGATTGCTCTTAATTATTTCGCCGCAGCCTTTATAAGCGGTAGGGCGGCTCACGCTCGCTTTTGCTACGAGCCCACGATACGACCTTTTCTACCGCGAAAATATACCGATTCCGAAGGGGAAGATTTTCGTCGTCAGATTTTGTCCGACTTAAAAAATTTGAGGCAGATAGGATTTGAAGGGTACGATTTGGAGAATACGGAGGTAGCCGAAACCGCCGCACCAGATCACTCGGAGGCCGAATCTGAGGAGGTATTGGATTCCGACGATTCTCCTGCTTTGGTGCGGGGGATCGTTCCTGTTGGCGACGCTCTTCAACGTACAGATAACCCTTCCGTCTCAGATTCTGTTGGCATGGCTGGGTTAAGCCTGACAAAGCTTGCTAAGAAGGCGAATGCGGAGAGGTTGGCCGCAAGGAGAAGAGCGGAGGGCCTTTCAACCGAACCGCCCACTGCTGAATCTCAGCGTTCCCTCCTAGTTACTGAATCGAAATCCTTGCAAATTGTTGGGGAAGTGGTTCAGGAAGTTGAGGGAACGTCGGAGAAACGCTCTAGAGATCATGAGGTCGGTTCAGAAGATCAGCACGGCAAACGTCCTCGAACGGTGGGATCAGGTGAGGTCGTGCCCTTTGTGATTCGACCGATGGTGAGAAATGTGCCGGTTCCATCGGATGCCTCGGCACTTAATGACCTAGAGGTCGCGTTCGGTGGCAACGCGTTTTGTCCTTACTCTCGACACGGAGGCTTTCCCGAGCCGGATCCGAATGCGACAATGTTAGCCGCGCAGTCGGCCCTTTTGGTGTGTGTTCTGATTTTCCTTCATTCAAACGTTGTTCGCGTTATGCTTGTTTTGATTCGTTCTTTTGCAGGCCGTTGGTAGGATAGCCGATGTGGGCCGCCATCTCGACGTCAAAGGAGATCCGCTATAGAGCAAAGCGGAGGGCCGGAGGAAAAGGGCCGAGGATGAGTTTTTAAGAGCGAATCGAAGCTTCTCGGCAGAGGTCATGTGGAGAAAGCTCGTGATGCGGATAGGTTGAGAGGAGGCCGATAAGAAAGCCGACGACTTGAAGTCGCACTTTGCTTATCCAGAAGCCGCGTCGCCTAGAGGCCGAGTTGGTCGAGGTGAAAGCGGCGAAAGAGAGCGCCGAGTCAAAATTTTTCGAAGCCGGGAAAGAGGCTGGGCTCGCCGAGTCTGTTGAACAGGTAACCCGGTTTGAGAATCGGGGATTCAAACATGGTTGGCACAAGGCCCTTTCTACCGGGCGTTACTGAATGTGCCAATACCGTATGAGCAAGTGGACATCGATCCATTGGAGACTGATTCGGAGGATTGATGTTTATGATACAGTATTTTCTGTCGTGTGGTTTTTGGTATTTTGTGTTTATGATACAGCAATGGACGTTGATACCTTTTGTAATTATAAGATGTTAGCAATTTACGCGCAATGTGATGATGTTTCCGTAGTTTTATGGTGACGGTTTATTTTTGTAATTTATACAATGTTAAATCAATTCAAAACAAATAATTTATACAATGTTAAATCAATGCAAAACAAATATGCCGGTTCCCTGGGATGGCTCGGCTCGAGCGTGGAAGGTTTAGTTCGCACGGACTAGATCTGCCCTTGCGTTGGCTAGGGCGCGTGTTAGAAGCCGAATAGCTCACGCTCGAGGGCTGGCCGAGGCATCATTAAGTATTCGGCCGAATAGATTAATAAATCTGCCCTTGCGTTGGACAGTGCTCGAGCGTGTCGATACATTTTATTCTAATGTTTAGGCACTTATTACAATATTTTGCATCACGTGGCGTAGTCGTTCAGAAATGCCCCAAAGCGCGATGCCGTCACAAAGTGTCATGCCGTCACAAACGGCGCCCGAATCCGAGACTTATTCGCCCCGAGGTTTCATGCGCCAAAGGGCTCCGAATCCGAGACTTATTCGCCAATCGTGACATCCACGGCGGCGCTCGAATCCGGAGACTTGTTCGCCCCGAGGTTTCATGCACCAAAGGGCCTCGAATCCGGAGACTTATTCTCGCCAATCGTGACATCCACGGCGGGCGCCCAATCCGGAGACTTGTTCGCCCCGAGGTTTCATGCACCAAAGGCTCAATCCGAGACTTATTCGCCCCGAGGTTTCATGCACCAAAGGCCCAATCCGAGACTTATTCTCGCCAATCGTGACATCCACGAAGGCGCCCAATCCGGAGACTTGTTCGCCCCGAGGTTTCATGTACCAAAGGGCTCGAATCCGAGACTTATTCTCGCCAATCGTGACATCCACGGCGGGCGCCCGAATCCGGAGACTTGTTCGCCCCGAGGTTTCATGCACCAAAGGGCTCAATCCGGAGACTTATTCTCGCCAATCGTGACATCCACGGCGGGCGCCCAATCCGGAGACTTATTTCGCCAATCGTGACATCCACGAAGGCGCCCAATCCGGAGACTTGTTCGCCCCGAGGTTTCATGCACCAAAGGCTCAACCGAGACTTATTCTGGCCAATCGTGACATCCACGAAGGGCGCTCCGAATCCGGAGACTTGTTCGGCCCTGAGGTTTCATGCACCAAAGGGGCTCCGAATCCGGAGACTTATTCGGCCCTGAGGTTTCATGCACCAAAGGCTCGAATCCGGAGACTTATTCTGGCCAATCGTGACATCCACGGGGCGCCCAATCCGGAGACTTGTTCGCCCCGAGGTTTCATGTACCAAAGGGCCCAATCCGAGACTTATTCGCCAATCGTGACATCCACGGCGGGCGCCCAATCCGGAGACTTGTTCGCCCCGAGGTTTCATGCACCAAAGGCTCAATCCGGAGACTTATTCGCCAATCGTGACATCCACGGCGGGCGCCCAATCCGGAGACTTGTTCGCCCCGAGGTTTCATGCACCAAAGGGCCCGAATCCGGAGACTTATTCTCGCCAATCGTGACATCCACGGCGGGCGCCCAATCCGGAGACTTGTTCGCCCCGAGGTTTCATGCACCAAAGGCTCAACCGGAGACTTATTCTCGCCAATCGTGACATCCACGGCGGGCGCTCAATCCGGAGACTTGTTCGCCCCGAGGTTTCATGCACCAAAGGGCCTCAATCCGGAGACTTATTCTCGCCAATCGTGACATCCACGGCGGGCGCCCAATCCGGAGAATTGTTCGCCCCGAGGTTTCATGCACCAAAGGCTCCGAACCGAGACTTATTCGCCCCGAGGTTTCATGCACCAAAGGCCCGAATCCGAGACTTATTCGCCCCGAGGTTTCATGCACCAAAGGGGCTCGAATCCGAGACTTATTCGCCAATCGTGACATCCACGGCGGGCGCCCGAATCCGGAGACTTGTTCGCCCCGAGGTTTCATGCACCAAGGGCCCGAATCCGAGACTTATTCGCCCCGAGGTTTCATGCACCAAAGGCCCAATCCGGAGACTTATTGGACTTCAAATGTTGAGATTAAACATGTGAAAACGCGACATCTTGGATTTACGAGGATATTGTGTACAAATATCAAGCCCACAGTCGGGTCATTGATAAAATTTCGAGATGTGTTGAATTCCACGGCCGCGTGTTTCTCCTCGACATGTCCGACAACCGATATGCCCTGTTCGCAACGGAGTCTATTTGATAGGGCCGCCCGCCGACCAAGCTTTCCATCGGTCGGCTCCGATCGCCGGCAGAGCACCTTCTTCAGACCGCTTCTCGGATTGTAGCGGCCGGGTGGACTCGCCGATTGTATGACTTGGCGAAGCTGCCGAGAAGCGAGCCATGGACGCCAAGGCACGATCTCTTCGTTCTTCAATCAGAACCAGGTCCAAAGCAAGCATCATGTCATTTCGACCCGTGTCGAAGGCTTGCGATCTGAGGGTTGGTAGGCCGATCTCTAGGGGTAAGATTGCCTGGGTTCCGAAGCACAAGGCAAACGGTGTTTCTCCGGTGGATTGTCTTGATGTTGTTCGATGGGCCCATAGTACACTTGGCAACTCTTCGACCCACCTGCCCTTGGCATTTTCCAGCCTCTTTTTGATGCCGTCCAAGATGGATTTGTTCGAAGCTTCCGCCTGACCGTTACTTTGGGGGTAAGCCGGCGTAGAAAAGTAAGGTACAATCAGATTTGCCGCGATAGCTCTCGGACACGCCATACCAAACCGAAAGTGCCATTATCCGAGATCAATGCTCTTGGAATGCCGAATCGTAATGATGTTCCTCCACACAAAACGCTTAATGTCACTCAGATATGGGTTAGAGCTCGCTCACCCACTTTGTGAAATAATCTGTTACGATTAGAAATCGCTTGTTCCTCGGGCCCGGCAAGGCCCTACAATATCAAGTCCCCATCGAGCAAACGGCCAGGCTAGTGATTGAATTCAAAGCTTCATTTACCGATGGGTTAGTGGGGAAAACTTTTGGCATTGTTCGCATTTCTTGACGTAATTTTGTGCGCCGGCTCTCATGGTCGGCCAAGAATATCCTCAGGTTATCGCCCGATGGGCAAGGGAGCGCTCGAGTGTGCACCACAGCCTTCATGTATCTCGCTGAGCTCCTCTACTCACTGTCCGTGCACGACCTGTATGGGCCGAGAGGGATTTTTGTAAAGTCCCCTCGTGGATCAAGGTAGTATCGCAGAGCCTTGTTTCGCAGCCTTGTGTGCTTTTTTTATCCTCCGGGAGTTGCTCGAAGAAAGGAATGCAGAATGGGGTCCTTCCAACTTGGAGCGGATTCTATGATATTGATGGGGTCTCCCGAGGGCCGATACTTGGTTCGGGACGAAGCCCACTTCGATGGTACGCTTGAGCTCGAGTTGATGGCGGAGGCCAAGCCAGGCATCCGTGTGTATTTTGATCGCGTGTTATTTGGTTTAGTTCGTGGTCGAATTTCGCCAAGAACGAAGTTAGCCGCTTTCATATAGGCCGCCATACGCCATCTTCGCCGCATACTCCCCTTCACCGGTTGATAACCAATTTTGAGTCACAAAACACCAACAGTCGCCGTGCGCCGAGAACATGTGCGTTCCGCAGTCCGGCTAAAAGGGCTTCATATTCGGCCTCGTTATTTGATGCTTCGAGGCCGAGCTTGACGGCCCGTTCAATGATCGCCGTTCGGGACATAATTACGACGCGCCACGCCTGCTGGTTAGACGATCCATCGCAGATAATTGCCGATGTCCCCAACGACTCTCCAACTGGTTTTGACCTAACTTCGCCTTTGGCCGAGGTCCCTGTGCTTGAGGTCGGCAAGCCCTCCTGTGAATTCGGCCACAAAGTCGGCGAGCACCTGCCCCTTGATTGCAGTTTTGGGTGAAAACTGAATGTCATATTGGCCGAGTTCGAGAGCCCATTTCGACACACGCCCTGATGCTTCGTGATTCCGAGTAATCGATCGAAGGGGAAATCATAGCACCTTGATGTCAGGTGCTTGGAAGTAGTGCATCAGTTTTCTTGCTGCCATGACCAGGGCTAGGACGAGTTTTTCTAGCGGTAGGTAGCGTGTTTCGGCGTCCACCATCGCCTTGCTCACATAGTATATTGGCTGTTGCTGCCCTTCCTCCTCTTTTAACAATACGGCGCTGACGGCCCTGTCAGAGACAGCCAGATATAAAATGAGGGGGTCACCGGTGGCGGGTGTTGTTAGAAGAGGTACTGTCCGGAGGTATGTCTTGAGGCCGTTAAAAGCTGCCTCGCATTCGACGGACCATTCGAAAGCTCTGCCCTGGCGTAACGTCTGAAAGAATTGTCTGCAACGATCTGTGGATCGGCTGATGAACCTGTTGAGTGCAGCGGCCATTCCCATCAGCTTTTGGACTTCTTTGACTGAACGGGGGGAACTGAGTTCCAAAATTGCTGTGACTTGCCTCGGGTTGGCTTCGATTCCTCGATGGTTGACGATGTAGCCCAGAATTTGCGAGCCGATTCCGATGCACATTTGGAAGCATTCACTTCATTCAGACTATGAGGGTGTTGAATGTCTTTTCCAGATCGGCTATATCGTTTTGTTCTTCTTTAGATTTGACCACCATGTCGTCGATGTATACTTCCATAGAGCGCCCGAGTTGTTCTTTGAACATCGTGGTGACCAGTCTTTGGTAAGTCGCCTCGATTCTTTAGTCCAAAAGGCATAACCTCAGAGAGGGTTCCTCTTGGAGTGAGGAATGCGCTTTGTCCCGATCATCCGGATGCATGGCGATCCGATGGTAGCCTCTATAGGCCGAGGAAACTCATGCGGCGGTGGCGCGCGCGTCGATCGACGAAGTTGGTCAATTCTAGGCAAGGGAAAGCGCCTTTGGGGCAAGCTTTGTTCAGATCCGTGAAATCGACACACACTCGCCAGTGCCATTCTTCTTTTTCACCACCACCGTGTTGGAGAGCCACGTGATAGGGGACTTCTCCGATTGCCCTGCCAAGCGCTTTGTCAACTTCTCGACAACGGCGGCGGCAGGTTTCGCCGAGATCGCCGCCTTCAATGACCGCTTGTACCGAGGGTCGACATTGAGGTGATCTTTGTGAGACCGCTGGGTCTATTCCCCATTTCATACGGGTCCACGCAAAGACGCCGAGGTTGCCGAGTAAGAAAGTGATCGCTTCGCTTGTCGACCGGCTTAGGAGGCGCCGATCATAAAAAACTTTTCCGCTTCCATCGATGTCAACTCGGTCTAAACCTTCGTGGCCTTTTCGCTTGGTTGACGCCCAACGCCTTCCGTGACTTCTCGACCGGCACCTCGACGGAGTTTACTTGCGCCTTCCTGCCGGCGGCGAGAAGGTAACATGCTTGGGCCGACCGAGCCACGGATCTGCTCAACGCCATGCTCGCTGGGAAACGAGAAGCCGTGGTAGGTGCTTGGGACGGCGCAGGTATGTAACCATGATCGCCCCATGATGAGATTGTATGGCGATGGTAGCCCGACAACCAAGAATTCGCGACCACCGCTTCGAGCCGAACGGTAAGCCGATTTTTCCCAACGGGTACTCCGGTTGGCGTTGAAGTTTAATAGTGGACAGGAGCCGGAGTTAGATCCGAATCATTGAACCCGAAGTTTGACGAAGGTTCGATAGTACATAATCTCTGGCAAGTACTTCCTCGATCGATAAGGACGCTGCTTCACGATAAACCGATGTACGCCAGAGCGTAACAACCGAGGATCTACGTGAGTGTGACACCGCCAAATCGTAGTCGAAGGTGATACTTGCCGCTTCGAGCCGGTCGCTGGCCGGTGGTGGCTGCTTTTGAGGGCTTGAAGTGATTGTATGTGTACCGGGGCCATCGGCAGTCAGATATCATATGGACGGTCAAGCGGGATGCCTCGACGACATCGTCCTTCTGTCACTTCTCAACGTAGTCCTTGATGCGGCGTCACGCAGGTATTGCCGTTGGTCGCGAGGTCGCCGAGGACCCGCTTTGGGGATCGCTGTGAACCTTGAGTCTTGCTGGTGGGACTTTGCTTTCTAAGGCCGTGTCGCGAAGGCGTTCTTTTCGCCGATGATGTCCAAACTCGCTTGGTCTGGTTCGCCTGCTCCATGGTCGCCAGCATCGCTCTCGTGTTAGAATCGTTGGTGAGCTAGAGTGCGGGCGAGCGTCAAGGCGACGGTTGCTTCCCGAGTGTAAATACCGGTGAAATCGCCTCTCGTCTGTCTCGCTTGTGGCTATCGGGATCTTTAGTCACGCCTTTCATGGATATATTTGAGTATTCCCACAGACGGCGCCAGGTGAATGTGGTTTGGAAATACTCTTCAAATCTCGAAGACGCCAATGATCCTCGATAGTCACCGCAAAATACAAACTCGATCGGGGTGCCGGAATTAGCACTCCGACGGACAAGTCGGCCTCCGAAGCTTGCTCACTAAGTTTATAGAAGTGTTTCTTACATACCTTTATTAGTTTGAAGCTCTTATATTTATAGTCATTTTTCAGCCTCGGGACCCGGGTCTACTTTTCCTTCTGTCCGTGTATTCTTCCATTTATCCTAACACGCTTCTTCCAGTATATTCGGCCCAAATATCCTACTCGGCATCTTGGCGGAATGTAATGGCCCAACACCGGCTCACGGCGCATCGAGCCGGCCCCTTAGTTACTCGGCCCCCACACCGTTGTTCTCTCTTAACAAATGAGCGACATTCAGTTTCTCAAATCGTGGAATCAGCATGTCCAAGGTCTGGTGATAGATTCTCATCTTTTCTTTTTTGACTTTCCAATGTCCTTTAGCTTGAGATATAACAAGGTTCGAGTCCCTGATGACGTCCAACCGTTTTGTCCCTAGTTCCAGAGCTGTTTCTAGTCCAGTAATACACGCCTCATACTCTACCTCATTGTTCGAGACTTTGAACCGGAGTTTGAATGCTAAAGGTATACAGGAATTGTCGGGTGCTATCAACAACACCTCTATCCCATACCCGTATTGGTTTGACGCTCCGTCAAAGTACATCGTCCAAAACTCTTATTCGACATGCAGAATGGCCTCGTCTGGGAACAAGTACTCGACTGCTTGATCCCCTTCCACTGGGTGATCGGCTAGGAACTCCGCTACCACTCTCCCTTTTACTGACTTGTGCGTCGTAAACTTCAGATCAAATTCGGAAAGCAGAAGCAACCAACGAGCTAGCCTACCCTTAAGTGTCGGCTTCTCGAAGAGATATTTGATGGGATCTAATCTCAAAACTAGTATTATAGAGTGAGCTAACAGATAGTGCTACAGCTTCCTGGTAGCCCATACCAAGGCCAGACAAGCCTTCTCCAGCAGAGTGTAGCGGGTCTCGTAATCCAGCATTTTCTTACTCAGGTAGTGGATAGCTCTCTCCACCTTGTCTTTAGACTCTTGTGCAAGCATGCAACCCATTGTAGTTTCAGTCACTGAAAGGTACAGAATCAACGGTTTCCCCGGCTCAGGCAGTGACAACACAGGTGGGTTCTATAAATATTGCTTAATCTATTCAAAAGCAGCTTGGCATCAGCCGTCCCATTGGAATTTCTTTTCTTTCTTTAGGAGACCAAAGAGTGGTTCACAAGTCAAGGTTAATTTTGCGATAAACCGTCTTATGAATTGCACTTTGCCAAGAAAGCCTCGTACCTCCTTTTCAGTCCTCGGTGGTGATATTTCTAAGATGGCGTTGATTTTGGAAGGGTCAACTTCGATGCCCCTTTGTGTGATCAAGAACCCCAGCGTTTTCCCTACTGTAACACCAAACGTACATTTCTGAGGATTCAGCCGCAACCGATACTGTCTGATCCGTTGAAAGAATTTCTGCAAGGCGGTGTAGTGGCTCTATCTTCCCTTGGCCTTGACAATCGTGTCGTCCACATACACCTCAACGTCTTTATGGATCATATCGTGCAATATTGTGGTCGTAGCCCGTTGATATGTATCTCCAACATTCTTCAGCCCAAATGGCATCACCCCATAACAATAGGTCCCCCACGGGGTGGTGAAAGTAGTCTTCTCCCGGTCTTCGGGCGCCATCAATATCTGACTGTAGCCTGAAAAGCCATCCATGAATGAGAGCAGCGCATGCCCTGCAGTAAAGTCCACTAATTCGTCGATATGTGGCAGAGGAAAGTCGTCATTCGGACTGGCTTTGTTCAAATCCCTGAAATCCACACATACCCGAATTCTCTCGTCCATCTTTGGCACTAGAACTATATTAGCCAACCAAGTTGGGTATTTAGATACCAGCAGGAACCCTGTGTCAATTTGCTTGGTGACCTCTTCTTTGATCTTGAGAACCCAGTCCGGGCAGATCCTTCTGAGTTTCTGCTTAACGGGTCAGGCCTCTAGGTCAAGAGGGATCCGGTGCTATACAATCGCAGGATCGATTCCAGGCATGTCTTCGTAGGACCACGCGAAAACATCTTTGAAATCTTTTAATAAAGTGACTAAGCGCTCGCGTTCCTCCGAAGACAACGTGGACCCAATCTGGACCAGCCGCGGGTCCTTCTCAGTACCAACATTAATTTTGGTGATTTCATAAAACAACGGTTTTACAAACCTCTCATGCTCTTGATCAAGCAAATATTTCAAAACCGGAGGAATTTCTTCCTCGTCGTTTTCATCAAAATTTTGAAAGTCTGAATTAATGCAATAAATCAAAGGCACAGAAAAGTACTCGAAGGCCATAGCCAATTCATTCTCATTAATTACTTCCAAGTCGCCTGATTCCTCTATTACAACAGACTCAAAGGAAAAAGAAAAAGACGACCTAGACAGGACTGCGGCATCTGGGTTGTCACCCCCAGGCATACCGGACTCAGACTCAGACGAGCTAGAACCTGATTTTGACTCCGCAGACTCGGTGGAATCAGATTCCGGCTCACTACCTGACCCGGTGCTGCTCGATAAGAATCCTTCCTCGTACTGCCAGACGAGTGAGGGTGCGATGGACGCATCCAGAATGTTTGTAGATGGGCTCGCAGCCATTTCATTCCCGGTCATAAACACCGAGAAGTTATCCCCCAAGTGCTTATGTACTATCGGAGGATCTGAAAGTAGACAAGCCAGTGCTACCCTCATTTCAATCTCGGTGCTCTCGGAATCCACTTCCTTACACTGCTCAACCTCAGCTGATGGGTCTATCTGCTGTTCGGCAACATCATCCTCGGACAACTGCAAGTCGAAGAATATTTCAAATCCCAGTAGGTGCTTCTTCTCTGTGTTCAACCATGGTTTTGGGAAGCCGCAGAATGGGAAGTCCTCCCCCTCCCGGACAAAGCATCCGTTCAGGGTACCCTGGATGGGCTGGTGCATCAGCTCAAAATGCTTCCCTGCCTGCTTAGCTCTGGCCCTTCCGACTATCTCTTTGCCTTTCCTCACCCAGTCCTCTTTGGTAGGCAGATAGCCTAAACCAAAGGTATGCGGTCAGGCCGACTGCCGACATAAGAATGCCCTTCCGCCATCAAGGCCCCAATCCCATCCTGGGGATGTGCTAGAGCTTGTTCATGAGGTACACAGACTGTGCGCTGACATACAACCCCTTATCAACAGCTAAGATATTCTGAACAACCTGGGCCTCGGCTAGGGTAAATCCTGACAGGAACACATCCTCCGTAGACACCTCTGGCGGTGGTTGGATTGACGAATTCCCAAAAACTATAGCCACCCCCTTCCCATGGGGGTATTTCAACATTCAGTGTTGGATGGAAGAGACCGCCTTCACCTGGTGTAGCCACGGCCGCCCTAGGAGCAGATTAAAGGTTGCGGGAACATCCAAGACATGAAAGTCAATATCCTGTTGTCCTGGACCAACCTGAGTTTGAATCTTCATAGTCCCCATCACCTCTCTACTAGTGTTGTCGTAGGCCCTTATCACCTGGGCAGTTGGCACAAAATTCGCAGGCTTCAACCCAATTGCATATGTCGTCCTCGAAGGGCACACATTAATGGTGGATGCCATGTCAACAAGAACCACCGGTATCCACTTGTTTCTACACTCCACAGAAATGTAGAGCGGTTTGTTAAGATTTGAGCCCTCAGGCGGCAATTCCTTGTTAGAAAAGGTCAACGTCGGGGAAACTCCTCCCGGAAAAACCAATCCTACCAGCTGCTCAGGCGTGGTGTCTATCGAGAGTTTGGCCATGTCCATTGCAGAAAGGACAACCTGTTCTAGACACCCCATTTTGACTGGCTCTAAGACTTGGGTGCTTTCTTTTGATTACCCAATGATGACAATTAGAATGTGTTTCTCAAAAAATTCTCAGTAAAAAAGATGGAATTTAAGTTTCAATCCCAGCCTTCACCCATTTTTTGGCCAAACTATTTTAGACCTTAAAACCCTCTTTTCAAAATATATTTTTTTTAGTGTTTCTATAATGTCCCAAGGCTCTCATTTCTATTAAAATATTGCACTTTTCAGCAAACCGAGTAAGGACGAAGTGGAAATAAATGGAAGAGAGGTGAAATTTTTTGAAAAATATTTAAAAACATCTTCTTTATAGGTTTGGAGTTGAAGGAAATAGGGGGGGATGAAAGAAAACTAGTTTAGGAAAAGAATGAGTATCAAATCATTAAGAAGGAAATGAGCAGCCTTAACTAAATTTGGCATTCCTCTTTGTACACTTGGAATTTAAATGTGAGACCACCACCATTAGAAAGTATACTTTTGGGGCTTCAATTTAGACACAAGAACCACCTTAGACCAAGTCCAAATAAGGGAGATATACCCATTTGAAGTTGGGCTTCAGAGCAGATTTTGTTGACCCAGCCCGAGATAGCCTTTACTAAATTAGGCATATCTCTTTGTACACTTGGAATTTAAATTTGAGGCCACCAAATTGGAAAGTAGACTTCTGGGGCTTCAATTTGGACCCAAGAACCGCCTAAAACTAAGTCCATACAGGGGAGATATGCCCATTTAAAGTTGGGCTTAAAAGCAGATTTTGTTTACTCGGCCCAAAACAACAATAGCCCACTTTTTTTTGGTTTTGCTTCGGTTGGGACAACCCATTTACCTATTTTCTAAGCCATTCAAGTGCATCCACTCATCCTCCGTTATACCTAATCATCTTCCATTGTCAAAAAGAGGTTTTGTTTGCATTCATAAAGGAGTATCCCATGCAACCACCTTGAAAATTTGCCCTCCTATCACATTCTTGTCTCCCACCTTCTTTTTGACCTTTACACTCCCTCATTGCTTATATAGAATGATCATATTGTAAGGGAGAAGGAAAAAACCACGAAATTGAAGAGAAATGAGTGAGAAAAGAGTGAAAAAAGAGAGAAAATTGAGTTTTTGAGCCAAAAATATTCCTATCTTCCATATACACCCCATACCTTCCATAGCTACTGAAATTCCTCATTTCCATAAACCAAAACCACTCCAAAAATTCTGATATAGCCAAAGATCAATTGCCTTGATCATAAGGAAGAGTGTTTAGTGATTGAAAGTGAGAAAAACTAGAGAGTTAGCCACTTTCTATACCACAAACTCCACAAACTCCATAATTTCGAATTGAGGATTTGAGAACATACTTCATACACTTGAGGGTGATCAAGAGGAAGTTTGGAAATCAAGAAGTTTAATATTTCTTTGAAAGGTGAATTGTTTGTCTTTCATTTTCTTATATTTTATATCTTCTATTTATTTTCATGCTTCTTATTTCATTGTGTTTTGTTATAATCTAAGTGGTTTGTTTATCTCATATTTATTTTCTTACTTTATATTTCATAGTGTATTCTTATAATCCTAGTAGTTTGTTTAGCTCATAATTATTTATTTATTTATTTATTTATTTTTATTCGCATGCTTTAATTTCATATTAGTTTTGTTGTAATCTTGCATGTTCTACCTCATATTTATTTTTTTCGTGTATTAGTCTCATATTAGTTATGTTGTAATCTTGCATGTTCTATCTTATATTTGTTTTATTGCTTTAGGTTTATGTTGTGAGTTTGCACTTTTTATTTTATTTTATTTTATATTTGTTTTCTTGTTTTTTTTTTTAATCTAACCGGTTGTGGTTAGTTGAGCCACCTACATATTTTTTGTTTGCTCATTTTCTTGGTTTCGCAACAAGACATGTTTTGCTTGGCCTAGTTGGCCGGCCGGTTAGCTTCTTCCGAGCAAGATGGCGTAATCTCCCAATATTGACCAATTTCCGCCGGCGGTTCTAAAGAACATGAAGCTTTTATTTTATTTATTTTCTATTTTGAGTGTATTGTGTGGTTTTTATTTTGTTGTAATATTCTCCTCATCTCTCTCTAATTTGATTTGTAATTATTCTTTAAAAATGTTGTAATAATTCCCCGCCCCGCTTCTTTCTATCCCATTCTTTTACTTGCTTTCTTTATTTGTACATAAACATCATATTTATTTTTCATCATAGTTATGCTTTGCATCCATGTTTCATGCATCTTGATTCGGCTAAGTTTGCATTTGTGGATTTAATCAATTCTTATGTGATTATGTGCGTTACCTCATGTTCTTGAGATGATTCACATATCATATTTTAGAAGCTGAATCTTTAGTTACATCTAATGAGTGAATTGCGTTAGGATTTTGTATATAAGATCATGCATATTTTACTAACTTTGTTTTGTAGCTTGCTCGTGGGACGTCAAACATGTAAGTTTTTATACTTTAGCATCCCGTTTGTGTGTGTTTTTCTTACTATGTCTAGCATTCTACCATGAGGCTATTTGCTTATGTGGTATAACTCTTTGAATGCCAGTAGATGGAGGTTGTGTCGCTTAATTTGGAATGATGTTGATTTTTCGTGCTTGTAAACTCAATTTATTTGGGTTGTACATCGTCAAAACTCTTTCAAAATGCATGATATCAAATTGTTCCAAAATGAATGGCATAGTCTATACTTGTATGCTTCGCATAGTAAATTTTAGGATTTATTAACTAATCAGAACATGAACATATAAATAAAATAAAATTTATATCATGGTTAGTAAAGGCCGATCTTTGATCGGGTAGGCGGGGGTGCTCATTATTGACCTTCCCCTCTTATACCTAAGGTTCCGAGCCAAGCATCCTTGGTTATGACGAACAGTGGCCTTGGCACGGGTCATGGGTTTCCTAATTTTTCCAAAATAAATATTAGGTGGCGACTCTAAGATCTGATCACGCAGTCCATTGTTGACAAAATTGCAATAAAATGGATTCTCAATAAAAGTTGCCAAATCTAGACTCTCATCTACGTTTCACATTGCACTCGTGAGACTAGATCAAAGAGATCTCGGGGGTCCGAACTGTTTAACGCGCGCGGGTACCCCCCGGGCATGTTACACTTGTCTATGTACTCTTGAGGCCACAAGCAGTCCCCAGATTGAGATGTCTACTTGTATCTTGTTAAGGTTGTCAAGCCAAGACCTCCTCCACGAGCAATTTATTTTTTTACTTCTCCACTTCCCTGTCCTTTCTGGACGCCTCTGGTTGATCTAAGTGCGGGGCTTGAAATACCGTCCGCTCCTAGTCATGTGGTCAACTTCGCCAATATACTAGGTATCATCTGGTTGGCCTTGCCCCCAGTCTTCATCTATGTGGGCAAGATATAGGTTGTCATCTTGCCATCACATGCCATCGGCGGCAATGCATGCTATCCGCTTATAATTATTCCTATGCCCGCAAAGACACCTTTCGCTCATATGCCCGCAAAGACGTTCTCGTCTTGTGCACATAGCACGCTCGTCGCAGGGCTATGGCCTTTCTGACCCTCTCAGAATCTTCGATCCTTTTCCGCTCAAACTACTTCAAGATGTACCATCGCTCGGTGTCTTCCGTACCCAAACTGCCCGTATTCTAAGCAAAATTCTTAACACCAATGCTCTTCGGCGGTGTATTCCGTTCCTCGGCCCTTCCAGCCACAGCTGATGTCCGCATCTCTAACGGACCTTGTTCTGGCTGAGGTTGCTTAACAACATCCGGCTCGTCGCTGAGCCACCCAGTAGCTTCTACTAACCCTTCTAGACCAAACCAGTTGACAGTCACATCCCTTGAGTCCTGTTCGTTGAAGAATTGAAGGTTCGCGATGTCCTCCTCCAGTTCTGCCAGGTCATCCAGCCCTTGATTAGGTCCATCCTCCTGTACTACACAAATCTTTGCCCTTACTGGCAATTCCACATTCGGCCTAGCTTGGCCTGCTGATGTAATGTAACCGCTCGGGTTGTACATGAAGCTTGCAGACCTCTCAGGCTCTGTATCATCAATCTTATCTCCTCACCCACCAAATTCCATCTTCGATAGCCACCACCACCGTTTCAGGTTAGGTTTGGGAGATGTCCAACAGGCACAAGTCAGTGCTGCCAGGAATGAACACCTCTGGCTTGGGTAGGTGGAAAGGGGTGATATATATGCTAGCGTCGTATGACTCAACCCCAGTTTGGATTAGATTGATGCGTTTGGGAGGTGGAGCTTGGTTATGTGGTGAAAGAGGGTTAGTTGTGACATTCGGTTTCTCCGGGGGCACTATCTCCCTATTGTCAATGAGATCCTGAATCTCATGACGCAATCTAAAGCACTAGTTGGTGTCATGACCATGCTGTTGGTGAAAGGCGTAGTACTTCGCCGAGTTATGGGTTGGTGGGAGATTACTTGGTAAGGGCCGCGGCTCTAAGGGCTTCAGGTGCCCCTTCCTGATCAAAACCCCCAAAGCTTTGGACAGAGACATATACAGCGGGGTAAAGGTTCTCTGGCCTCGGGGTGCGAATTTGGTTGTTTGCGAGCCACTTCCAGATGCGCCGGTGAATGGTGTTGTTGCAAGGGTTCTTGGGGTGGTGGTGGTGGTGACCATACTCACATTTGAAGCTCTGGCAGCTGGAGCACTACTTGTGCCTATAGTCGTACTGCGGTTGAATGCCCTCTTGGGCTGCTCTCTCTCATGATCAATGAGGCCCTGTTTCATAGGGTCCTCAATCTGCACCCCTATCTCATATAAATCTGCAAAGGTGGAGAGGGGGAGAACGATCATCTTCTGCATGAGCTTGGGCTGGAGGTTGTGCACAACCATCCGAATTTGATCTTTGTCAACAGGCCTGATGGTCATCATTGAGGCCTTAGCCCTCCACCGGGTCACAAAATCCGAGAAACTCTCCTTTGGCTATTACCTAGTTGTCTCAAGATCACGAGTTGTGACCTCGATCTGTGTATTATAGGAGTATTGAGCTATGAAGGCCTTAGCCATCTCCTCCCAACTTCTCTTAATGGAATCCTCGAGTTTTGCATACCAAATGGCCGCTACACCTGACAGGGTCCGGCCAAACAGAGAAAGCTTCTGCAATCTAGAGAGGCCCATCGGCCTTAAGATATCTGAGAATAGCCACAAATGCGCCATAGGATCTTCAGACCCGTCGAAACGGTCTATGTGCGGCATTCTAAACCAGTCTGGCAGTGTCACGGCCGAGTCGGTGTACCCGTCCTCAATATCCGGAATGGACTTCACGCCCTAAGACTTCTTGAACAGCTTTTCTAGCTTGCTCACTTTTAGTGCTGTGGGGTCCACCTCAAACTCAAAGGGGGAATCCGGTAGGTTGGTAGGAGCTTTGGATAGCTGGGGTAGGATTGGAGGCAGAGCCAACCCTGTTGGAACATCCGTATCATCCTGGACGTATGCGGTCTCCCCAAGTATGGGAACACTTGGTAGGAAAGGAACCTAGTGCGAAGCGGATGCTCCAGCTTGCTGTGGTGGTTGTTGTTGCTGCAGTCTAGCAATCAACTCTACCTGTTGTGCCATAACCTCGACTTGGCGTGCGACAAATTCTGCTTGACGGGCAGCGCCGTGCTGCATGGTTTTCATACTTTCCTGGAGCTGACGCTTCATCTTCTCTATACCTGCCATATTGTGTTGATCTATCTTAACAATCTATATATCTGTTCCTATAGTAGAAACTAAGACCTTAGCCTGATTGTTCACTGGTGGGGTAGACCACTGATCTGGTGACCGCTGTACCGATACACTGCGCCTTTTTGACCTCCCTCTGGTAACCGAAGGTAAAGAAAGGAACACTGCTTGTCCGTCTATCAGATCCCTAGATCGATTAAGTCTACGACCTCTAACCCAGAGTGCTCAGGGGATATCTGCCTGGTCGGATGCAATGATGCTAAACTACGTTGCAAAAAGATAAATAAAGCATAATTAGGAAACAATGAATAGAAAAAAAAACGAACAACATAACGGCTTAAATTAACACACCACACAGTTGGTAAACACAAGCTGAAATAACTGTTCTCAACCACTGATCATTATTCCTCGAATCACTGCCCCAAATCTGAATATGATACCCACAAGTAAAACTAATTCCCACATACTGATGCTGATGCCCATAGGCCTGATACCTAGACTTGCAAACTGATACATGCATTCCTGTAGAGACGCACTCGAAAAGCACATAACAAGCAAGTGAGAGCCAAAACACCCCTATGTTGAGGTAGGGTTTCCCTGTCCTATTTTGTCAGGAGCTAGGGTTTCACTACGCACACAGCGGTTTCAAATAACCTACAATCGGGTAAACAACCTGTGCTAGCTTGGAATGGTCACTACAGTTTCTGATATGCACTAGGTCAAATGGTCAAAAAGGGTGCCTTGGTAAAAATTGGGGTTTGTGTGTTCCTGTCGTGGCAGAGCCCGCAACCAGTCAGCCTTATGGCACACTTCTCAAAGCGGGCCTCTAGCAAACCGTTCAGGAATAGCATACAGCAAACACGGTGTCCTAGGCACACCAATGCAAATGCAATGCAAAGAGACACATAAGTGTAATCAAAACAAGATATCATGAGTTCGAGTCAAGTTCTCTAAATCCCCAGCAGAGTCGCCAGAAACTATAGACGTGCCCGAACGTCCCGGCTCCGCACGCGAAATGGGCATGAAATCCATTTTGTTCATTAGCTACTACAGTTCGGAGTCAATGTCATGATTCTGAATCTAATCTCGCAAAGTGCAATGCAAGACTTATAAATCACCAAAGAGTCCAAATCTAGGAAATCGTTTTGGAAAACTGATTTTTATAAAGAAGTGCCAAACATAGACTGCTTTGCCAGATATAGAGTGACCACCTAAATGTTTTTGTTTTGGGAAATTTAGGAAACCCTGACTCATGCCTAAGGCCGCATGTCCGTCATTACCAAAGTTGCCTCGGCTCCGGAATTTGGGTACGAGAGGGGAAGGTCATGCAATGAGCACACCCGCTCGCCCGATCAAAAGATCGGCCTTTACTAACATGATATTTTGTTTTTGAATACACATGCATTCTTATTCTGGTTATTAGCCTAGAATTACTATGTGATGCGCACAACACACAAGTATAGACTAGATCGCCTAAGTTGGAACAAAACATTTCATGTTTGTTTGTTTGAAAATGGTTTGAAGGTGCTACTCACAAGCAGGCTAAGACGTGGATTTGCCACCCTCAAGTGGGCTTAGGAAAACATGATTTTGCCACCTCAAGTGGGCTTAAAACTCGTATTTTAATGAATTGTTCCAATTCAAGTAATCTAACCTTCATCCACAGGCATTCATGCAGTTATATCACTTAAGCAATTAGCCTCATGGCAAGCATGCTATCACGGCCACACTCACACTCATGCAAAATGCTAAAGCATAAACACTTACAGTGTATTCCGAGCCAAAATAGAGAACTAGTTAGAAATCATACATGATCCTAGTTCATGTTAAGATGGCTAATGCAACACATGCAAAATGCAACTAGAAATAGGCTCGGCTATTCTAAGATGGCATATGAGATGCAACTTGATAACATGCTGTTGAACACGTATTCAAGTAAATATATTTAAATACAATGCGGTTTGTATGATGTGCAAAGCCCGGTGCATACAATACAGATGAATTGATGCAAATATGCGAAGCATAAGGATGCTAATTGAAATATGACCTAGAACTAACCATTGTAAGCGGCTAAGTAAAAGGGAGAAAGACGTGAGATTGGAAGACACTCACACACGCACGCACACTTATTACAAAATTCGCCCTCTCGACAGAGGGTCCGAATAAATAATACAAACCAACTAATTAATCAACTACCCTAGCTAATTAATTATTATAAAAATCTTAACTAATTAAGGAAATTAATTAAGTTACAAATCAGTTAAAGCGGCCTCAAGAGGAGGGACAAATGCATGCTCGATCGGCTTCGCTCGGAAATCCGTTGCCATGTCCCATGTTGCCTCTGTTTGCACACTTATGCTCCTCTGAAAACTATGCCAGCTTCTGTGAGGCCTCTGAACCACCCCATGGACACTCTGAGAGCCCATCGGCCAAATGGTATGGCCATCGGCCAAGGGAAATGGGTAATTGACCACTTATGAATCCATCGGCCGAAAATTATTAGCCGATCGGCACTGCAGATAGCCGGTCGACCATCTCTTCCTGCAGACTGCTCCTTTTGCTGTAGTAGAGAACAAACAAGGGCATGGCAATACATTTGCAAGATAATGTTGTACAACTACACCCCTTATCATGTTTGAAACTCAAAAGAGTGTAGTGTTCAACTCTCGAGCCATCAATCACATATTTCGATGCGTGATGGACAAAGAGGCTGAATTGCACACATCAATATGGAATGAATGCACAAAAACACACAAATGCCTCACTCTATCATGTTGGATCAAGAGTGTCAGCGATCGAGAATTGAGGCACTTTTCATCACTTCAAGTACGAAGCGTCCCTCGGTCCTCGTGTTTGGTTTGATACCCCAAACCAAACACAATGCAATGCATGCAACATGGAAAAACTATGCAATGCAACATAAGCATGCCAAATGCAATATGACTCAGACATGCACACAAGGCTAAGGTAACAAGCATGCCAAATGCAATGCAACCAAACAAGCATGTGACAAAATGCAAACTAGCAAGCATGCAAAATGCAGCCTAAACATACAAACATGCATGTCATGCAAAGATGGACAAGCATGCAACAACATGCAAAGATGGACTTAAACCAAAATGGGCAGACCTCAGCCATGCCCAAATCAGTGGCCAAGATGCAATGAAAATGAAGACAAAAGCACATAAAAACATGCACACACTTTGGTTCCCAAACAAGGCATGAAGATACCAACTCTTAAGAGCACTTAAGGAGTGAAAAGTATGAACATGTGACAATACTATAGGCTTTGAAATTAAGCATGGAATAATGCTAAATCAACCAAGCAAAACAAGTATAGCATGCAAGAAAGCTCAAAGCTTGAAGATAGCAAAAGGACTCGCACCAAGGCTAAGCAAAACATGAAGCAAATGGCCTAAGCGAACCAAAATAGTTCTAAAGCATATGAGAAGCATGCATGGACTAAAGCCAAAACAAACTAGCACAAAAGTCCAAAAGGCATGAGGCATGCAGAGCTAACAAGGGGTGTTACACTACATCTATTACAACCAAGCATGGCATGACTTAACTAATGGAAAACAGAGTTATGGCATGTCAAAATAAGCCCAAAAACCCACTGAGATGGCATCCCAAAAGCCTAAGTATGATAGCATGCACAGTGATCCATTCTTGAGGCATGAAACACCAACCTCTCAATACATGGAAAAGGGTGACAAATGTGACTGCATGACCACATTATATGGACTGAAATATCATACGAAATGATGCCAAATCATGAAAATGGTCCAAGCAATGCATGCTAGTGACCTGAACACTCAAAGCTAACAAGCTAGATTGAACCATGGCTATACAAAACAATACATGCATGACCAAGACACTACAAATCAGAGCTAGAGCATGGTAAAACATGGCTAAAAGCTCCTTTGACTTGAGCCAAAACATGCGAGAATGATGCTCCAAACACAAGATGTATGTTATGCTAGCATGAAAAATCCTATACAAGTGTATCGTGCATGCAAGAGGTCATCCAGACAACTTTAGATAGAGGTACAACATGGCAAAATAACACAAAATACTTGCTAAAATGGAGCCAAAACAAGCTAAGCAAACATGCTACCATTATGAGCCATTTATACTAGCATATGAGACACAAGGAGAGGCGGTGTCCCTCTCCTATTCAAGACTCCAAAACCATCTCTCCACCACTGAAAATCCTCTGGATTTCAGTGGTGAGAAGGTCAAAACAAGATGGTTCCAAAGCTCAAAAGGGAATGCACAAAACATGGCCAAACAAGGCCTAAGAGGGGGTTGACTACCCCCAACTCAAAAATAACCTTAAACAAAGATCTCAAGCACACAAAATCAAAACTTTTTGTAGTTTAGAGTTAAGCTTAAACAATATGCAAATAGGTCTAAAAGCTTAAGCAATAATGGGGGATTAAAAGGTAGTTGACTCACCCTTGAAGAACACTTTCAAGAACACAACTCCAACACTCTTCTTGGATCAAACCCAGTCTAAAAACACCAAGAACAACCTCAAGGAGCCTCAGCAACAAAAGGATGGTGTTCTAGTAGGTGCTCTAGTGCAAAAGTATGAACAAAATGCACTTTCAAGCACAAACTCACACAAATATAGAGAAAGAGAGATATAGAACTTGTATATCCAATTCTCTGAACCTCTGGAAAGGGAGGAGGGCCTCCCTTCTTATAGAATTTCAATTCTCAAGCTTGTTGAACAAGCTTGATTCTTGAGTGCAATCCCTCCATACATGCGTATGGAGAATGAGAATTGTGCCCACCAGCTGTCACAACTGGCAGAAAATATCTGCAAAAAGCAGATGGAAAGGCCTCAGCTTAAAAATATGGTCGATCGACCAAAAAGAGTGTCGATCGGCCAACACTTATGGCTTATGGTAGGGAAACATGGCTGATGGCACAAAGCCATAGCCGATGGGTTGCAAGGATGGCCAACAAGCCACCCTCTTCCCTCAAAAGCAAAACCAGAAGTCCTTGGTCCACAACCAAGCACAAAACAGACAAGTTGAGAGATCCTAAGGCAAGGCGCGCAGCCGAGACCTTTGGGAACTCAAAACAAACACGAGCATGGATGATCATCGAGTGCTCAAACGATGACGTCCAAGTCTTGACGACGGTCAAAAATGGGGTGTCCACAGGCTACTGTAGCTGGTGCTTGTGATGCCCCTGCTAGAGATGCCCCTGTCGTTTGCTCTTATGCTTGGGTTTCCAGTGATTCCTATAGAGATCACATACGTGAACCCAATGGGTGCTCGAGCAGATTCCAATCAATGAGATCGAGGAGAGGGACTGCTGGATAGTTTTTGCTCCCAGCATCGAGTAGGTACACATTTCCTTATTGTTTCCACTCACTACGCGTTATCTTGTTTTATTGGTTCTGTTTCTGGCTATATTTCTCAAACTGCACTCTTTCTTTTGCAGGTACCCCGGCATTTGCAGATGGCCTTGCTCGGACAGTCGATCGGCTACTCCTCACAGTGCGACGAAGTTAGACCACTCTAGCTGCTCACGGGCTTGAGGTAAGCTTTGCCCTAGTTTGCAGTCATTTCATTCCAACTCTATTTGTCATTTTATAACTATCTGCACTCTCTTTTCCCTTCTTCTTTTCAGCTTGGACCAACACCGGTGGAACCTGCAGGACCTCCTCCAGCTAGAAGACAAAGACGAGGCCCAGTGAGGGGCAAAGGAGGAGCTGATTGAGGGAGAGGCCAAGTGAGGCAACGTTCGCCTTCTGAGGAGTCCTTTGAGGGCTCTCTGACCCCTGAGTAGGAGGGAGAGGAGTTTGACATACAATTTGGGAGTGCCAGTGATGACAGCGATGCGCTTCCTGTGCAGCCAGGGATGAGGAGAGCTAGGACAGACTATTGATGACGATGATGACCTTTTTTTTTTTTTATGTTTAAATCTTTTTGTTTCTATTTCTTTGCTTTGCAGTTTTAAACACTAGCTTCAGATGGACTCTTTATTTTTGAAAACCTTTCTTTTGTGTTATGTTTTATTTTGTAAAACAATGATTAGTGTTGGACCCTCTAATTTATAAAAATAGGTTTTTTGTGGATGATCTCTTCTTGTAAATTTCTTATATTGTGTTTGCATATGACGAATGGATAGGAATTTGCATGATAATCTTCCTGATACTTGTGCTTGATTCATGAATTGGATAACAACTTTCAACTGGACAAAATGTAAAATACAACTTGATAATAAGAAAACATAATGGAAACAACTCAAAACCAATACTACAGACTTGGTATAAGCAAAACAAGACTCAAAATACATCCACAACACAAGAGGACAAAGAGCAGCCTTTTCTGCTGGTGCATTGTGTGGCCCATTACTAAGGTACGGCCGGACCATGATGACAGGTTTGGTAGGTGCCCAGCTGTCACCCACTACTCCATTCCAAAACATCCAAAATTCTATAAATGGTGCTCCTATACTGTTGTTTCTAGCAAAAGAGCAAGTTTTTTACATTTTACTCTCAAAATGGAGATGTTTCTCATCCATAGGCTCCAATACTGGATAACCACTTTAGACAGCTCAGAAAAGGTGGACTTTTGCGGTTTTAGCCTAAACGCTCTTTTTCCATTGGGTCGCGCTTCACTTTGTTTTCCATTTCGCCACACCGTTGCTTGGTGTTAGAATCCAATCACGCATGTATTCCGCTTTGGTTCACAGGAGATGTGTCCGACACTTGAAGAATTTCAAGCATTGATGGAATCTCAACGTGATAGGGAAATCATTCTTCAACCCCGTTTTGGCCATGCTCAACCTTTAGGACGGATGTGTGGGCTTACTTTGCATGAGGCTTGATCCTTGGCTCACAATGGGGAATTAGGCATCTCGGATTTGATTAGTCGGTTTTCCCCTAGCGGTGATAAAGAAAACCTCCTTTGGCGAGGTTATCTTCAGCATGCCCTCTGCTTATGCTTACTCCCACACTTCCTTCTTGCCCTTAGTCACGGTGGACCTAGTATTAAACTGATTGAAGTAGCCCAATGTCTTAAGGAGGGTAAGAGTTGTATGGGCTTAGTGTTGGGCGAGACTTTGACAGGTTTAGATGCTTTTCATCAACAAGAGACTACTCGTTTTGCGAGGAGTCCATTACTTCTCCAGGTATTATTTCCTACCCTTCTTATTTATGTTCCTTACATCAATTGACACTCAATCTCTATTTTTCTCTCAAAATCCTTTTCTTACTTTTCCCTTAACATACATCTCTCTATTCTTTTGTTCTCTCTTATTTTCCTTCTCTCTCCAGGTATGACTAATGGATAAGTTGAAAGTAATAAACCCTTGCCCCGAGTACTCGGCATGAGCTTATTCTCTTTGCTCATAGCTAGTGGAGTTCTCCTCAGAGGGAATGTGGTGTGACGGGATGCGCAGCAGGTCCGCGGCTGACATTGCTTGGCGTGGCCCTTGGCTTAACTTGGCTAAGATGAGTTACAGCATGTTCTGGCAACCAGGTATATAGTTGATTAGCCTTACACACTGTGTGTTCTATTTTCCATCCAGGTTCAAACACCAGTTTGGACATGATCAGACTTGTCCGCATAAAGGGATAAAGTACCCAGCTTCATTTCCTATTCGTAGTTCGTACTTGCCTCGATACCTCATTGCTTGGAGCACAAGAGAATTTCTGACTCCGGCCCTGAATTTTAGTTGCATGCTTCCTCACGAGTACTTTGTTTGGCTCGAGGATGAGGAACAAGTTAGGCTGACTTCGGTTATAGAGAGTTCCATGGGTACAAGAAAGAGATAGAGAATTGACACTTGACTCATCTATGCCCCTAGTTTATTGCTTCATCTTTTCTTTTCAAGTTTTTTTTTTTTATGTAAAAATAACTTTGTTTTGGAGAATGTACCTGTGTTAAAATCAATAAAATTAAAGTGAGTATTGAAAAGTTTCCTTTTTCGGAGATGGTCACCACCGAATACACATGAAATCAATCCTAAACTGTACAACCCCAAATCAAAAAATCATAACTTCACTTGAAATTGCATTGATCATTACTGCTTCATCCTGCGACTGACCTTTCTGCCCGAATGGAAGCGATACAACCGAGCCGACAAACGATGAAGAGTGATGGATTGATTAAACCAAATGAATAGGATAGTTGAGTTGAAAATGGTTGTGGCCGAACTTCGTGAGGAAGTTGTCTACGAATCCCAAAGATGAGAATCAGGCCTTGTGTAGTTCGGTGAGAGTTCACTCGAGTATTTATTCTCTCATTTTGTGCTCTAATTTTTGCCAAGGTTGCCCTTTCAGGTTTTTGGCCTTGCGAGCTTAATTTTTCTTTATCTCTAATTTTTCATGCTCTAAATTTTGCCTAGGTCGCCTTTTCGGGTTTTCGGCCTAGCAAGCCTCTCAGGGATAATATTTCTCCAACTTGTCCATGTTGATCGATTGTGAAAACTGCAGGCCATCCAAATCTATAAGAATAATTGCTCCTTCGGACCAAATTGACTTGATGATATAAGGGCCAGTCCAATTGGGTCTGAACTTGCCCCTGGGGTCATGGATAGGGGCTCAGTTATCTTTGAGCACCGTGTCTCTTTCCTTAAGGTTTTTGGACTTGACTTTCTTGTTAAAAGACCTAGCAATTCTATGCTGCTAACCTTGGATGTGATACAATGCCTTCAACCTCCTTTCGTCAAACAACATTAATTCTTCCAATTTGCTCTGTTGCCAATCCGCCTACGCTATCTGACATTCGGCCATAATTCTAAGTGACGGTACTTCAATCTCGATTGGCAGAACAGCTTCCATCCCATAGACTAGAGAATAGGGGATTCCCCTGTAGATGTTCGGATTGACGTTCGGTAGCCCCAGAGTGAAAATGGAAATTTCTCCGGCCAGTCTCTGTAGGTTTCCACTATCTTCTGCAGGATTCTCTTGATATTTTTGTTTGCAGCCTCAATGGCTCCGTTGGTCTGCGGTCTATATATTGATGACTTATGCAAAGCCACGTTATATTTCTCAAGTAGGTTTATCACCTCTTTCTTGAAATGTGAGCCGTTATCTGAAATGATCTCGTTGGGCACCCCATACCTACAGATGATGTTATTTTTGAGGAACTTGGCTACATGCAATGCTTTTAGCACAGAATAGGACTGGGCCTCTCCCCACTTTGTGAAGTAGTCGATTGCTACTAAAATGAACTTGTGCCCGTTTGACCCCTTTGGCGTGACTGCGCTGATAACGTCGATTCACCAAACCGAGAAAGGCTATGGCAAAGTCATATTGTAGAGCTTTGATGGAGGAATGTTCATGTTATTGGCATGGATCTAACATTTGTGGCATCACCGTACAAGGCCAATATAGTCCTCTTCCATGGTTGACTAGTAGTAGCCTTGTCTAAGGATTTTTCGAGCTAGCATTACACCGTTCATGTGAGCTTCACACTCTCCTCCTTGAATAGCTTCCATAAGGCGCCTTGATTCTTCCTCCTCAACACACAGCTTATGCATTTCCAGATGGCCTCTTTTGTATAACTTGTTTCCATAGATGATTAATTGGATGGCTAGCCGTCGTATTCCCCTTTTTTCCTTGGCATTTGCCCCTGGTGGATATGCCTCTTTTTCCAGAAAATTCCAGATGCCGTAATACCAAGGGTTCATGTCTTGAACCTCATTTATCGTGGCAATAGTCTCATAAGCTGGCGTATACTTCTATTCAATAATAATCGGACGCATCTTTACTCCAAGCGGGATGTCCACCATGGAAGATAGAGGTGCTAAAGCATCAACAAATCGATTGTTCTCTCTTAGCAGATGGGTGAACGTCAATTTTTCAAACCTCGGAATTAGCACATCCAGGGCCTGATAATAAACCTTTATTTTCTCTTCTTTAACCTGCCAATCTCCGTTGGCTTGAGAGACAACCAAATTTGAATCCTCAATGACGTCCAACCTTATTGCCCCTAGTTCTAGGGTAGCTTCCAAGCCAGCAATACACGCCTCGTATTTTGCTTCATTATTAGACACTTTAAATCGGAGTTTGAAAGCTAGAGGTATATGTGAATCATCAGGTGCCATGAGTAATACACCTATCCCATAACCATATTGATTTGATGCTCAGTCAAAGTACATTGCCCATGTTTCCTCTTCTATCTGTAGGATGTTTTCATCTAGGAATAAATATTCCACTACTTCATCATCTCCTTCTATCGGGTGTTCTGCCAGGAATTCCGCTACTGCCCTCTCTTTGACTGATGTGCGCGTGACATACTTGAGGTCAAATTTGGAGAGAAGAAGCAAC
The DNA here is from genome assembly GCA_025200525.1 of Camellia lanceoleosa. Lineage (NCBI taxonomy): Eukaryota > Viridiplantae > Streptophyta > Magnoliopsida > Ericales > Theaceae > Camellia > Camellia lanceoleosa. The sequence continues at coordinate 43,901,486 of CM045766.1, read as the reverse complement.
CAACAAGCTAGCTTACCCGTAAGTGCTAGTTTCTTAAAGAGATATTTGATGGGATCTAATCTCAAAACCAAAATTACGGAATGCACTAACAGGTAGTGTCTCAACTTCCTCGTTGTCCAAACTAAAGCTAAGGAAACTTTCTCAAGGGAAGTGTTGTGATTTTCATAATCCAACATCTTCTTGCTTAGATAGTAGATGGCCTCCTCCACCTTAGCTTCTGATTGTCATGCTAGAATGCACCCCATGGTTGAATCTGTCACTAACAAATACAAGATCAATGGTTTTCCTGGTTCTGGTAGCGACAATATAGGTGGATTCTGAAGGTACTGCTTCACCTATTCAAAGGCGAACTGACATAGATCATCCTATTGGAACTTCTTTCCTTTCTTTAACAGACCAAACAGTGGTTCACAAATCAAGGTTAATTTTGAGATGAACCATCTTATGAATTGCACCTTGCCTAGAAAGGCACGCACCTCCTTTTCAGTCCTCGGTGGTGGCATTTCTACGATGGCCTTGATTTTGGAGGGATCTACTTCAATTCCCCTTTGTGTAATCAGAAATCCAAACAATTTTCTTGCAGTCACACCGAAGGTGCATTTCTGCAGGTTCAACTGCAATCTGTACTCCCTCATTCGTTCAAAGAATTTTTCCAATGCGGTGTAGTGGCCTTCTCGCTCTTTGGACTTGACAATCATATCATCAACATACACCTCAACCTCCTTGTGGATCACGTCGTGCAAGATGGTGGTTGCAACTCTCTGACATGTAGCCCCGGCGTTTTTCAATCCAAAAGGCATAACTCTATAGCAGTAGGTACCCCACAGCATGGTGAAAGCAGTTTTCTCTCTATCCTCTGGTGCCATCAAAATCTGATTATACCCAGAAAACCCATCCATGAATGAAAGCAAAGCATGGCCAGCTATAAAGTCTACTAGTTCATCGATATGGGGTAATGGAAAGTCATCTTTCGGGCTAGCTCTATTTAGATCCTAGAAGTCGATGCAAACTCTAATTCTACCATCCTTCTTTGGAATCGGAACAATATTAGCTAATCAAGTCGGGTACCAAGATACCGTTAAGAAACCTACATCAATCTGTTTAGTGACTGCCTCTTTAATCTTCAATGCCCAATCTGGGCGAACTCTACGCAGTTTCTATTTGACGGGTCGGGCTTCAAGGTTAAGAGGGATCCGGTGTTGTACAATCTCATAATCAATTCTAGGCATGTCTTTGTAGCACCATGCAAAAACAACCTTGAATTTTTTAATAAAGCAATTAAACACTCGCATTCCTCTAAAGACAACGTGGATCCAATTTGGACAAAACAGGGATCCTCCTCAGTACCCACATTAATTGCAATGATTTCATCTATGTCGGGCTAAACACGCATTTCCTCCTCTTGGTCAACCAAATTTTTGAAAGCCCAAGGAATTTCTTTCTCTTCGTTTAAATCAAAATTTTGAAAATCAAGATTAGTACAACAAACTAAAGGCATAGAGAAGTAAGCACAGTCTACGACATTCCCATTAGCAAAGTTTGGGTCCTCGGTTACGGTTGGCTCAAAAGAAAGACTAAAAGACGAGTTTGACAGGACTTTTGGTATCCGGGTTACCACCCCCGGAAGTACCAGACTTAGAAGAACTCGAATCTGACTCAGACTCAGTTGAATCAGATTCGGACTCCTCATCCGATTCAGAACTACTGATGATGATCCCCTTTTCAAATTTCCTGACTACGTGCGGAGCCTCAGATGCATCCACAATAAGATTAGAGAAATTCGCAGTTGGTTTATCCTCGATCATTGAGATAGTAAAACTATCCCCTAAGTTGTCAGACTTAGTTCCAACAGTAGAATTCATTAGTAGGTCAGTCAGTGTTTTTCTCAATAGCTCTTCTTCTTCAACATCCACATTTGCAGCCATGCCTTGATTTGTATTAATGGTCAAGTCCATCTGCTCAACTTCCTCTTCTAGTAACTGGTGTCCGAAGAAGATCTCGAACCTGACATATATTGTCTTTGTCTCCTGGTCAAACCAAGGCTTCGGAAATCCATAAAAGGGAAAATCTTTCCCTTGGCAGACAAAGCGTCTATTCAAGGTTCCCTGTATTGGCTTATGAACTAACTCGTACTGTTTCCCCGGCCTTTTTTGCTTTAATTCTTCCTCTCAACTCAGCTCCCTTCCTTTGCCAATCTTTCGCAGTAGTTTTGTATCCTAGCCCAAAAGCATGGGGACTATGAATCATCTCCTTGGTAGCAGGACGTCCTTGCTTGCCACTCCCGCCCAGTCTTGATCCAGGCATATGTCGCTGCTTGTTCATCATATAGATGGACTAAGCACTTACATAAGCTCCGTCACCTTTTGCCATGATGGTTTGAACTACCCAGGCCTTTGTTACCAAGAAGCTAGAAAGGAATACATCCTATTCCCCATGCATGATTTCCAATACTAGTGTGGTAGTCCCCTGGGGAGGATGGATTGCAGAATTACCATACACAGTAGCAATTCCACCTTTAAAGGGGTGTTTCACCAACTGATGAACTGTTGATGACACAGCCTTTATCTGATGCAACCAAGGCCTTCCCAACAGTAGATTGAAAGTTGCTGGTACATCCATTCCATGGAATTCTACCTCATGTTTAGAGGGGCCGGCCAGGATATGGCTTTCGAACGTTCTGATAACATCCCGGCTCATGTTCTCATAGGCTCGAACAGATTAAGTTGTGGCCATGAAATCAACAGGCCTAAAACCTATGACATAAGCAGTTCATACTGGGCACACATTAATTACTGATCCAGTATCCACTAACACCATCGGAATCCACTTTTTTCGGTTCTCTAGAGTCACATACAAGGGTTGGTTGTGGTTGGCACCCTTAGGTGGCAGCTCTTTATCCATGAAAGATGTCACTGGCGTAACATCTCCGGATGTGACTAACGACACTAGTTGATTAGTGGTAGTGTCAATAGGCAGTTTGATCTGATTCATCGCCTCTAGTAGTGCTTGTCTATGTTCCCGGGAAGCCATTATCAGTCCCCATATTGATACATCTGCCTCAATCTTCTTAAGTTGCTTCAACACCAAGTTCTCTTCATAATCCTTCTCTTTGTGTTCACAACCTCTTTGTTGGAGGATTATGGCTAATCTAAAGCCGCAGGTTTGAAGTGCTGACCACTCCAAGCCATGTAATTGATCTCGTCCAGGTACCACGTATCGTCGGAGGTATCAGATTTCCACCCTTCGTCCGTGTATGCATAATTCAAATCATTATCTTTCCACCACTCCCCCAAAGTCATGGCTAGGTGTTTATCAGGCTTTACCCGGAGCATGTTCACATCATGTCTCTCATCAACAGCATGCCATTCCTTTTCCATTATGGTTTTGGTTTCTGCATTCCAAAATGGCATTTTTTTGTTATCACTTCCTCACTTCAAGGCTATCTTCTTTTGGTTTGCTTCCATTCTTTCCTGCTGGAATTGGTCTCACACTTGTTCTACGTTAATCAAGGATGTAGCCTCGGCCTTTTCCTTCTTGACCCCTCTTGTCTGTTCTGCCTCATCTAGCTCTTCGTTATTGAGCCAACCGTTGTTTATTTCTGGTTGATTTGAATCCCACCAGCCTATCTGGACATTGCTTGTGTCCTCTTCATCAAAGAAGTAGAGATTGGCTAGGTCTTCTTCCATCTGGGCTAGGTCTTCCTCCCGCTCGGCCAGGTCATTTAGGCTTTGTTTAGGCCAATCGTCCTGGTGTTGCCTTAATTGGCCTTCCCCGATAGCATTGACACTGAGAACATCTGGCAATATGACCACTGGTTTTGGCTGATCAATGGCCACAACGTAAAAGTTGGGATCATACTCCTCCACAAGTGAGGCCCTTTTTTCTATGACACGGCTACTAGACAGCCCGGTCTTTGGTGTATTCTCCCCTTTCTCTGTTTCTGCCATCACATTCTTGGGTTGGATTTGTGGGGTTAAGTTTATCATGCACATGTCTGTGCCTTCTAGAATAACCACCTCCGATTTTGGTAGGTGGGACGACGTAATATATGTACCGGGGTTGAAGGCAAGTGGTAGTGTTTGGATATGGTTAATATTTCTGAGGGGGAGGAAGTTGATTGTGTGTGGGAAGTGGGTTGGTTGTCACATTTGGTTTAGGAGGGGCGATGACTTTGTTGTCAATGAGATTTTGGATCTCATGGCGTAGACGAATGCATGAGTCTGTAGGATGGCTGTGTTGTTGGTGGAAGGAACAATATTGATTTGGGTCGTGTCTAGCTAGCAGTGGGTTTGGGAGAGGTCGTGGATCGAGAGGCTTGAGATGCCCCCTTTCCAGCAACATCTTGAGGGCGCTGGTCAAACTCATATGGAGAGGGGTAAAGGTTCTTTGGTACCAAGGTTGACCATTTTGTGCGGTTTGTGAGTTTGTAGTAGTAGCAAAAGGATCGGTCATCTTGGCCGATGATGTAGCTAAGGTACTAACATCTGCGGACCGTGGAATAGTGCTAGTACCAACATTGGTACTCCGAGTAAATGGCCTTTTTGCAAGTTCACTAGTTCTATGGATAATCCCCTTCTTGAATGGACTTTTAATTTGGACCCCCAACTTGTGTAGTGAAGCAAATGTAGACAACGGAGTCACTATCATCCTTTGTAGCATATCAGGCTCGAGATTGTGGACCACTAGCTTGAGTTGCTCCCTTTCAGAGGGTCTATTTGTCATCCGGGCTACCTTTGTTCTCCATCTGGCGACAAAGTCAATGAAAGGTTCATTGGGGTTTTGGGTAGTTGCCTCCAACTCACTGATGGTTACCTCAATCTGAGTGTTATATGAGTACTGGTTAACAAACCCCTTAGACAGTTCTTTCTAGTTCTGCTTCATAGAATCCTCCAATTTCACATACTAGATGGCCGTATATTCATAGTTCTCTGAATAGTTGCCATCATGGCAGCAAGTTCTTCTATATTCTGTGCCATCCTTGTTATAGGTGGGTGAGATGTTGGTGAATTATATGAGCGAATAGGTGTTGGCGGAGTGCTCGGTAACGATGCCGATGTCGATGCCTGTTTGTTCCTTCTTCGTTGAGTAATTCGTGAGAGAGAAACTAACACTGGCTGACCGTTAACAAGATCTTGAGTTTTACACAGTCTACGGTAACAAGTCCATACAACTTGAGGGATATCGGGCCTTTCTGAAGCTATGATGAAAAACTACCTAGCAAAAAGCAATAAGGAAGAGAAAAAAAACAAAATCAAGAATTGGACAGCACTTCGGCCCTAATTTTCAAAAAAATACAATACGTAGCTGAACTGTGGTCCCCACTGAACTTTGTCCTCAAACTGACTGCTCATTTGTACCACTGATATGAACCACCCTATACAGTTTCACTGTAAAAACACATACCATATAAACGAACCAAAAACACCCCTATGAGGGGGATAGGGTTACCCTGTCCTAGATTTTGACATGATCTAGGTTGCACTATTTCAAGCAAATGGTTTCATAACATCTTATAAGGGTGGCTTCATGTCCTAATTTGGAATAGTCACTAGAGCATACTATATGCATTAGGTCAAATAGTCACAGAGGGTACCTCAGCAAGACTATCTAATATACCTCTCACAACTAACACTGAGAAGTGAAACAAGGATCAAATAATACAATGGTAATCAAGATCCAAGGGTTGTGGTCCCAACATGGCAGAGCCTATGACTGGTCAGCCTTTTGGCGAGCTTTGTAAGCAAGCCTTCAGCAAACCGTCCAGGAATAGCAGATGGCAAACACAAGGACTTAAGCACACCGATGCAAATGCAATGCAAAGAACATATAAATGTAGATAAGAATTCACATCATAATTTTCAAGTGAAGTTCTCTAAATCCCCAGCAGAGTCTCCAGAAACTGTAGCTCGGCTTTCTGCACTCTCTTTCGGAAGAATGAAATAGCCCCTACAGTTCGGACTCCACTTGTGTTAGTTCTGAATCTGATTTCACAATTGCAATGTGAAACAGTGGAAACACGAAAAGAGTCTATATCTGGAAATTGCGTTTGGAAAATTGATGTTTTCAATCAAATGCCAAAAATGGACTACTTTGCCAGATATCAAAGTCGCCACCTAAATATTTATTTTGGGAAATTTAGGAAACCCGTGACTCATGCCAAAGGCCATCAATTTGTCATTACCAAAGTGTCTTGGTTCAGGAACTTAGGTATGAGAGGGGAAGGTCAATAATGAGCACCCCACTCACCCGATCAAAGATCAGCCTCTACTAATTATGATGTGATTCATATGTACAATATATGTTCTTATTTTATTTTTAACATACAAGTATAGACTAATTTCACTAGAAGTTGGAACGTTTGATTTCATGTTTGTTTTGAAAAAGTGTTTTGAATATGTACCATTTGAAAAAGTTATCTCATATATATACATTTAATCAAAGTATATCCCAATTTCAATAAATAGCCTTCATCCACAGGCATTCAAGTAGTTTAATAATTAAGCATTTAGCCTTACGGGTCGTATGTTTGATACGACAGCAATCACGCAATCACACTTATGCAATATACTAAAGCATAAAACTTACCTCATACTCCAAGCCAAAAAAGGAACTACTTAGAAAAATGCATAATCCTAACTATATAATATGGCTAATGCAACAAATACAATATGCATTTAATAAGCTCGGCTACTAGCATGGCATGCAAGTCAATTCAAGGCATGTGATAGTGCACGTATTCAAGTAATGAGTTTGAATTTGACATTTGAATAATATGATGAGCCGAACTTTTATGCATGCAGTACAAGTGGATGCAAACATGAGTATGCTAATTTAAACAAGATGTCCTTAAACTAACCATCATAAGCTGGTAAACAAAAAGGAGAAAGATGTGGGGTTGGAAGACATACACATTATTACAAGTTGGTCTACCCTCGTGCAGGAGGGTCCGAATGTCCAAGTGTCTGTAGACGTCCCCGAACGCCCTGGGGGAATGAACCCCCGTTCTGTTCTTTTTGCGGGTCTACTATAGTTCGGACTCGATTGTCACGGTTCTAAATCTGAACCAAAGAGTCCAAATCCGGCAAATCGTTTTGAGAAAAAAATAGATTTTGAAAGAAGTGCCAAACATGGACTGCTTTTCCAGATACAGAGTCGCCACCTAAATATTTTTTAATGGGGAAATTTAGGAAACCCTGACTCGGTGCCAAAGGCCACATGTCCGTCATCACCAAAGTTGCCTCGGCTCGGGAGCTTGGGTACGATTGGGGAAGGTCAGCTATGAGCACCCCCTCTCGCCCGATCCGAAGACCGGCCTCTACTAATCATGATATCCGTTTTTGAAAACGTTATGTGCTCTTATTTCAGTTATTAGCCTAGAATTACTATGTTATGCGCACAGCAAACAAGTATAGACTAGATTGCCTAATTTGGAAATAAGCATTGCTTATCCGTTTGTCTTGAAAAACACTTTGGAATTTGCTACTCCCAAGTAGGCTAAAATACGGATTTCAACGAGTTTTTCCAACTCAGACAATCCAACCTTCACCCACAGGCATTCAAACAGTTTATCACATAAGTATCTAGCCACATGGTAAGCATGCTGTCATGATAGCATTCACACACATGCGATATGCTAAAGCATGAAAATACTTACATCGTACTCCGTGCCAAAACAATAAACTAGTTAGCAAACATGCATGGTCCTAGTTCATGTCAAATTGACTAATGCAACACATACATGATGCAATTAGGGTAGGCTCGGCTAACCTAAACATGGCATGTGAAATGCAATCAATTGATGCACGTATTCAATTTTGGAATTGAAGTACAAATGCAGTTAGCATGATGTATCGAGCCCGGTGCATGCAAGACAAATGTATGGATGCATGCATGCATAGCATAAGGTATGCTAATTTAAACACACCCTAATCTACCATCATAAGCGGGTAAATAAAAGGGAAGAAAGAAATGGGGATTGGAAGACATGCACACACACGCACCCACACTTATTACAGATTCGCCCTCGCCCAGAGGGACCAAATAAATATTACAGATAATTAACCTACAAGCTAATTAAATATTACAGGCCATCTAATTAGCTAAGCAAATTAACTAATCTAGGGAAAACAGTAAACCGCCTCGGGAGGAGAGCCTGATGTAATGCATGCTCGGTCTTGCTCGGAAATGCACTGCCATGCGCAAGCTGCCTTTGTTTTCCCTCTTGTACTCCTTCAAAGGCTTCCAAAGCCTCAGGGTTGCCTCTCTGAGCACTGTACAGTACCACCGGCTGGATAGAATGGCCACCGGCCGTAGGAGATGTTCGTCGGCTGAGAATGAATCCATCGGCCACCAATTGTTTGCCGGTCAGCACTCTGTGCAGTCGATCGGCAAAAGTTCTGCAGAACTGTTGACAAGAAGAGGATAGAGCATTGCATGGCAATGCAATTCAAGCCATATATGCACCAATCATGTCCCTTATCATGTTAGTGACTCAAAGGGACATGCTCCTTGGTTCTCGGACCATCAATCGCGCATTTCCATGCGTGATGGCCCAAGGGACCAAGTGTGCACATTTTGATGTCAAATGCATTGCAAACCAACAAACCAAAGGGGCCCAATTCCTATCACTAGATCAAGGAACAAGGCATGCATGCAAGATGCAATGCAACCTAGGCATATGAACTAGCATGTAACATGGACAATGCAATGCATACATGCAAGCATGCAAGCAAACGTGCAAGGTAAGTATGCAAAGAAGCATAGGATGGACTTAAACATGATTTAGGCAGCCTTAAATAGACCTAAAACAGTGGCCAAAATGCTATGAAATGAGGACTAAAGACACATACACATGCACATGTTAAAGGGCTAACACTCAAGCACAAAAGGGCAACTCTCAAGCACACTTGAAAGAGGCATAACATGGACTAATGGCATGCAAGGTAAGCATTGAAAATCATGTTACAAAAGATGCTAAACCAATTAAACAAGACAAACAAGGCATGCAAACAAGGCCAAAAACCTAAGACAAGCCAAGAGGCTTAAACCAAGACTAAGTCCACCAAGCCTCACAAGGCTAAGAGGACTTAAAACAAGTCTAAGGCAGGCCTAGACAACACCCAAGGGACACCTAGATGGCATCTAAGTGGCTCAAATTCAAAGGGTATGCACAATGGCCAAAACATAGAGCATGCAAGACAAGCTGTCAAAGCTTCAAACAGGCATCCAAGGCAAGCATACAAGGATGTTAAAGGGACTGAAATAACATGGAAAATGGTCCCAACCCACTAAATTAAGGCAAGGATGCATGCTATACATTCACACACTTAAGGCCAACAAACCAAAAATGCAAAGGGGCTATACTAAGCATGCCAAAGTCAACCCAAACAACTAAGGACAGACCTTAAACATAGCAAAATAAGCACAAAAGCTTCACAAAGCCATGCCTAAAACATGCTAGAACAATGGTTTACAACCTAAGGCATGCTAAGGCAACAAAATGGCATTACAAGGCATGTATGCTAAGAAAGCATGGTGTACCAAAACCAACATACAACAATGCTATTTCATGGAAAAATAAGCATAAATAACAGCCAAGGCATGGTCAACATGAGGCTTAGCTAGGTGCTCATTAAAGAGGCAAAAATGGCCCTTTTCAAGGACAATAAGGAGAGGGGGTGGCCCTCTCCTTCTTGGGACTTCAAGGCACCATCCTTACCACTGAAATCTCTCAAGATTTCAGTGGTGAGGAGGCCCAAACACGAAAGTCCCGGAGCTCACTCAAAATAGCACAAAATGGAGCCCCTCAAGGCTTAAGAGGGGTCAAACACCTCCAAACCACAAAACACTCTAAACAAACTATTTAGAGGGCCCAAAAATAGAACTTTTTTATAGTATACACTAAGCTCAAAAATAGTTCTAAGATAGGCAAGAATAGTATGCAAGAATGGGGTAAAAAGGGGTAAGATTGTTACCCTTGAAGAACCTCTTCAACAATGGTGGACCAGCTGCTCCTCCAAGCTCAAAACCACCCAAGAACCTCAAGAACAACCTCTTAGAACCTTAGTAGCCAATGGAAGGTGTAACACTATGTGTTTGTGTGCAATAGTAAGACACAAATACACTTATACACACACAAAGGTAAAAAGAGAGAGAGAAATAGAGATAGGTGAGACACAAACCCTAACCCTAATCCAGAGCTCTCCTCTGTATATTTTCTAACCTTTTTGTCTAACCCTAAAGCCAGAAGAGGAGGGCTCCTCTTATAGAGAAGCCAATCTTGTAAAGCTTACTCAAGAAGCTAACAAGGAAGCCATCCCTCCATACACGTGTATGGAGGGGAACAAAATGCAAGCCAGCTGTATTAAAAATATCTACAAAAGCAGATGAACAGTAGTCAGCTGCTCAAAATTGCCATTTTAACAAAATGGACTGCCGACCGGCAACAAAGAATGCCGACCGGCAATATACATTGCCGATGGCAACAAAACACCAGCCGGTGGCGTGTAGCCATGGCCGGTGATGTGTGGGGATGCCTCACAAGGCATTCCCTGACCCTCCAAGGCAAAACACAAGTGTTTGGTGCAAAACCAGACACTAAACAGTCGAGTTCGGAGATCCTGAGGCAAGGCGCATAGCTGAGACCTCCGGGAACTCCAAACGAACACAAACATGGATGATCACCTGGTGTTCAAGCGGTGACATCCAAGTCTTGAGGACGGTCAAAAATGGGGTGTCTACAGTGTCCGAATAGATAATTATTACAAATCCAAATGAATAAAAATAACTAAAAGGGGGTTGTCTAATTTATTATAACAAATAATATGTAATGATTGCGCGGTGGTCCTCAGGAATTACTCTGTTTGCCTTGCTGGGATTTGTTCTATTTCATCTCTAGTCAATGCTTTCGACCAAAAGTGTATTGTTTTGCAATCTATTGGAGCCTTGCTGACCCAAAATGCGACTCAATCGAGCCCCAAATAAATCCAATCATACCTTGTTTTCTTTGGTGAAATCTGTTTTTTGTGCCTGAGGTGAAACAGTGCATATAGGGTATTCCTAGCCATGTTTGTCTCTTCTACCCTTCGCTATCATAGAAAATACTCAAGAAAGGAGCGAACTCAGTTCCAAAACCATCAATGGTTTCAAATTGATTTGCATGATGATTTCGGACACGATAGGACAAAGATCAATAAATGCAATGCATGATAACCACCCCTCCCTCCTATCATGAAGTGAATTCAAGAAGGGAAGTAGAGATGCTTCAAGGTTCATCAAATTTTCATGAATTGATGTAAGACACACCTTGACACAATAAACTCAGTACAACGTCTGACTGAGTTCAATCAATCAAATTGGTTCTTTATGTTGGTTGATTCATTTTAAACTCAATTTTATTAGCCTCTTTTATATTACCTTTCCTTTTCTTTAATCCATTAAGTCCACGGTGATATTTACATCCAGTAAGTCCGAAATACAATAAAGTAAAATAAGTGTCGACTTAACCTGAGGAAATAAACCTTATTTTCTTCGAAGGAAATTACAAAGGAAGAGTCAAACTTATTTACAAGTTAGGGATTTCAAGTCAAACCCAAGATGCGCAACAAGAACTAGTCAAACTTAGAAGAGTGATAATGACTTAGAAAAACCCAAAGTGAACAATAATGACTTGAAATCCAAACTGGATAATAAGTGATAATGACACTTTCCTTGGTGATTTCCAAGGGTCTATTAGTCCCTTAAAAGTAAACACACTGGTGATAAAAAGAAATAAAAAAATAAAAGATTGGCTTTAGTATAAGAAAGATGTATGCCTTTGGTAATGAACCTCCGAAGAGATGAAACCATTAAGCATGGAAAAAAGTTTTATGCGTTTGGTGATGAACCTCCGAAGAGATTAAACCATTAAGCATGGAAAATTTTCTTTCTCATACTTGAATGGCAACCTTAATTTTTCACAAATTTTTAATCAAAATAATCACAAAATAGAGGGAGATTGCAGAGATGATTATGCAATGTTGATTAATTGGTTATATAGCACAAACATAACATGTAAAACAAACTTATTGAAATAAATTAAGCATCCCCTAAATAGCATAAAATAGTGTTGAAATTAAGCTAACAGAGGTGAACAACTATGAATAGATTAAAGCTAGTAAACAAGTTTAAGGAAGGGTGGCTAACCCCTCCATTTGTACATCTTCAAATTACATAGCTTAGATATTGAAGAATAGCCCCAAAACAGTGGCAAAAATTGGCAAAAGTAAGTAGGAAACACCAGGATTTAAGCTAGGAGTAAGGTTCAAGCAAGGGGGATTAACCCTTTCACCTTTGGGTAGCTTTTAATCACAAGTTTTAGTCCTTAAAACAGTCCAAAAATAATATGAAAACACAAGAAAAAGGTGAGCAAAGATTGAAATAAAAGCAAGAAAGCTTTACATCTTGTAGAGAAGGTGTTCTTGTTGTAAATCAAACTTGATTCCAAAGCACCCTCAAGTTTGAGTATGATTTTCACTTCTCAAATCAAGTTCAAGTTCAAGTTCAAGTTCAAGCTCTCGAATGGTATGTATGGATGATGAACATAGATGAACTTAGCTATTGTATAGTTCTCACCTTTCTTTTGATATTTCTCTTGGATATTTGTATATTTGATCTTTGCAACTAATATCTCTTATTGGTGGTAGTAATCTCTAACCCCCTCTTACAGCAGTTTCAGCCTTGTATTTATATGCCTCGAATAGGTTTGACCCAAATATCTGCAGAATTGGGCAGCTGGCAGAACACTGCTGATTTTGTGTAAAAAGTCAAAAGGTCCGGCTAGATGTTGGTATCTCCGGCTGGATATACCGAGATCCGGTTGAACTTCAGTGTATTTCCACTATCTCGTACTTTTTGGTTCAATACAGGTTAATACAAGGTGCAATACTGAAATTTCAGTGTAGAAATATAGTGGGTATGGCAAGGTGGAATTGTTTGGAGCACGAACTCGGATTCTTTTATTGAGAATTTAAATCACTGACTCAATGTAATCGTTATCATCGAGTGCTCGGAATCAAGCGCCTAAGTCCTACGAGCTGTCAAAATTTGGTTGTCTACAATAGGGAAACCCTAACCTCTCATAGGGGTGTTTTGAATGCATTTGTGCAAAATATGAAATCTTTGGATATGTGTGATGCAATCCTAGGGGAGTCTTAATCTTCAGGCGATTCTTTTCAAACTTGAAGTCATATTAGAATCAAAATTTGGGTCAAAATTCAGGGGTTTGTGTTTGATATGGGTGAATTTTCAGCAAGACTAGAACCAAGGCCAAAAATTATATTTTGCTTTGTTTGGACCAGCATACCCGGTACCCCGATCTGATGGGGCATTTGTTTTTAATGCAAGATTTGTTTGAGCCAAAGAAGGAGTAGTACCCAACCCAGGAAAGGCCAAGCCCAATCCAACCCGGAAAGCTTTAATCCATCACAGTCCATCCAATCCCAAAAAAAAAAAAAAAAACAACTCAGCAAAGGTCCAGTCCATTATCCCAAAAGGCCTGCTCAGAAAAGATCCATCTAAATGCCAAATGACCCATTCTAAAAGGCCCAATCAGTCAAATCCATCTATCCATTTCAAATTTATCAACTTTAAAATCCTTGTTAGTCAACTATTAGGTTACACCCATCCATTTCCCCAATTGCCAACTCAGCAGACCCATCATGGCACAGAGTCTAGAAAAAGTTGTGGCCATGATAACAGCTTTTCAAAAAACCATGGTTACACTAAACCAGAGAATAGTCGTGCAAGATGAGACCAATGTGAAATGCAACGCCCATCTGGGGCATCTACTACACATCCAGTCCCGGGCCCCAGCCAAACTTTGACTCACCTTTGCCAGCTGAAGATTTGCAAGGTCCAGATCCTCGAGAAGGATTGGCTCAAGCCTGAGTTTTTAGACCCCTAGTGCAGCCTAATGAGGCGGCTTTTTCCCCTTCATATTAATGATGTCGACCTGACCTTGTTAAAAATTGCTAATCAACGAAGAGGGTGTTTTCTTGGAGTACCAATGTTAATAATAGCACTATTACCAAACCTATTGAAATCAATACCGTTGCCACCAATCCCAAAATTGCCGACCCCTTTGCCAATACCAACCCACAAATAGTCGGCCAAACCCGAGCTCAAGGCTAAACTTTCACCCCCCTCCATATGAGCCTAACCAGTGCACTAAAAGTCCTGATGAAAAGAGGGTATCTCAAACCCTTTGATCGCTAACCTCTTTCAGACATACTCCTTGCCAAACATAACCCCACCAAATACTGTGCGTGCCATCGGCAACACGATCATGACACCGATCGTTGCTATTGCCTTCGTCATGAGGTTTAGAATCCCATCGACAACCAAACAATAGCTCCACTTAAAGAACCCAATGTCACCACAAACCCACTTCTCATCCATGACCAAGTACCTCCTCCTCACCTTATCCTCATCCATATGCTATCTCCCACCTTCGACCCCAATATATATTTATCAATCCATCCCATTTACGTAGGCCAGTGGTATTTATTTTCAAAAAATACTGATTTATGCATGATGGATACACCTAATCCGGTTCGGATGCACCAAGGGCGCCAAATGGCTTAACCCACTACTGTTGAGATGTTGGGAATGATCGAAGACCTTCAAGGAACGGTGGTAGATTTAACCTTTGGGATTTCGACCCTATCATTTACAACACCTCATGCTGGGGATTTTGTACCAAAGAATTCTCCATTCTTGGAACATGCTAAAAGTGAAATGTGCCAATCAAAAGCAAGCAGGGTCAAAGCAAGTAGCAAGAATGAGTCTGGGTGACCATTGATCCTTGTGCGCATCTCTGATGGGTTGTTGAAGCTCTAATGACTAAAGGCCTGAACAAATCGCATGTCCTTGGAATTGTTGCAAGGGTTGTGGATGAAACTTTCATCGCTTAACACACCAATGCTCAAGTGGGGGTTAATACAAATGAATTCAATGAGAAAAGCTAGGTTTCAGGTACTTTGAATCACAGGATGGCAAATAAGGGAATGCCAAACAATGCGTTGCCAGATTTTATAGTTCTTCACCCATGAATACCCAGCCAACACCGGCCAACCCACTTGCCAATATTTCTAACACTGATGCTTCCTCTTCACAAAAATGACTTTTTGCCCATATCAATATGAGCCCAACCTGTGCGTTGAAGCTACTAAAGGAGAAAGGGCATCTCAAACTGCTCAATCCTCGATCCCTCCCTAATCCTCTCCCACCTAGACATGACCCTACCTAATATTGTAGATTCCATCCGCAGTGTGGTCACTCTATTGATCGTTGCTTTCGCCTTCGCCCTGAAATTTAAGACTTGATTGACAATAAGGCCATTACCTTACCTGAAAATCCTAATGCTATCAATAAATCTCTCTCTGACGGCAATAGATTGTCATCCTATGTGACAAATCCCATACATGGCTTATCTTGATCCCAGACAGCACGGTCAATAAGATGTGTGAAGACAACCAGGGTAATTGTGAGGCTCAATCTATGAGATGCAATTTGAAAGTCTAAAATCAATCTTACTGGGTGTGGATGTTAATGCTAAATTAAAGGCAGGTTTGGACCCTCTCGCAGGCTGCTTGAAGTTGTATTTGAAATCTATAGATGAACTTGGAGAGTGAAAACCCTCTTTTGTCTCAAGGATGTTGATTTTGTGTTGAATCGTGTCCTGTAAATACTTGAATTGTGAGTTTTATTTTCATTGTCTTTTCTTGTGTTGTTGTGTCAGTTGAGTCTCTTCCTTTGAGTTGCTCTCGTGTACCCTCAGCTCTTCAAATTTTTTTTTTTTTTTTTAATAAGAAAACAGGAGTCAAGTTTTTGATCATTTTGTTGTGCCTACAATAATGTATGTGTCACGACCCAAACCCGCCCCTAATAGTTTGGTCCATGATCGGCCTGTACATAGGCCTTAAAACAAAATTTACAAATATTTATTCACACACGGGGCCTTAAGCGGAAGCAAAACCAATATAAAGACAACGCCAATTGAGCTTGTGCATACATGATGACTTAATAAATTTAAGCATTTAAATACACTTTCATATTTACATATACAATCATAGAACTTGTATAGATCTCACACAGACACTTATTTAAGACTCCATACATTACGTAAGTCTCAGTAATAAAAATTAAGGCCTCAACACAGAGGCGTACCCCAGGCGGCTTGGCAGACAAGTAGATCTCAATACAATTCTTGTGTCAATCCCCAATGGCTCACTTACATAAATATACATAAAAACGGAATGAGCAAGGCTCAGTGAATAATAGTAATGTAAGGAGGTTAGTTAAGCGAGCATAGTCTTAGAGAATGTAAATATGCCTTTCAAACCATGCACAGATCTTAATCATAATCATATTTTAGAACGGCCTCAGGCTCAACATATTATACAGAACGGCCTCAGGCCCACATCTCGACAGCTGTCCACACATTGGAGGGTATGTAGGACATCGACATGCACACTAGCTCCCTTGGCCTCTGGCCATGAATCATAATTGATTCGAATCAGATTAAGGTCAGTGAGACATCGGTATGTCATCACCTCCCTCATTTCGAGTTGTCCACATTCTGGTCGATAACCTAAACGCCTCGGGCCCATCGTTAACAAAGCATAAGGATCTCGAGTTCTTAAGGATCTCCTTGCTCAGTAACGCGTATGAATTTCCACTTGTTCAACATGAAATGATATAATTAACTTACAGAGAACAGAACGTTAATAAAAGCTATTAACGATAAACGAAGTATGTCATTACAGTACTATTACTCACAGTGATGAGCTTCCGGTAGCGATGGGACGATGTCCTCGTCCTGGCCTGCAAACACAATGCACATAGCATAATATGAGGACATAATCAATCTCTCTCTTGTTCTCTTTAATCAATAAGCCATGGTGGTTTTAAACTCATTAGGCCTAAATAGGTCATAATCCCTGTCTCAGAAAATAGGAAGAATCGAAAGGAAAACGGTTTAGAAGAAGAAATGATATTGAACCGGTAGACAGAAAGTGAACAGTCTTCACTAATTTGGGCATATCTATTTTGTTACTTACAATTTGAGAGTGAGGCCACCACCATTGGAAACTAGACTTTCGAGGCTTGAATTTAGGCTCAGGAATCACTCAAAACGGAGTCCAGATGCAAGAGATACACTTATTTGAATTTGGCTGAAACAGGTTGTCCTGCACGTGCGGGACGACGTGCCTTTTTAGTAGAATTTGAAAATGGATTGCCAAACATGCGGGAAGACCCGCCGCACGTGTGGCTCTGGGTCAGTTTTCTATCCGAAAATGTTACTTGTTCTGTTGCTTGTTCTTTGGTTTCCAACTTAAATCACCCAAAAACATGTAAAATTGACTCACATACTACAGGAAAAATGGCCTGCTACAACGTTTCTTTTATGGCCGTTTTGGGAAATGCCATTATAGATGGATGAAAGACAACGTTTTCAAAACGTTGTCTTAGAGCTCAGTTGAACGACGTCGTATTGGGTGTATATATTGACACCGTCCATACTCCGTTTCTCACTTTCTCTCCGCCTCTTCTGTAGCTCTCCTCTCTCTTTCTCTCTATCTTCCAAAGCCCTCGACCGATATTCATCGAACCGCATCAAAGACACACTCTCTCTCTCGCTCGATTGCAGATTTTGCATTGTATATTCGTCGATCTGTCGCTAGAGTGCTTTGATCAGTCTCTTCATCGAACTGGAACTCAAACTCGATCTGTTCTTCATCAAATCGCAGATCCAAAATTGATATCATTCTCAAACCAGATCGATCTCTGTTGCTCCTATCTCAGGTACAATTTTCATTCTCTTAATCGGTGTTTGAGTTTGAACCAGTTCGATCTCAATTGGTCTACTTTCTCATTGTCAAATCTATTGATTTACTCTCTAATTTTTTCATTTTTAGATTAGATCAGATCAAATCGTTGAACCAGATCGATCAAATCTGGTTTGTAAGTATTCATCTCTAAAAGCTGCTTCATTCTTGTCCTGAATCTGGTTTGTAAGTATTCATCTCTAAGAATTTGAGATTAAACTTTGAGATTAAAATTTCAATAAAAAAAGGTTATGTTTGGATTGGCAGGTTTGAAATGAAAGAATTTGAGATTAAACTTTATAACATTGTAGGAGAGTTCATTATTGACATGGATTGTTGGTGAGAAAGAATGAGAAGTTAGTAATTATGGATTCTGGTAAAATTATGAGAGATTATTTTATGGTGATTGTAGTTGGGATTCTTTACTTATTAGTGGTTGAAGGTCTCAGTGATGAATTATTAAAATGTATTTCTCTCATTCTTTGTAGGACATAAGTATTACTGAATCATGTTAATTTTTTAATGTGAGTGTGTTAGTTTATTAATTGACGTATTTTGTTAAAATCACGTTTACCAAGTTATTTAAAATTCATTTTTTAAATCTAGGTCTCAAATCATACATTGAACCAACTAATTGAATTTGCTTAGTTGACTACCCTTATACATTTCTATGCAGATAGTTCAACGAGTTTGTTTTTGTCTTTTGTTTTATTATTTATTTATTCTTCATTGAAGGAATATATATATACATTTGTAATTCCAAAAGCCACCGATATACTTATGATTTGAACTTTATTTCTTTCTTGATTTTCATTAAGAACTATAACATTTACAAGAGGAAGACTAAATGAATTTACAGGATTTGGAAGTGAATACTTCAAAAAGCAGAGCAATGGAGAATGCAAGGATGACAAAACACTTCTGTAGGGATATAAAAGTGTCTTGAATTCAAAAAGCACTGAAGAATCCTGGGTAAGTAGTAAACTTGCACTTTAGAATTTGTCGAGGACTAGCCATAAAAGTTTGACAAAGCATATACAATGTTACCTCTAAGATCCCCGAGAATACAACCTCCACCAGTCGGACTTGGGTTGCCTTTGGAGGCGCTTTGATTAAATAATAATGTAATAATAATAATATGATTTATTAATATTATTATTGTTGTTGTTGTGTAGGCTAATTTTGCAAAATGGGAGCCGGGGCATGGCAAATTCAAGTACAGACATCCATGGGAGAAATACCTGAGAATAGGATCTTTGACAAGGCAATGTGCCTACCGTATTGATGCTCTCAACACCTACCTTAGTTCTGATATCAAGGTACATACATTCACATTCACTTGACAAATTACTCATTACATGTACTCTTAATCAGTAATAAATTATTAAACAAGAGATGATCATGGGTATACCGATGTGGTTCTACTGCTTTAGTACACCTCGGTTGTCGAAGCCTCCCCATTCTCCAATCAAACTCCCTTCATGCTCACATGCATTGTTGCCAGATATACCTTATCTTTCTGTTTGTTTTATTTATTTTGTAGTTTTTTAAAACTAACGGAACACTATGTTTTCATTTACAAATGATTTGTTCTGCCAAAACATTAATAAAAAAAAATAAAATAACTTTGAATCTGGTTTGTAAGTATTCATCTCTAAGAGCTGCTTCATTCTTGTCCTGAATCTGGTTTGTAAGTATTCATCTGTAAATTCATGAATGTCACATATTCATGAAGAAAAAAAACATCATTAGATGCTCACAGAAAATTTGTACTTATAATTTTCATTAGAATCTTCATTGCCTCTTTCATCATTTACAGCTGTTATGTTTATCATTACACTGGCTTAAAAGAGTTTCATTTTTCATTTTTCATTTTTTTGGTGTTTTATTACATCTCATCCAGTAATATTTTGCTTTTTAGACCATAATTAATTTAATTTTTTGTATTACAAAATATTCTGTTTGAGGTACGATAATTGATATACTGCTTTCACAAATAGTTGAACCAGGTCGTTCTCTCTTGCTCTTCATCTTAGGTACATTTTTCAAAGCAATTAATTCTTTGGTAGTTTTGTTTGTTTTTCATTACTTTCTTTGTTTTTCAAATCACTTAACTCTCTAATTTAAGATTTTGTAGATTTCTTTGTTTTCATTACTTTTGAGAGAGGATGGTAATTGATTTGCAAGATAGTTTGGGATTAGATAGCTTATACTATAGATGGTCTCATGATCTCAGAGTGACAATGTATGAGATTATTTGGATTTTTGCAATTAATTATCTATTTGGCAAGTGTGCTTGGTCTATATTTTTTGTGCTTATATTTTTTGTGTAACATTATGATTTTGAATTTCTAATGTTTATCATAATTTTTTGTTAAGTAATTTGAAACGTACCCTCGTCTGCACAGTTTTCTCTATAGGCTTTGATAGGGACACAAAAATGGTGCTATACAAATGAAATAGAACACTACTAAGATATATTGGTATGTGTGGGTGTTCATGTAGTAGTGAGAACTTGTTGCTTACTTGTGGGTACAAGAACAAACTAAATGAAGCATACCTAATATCTAGTACTTGCCATTGTTATGTGCTATCAACTACAATCATGGAATTTTTTACTTTGTGATCAATCAGGATAATCTGGTTGTTCTTGTAGAATCTTCATTAGAGATACCTAGTCATCTTGATAAAGTTCTACATCATAATCTATCAAGAGCATTGTAGAAACTTTTAGTTTCTTCATTAATATGCTTCATGCTAGAAATGTTTCTAGTATGCTTGACAGTGTTGATTCAAGTTGCACCATCGGGATGCAAAAATCATGACAGTTGTTAATTTAGCAAGTAATTATCCATGCATGGATAAATAGTCGTAGACCCATCCAAGAATCTTCATCAGAGATACCTAGTCATCTTTGATGAGGCTCTTCTTGGATTGTCCAGTTTGGACAGTTCAGGAGCACAAGTCTATGTTGTAATTAGTAGTTCTACTGCTTAAATATAGTCCATCTCGTAGAGATTTCGTGTAGTAGCTCCTCATGTTTTCCGGGTGCATACTAGACAAGGTGTAGCAATACACCCAATCTGTGTAGTGCACTTGGAGAACCATGGGGAGATGCTGCCGAAACTTCGTTAGAGATGGATAGAGCGGTATGAGCTACTTTTTACAATATAGACTGTGCATTCCTGAATGGGAAAGTAGGATGAACCAACCTATTAGAGAAGAGTTAGAGGTGAATGGTGTCATGTCGCATGCATTATAAGGTACTTAATTGAGGTTAAGAATAATTAAAATGAAATGATAATTTTGAACTTTGTTGATTTGACAGTGACATTTGTAGTGTAAGACAAAGTTAGATGGATAAAAGTTGGATAAATCAGCGTAGGTTGCATCCAGAATGTATAGAAGGGGTTAAGGAATTTGTTAAACTTGCATTCCAAAATAATCTTCAATCCAATGAAGTCACATGTCCATGTAAACGGTGTCGGAATGTAAACCTAGTAAAGAAAGACCTTTTGGGGGAACATTTAATGGTCAATGGGTTTATTCCAAGCTACACCAGATGGACTTTTCACGGGGAAGATTCATCGGCGTCTGTGCCATTGAATGAGAATGTCAGTGATTCGAATGATGGCGATGAAGTCAATGAAATGATATATGAGGGGTTCGGACTTCCTCCACCAAGCTTGGTTCATCTTGCTAGTAATGAGACTGGAAGTTCTAATATCGAACTAGGCCCGGATAAGAAAACTGAAAGATTTTTCAGTTTATTGAAGGAGGTCGAAAGAGAGTTGTATCCAGAGTGTCACAAGCTTTCAATGCTCTCATTTGTTGTTCAATTATTGCATATCAAGTGCCTTAGTGGATGGAACGACAAGTCTTTCACGATGTTGCTTAAACTTTTGAAGGATGCATTTCCAAAAGGTGAAACTTTGCCAAAGTCGTTCTATGCAACGAGGGCACTCCTTAGGGAATTAGTCCTCGATTATCACAAGGTACATGCATGCCCAAGAGATTGCTCACTGTATTGGAAGGAGACAACTAGTAGGGATGATTGCATAGTATGTCAGACGCCTAGATACAAACAGTTTGAGGGCGAGAAGAATGATTATAAAAAGAAGCAACAAAGAATTCCGCAAAAATTGTGAGATACTTTCCTTTAATTCCAAGGCTTCAAAGATTGTTCATGTCATCCAAAACTGTTTCATTAATGAGATGGCATGCAGAGGGCCGAATTGATGATGGCAAAATGAGACATCCAGCTGACCCTCCTGTCTGGAAAAATTTTGATACTTTGTATCCCAAGTTTGTGAGTGAGCCTTGCAACGTCAGACTAGGTTTAGTAGTGGATGGATTTAATCCATTCAAGGCAATGAATGTTGCTCACAGCAGTTGGCCAGTTATTGTGATGCCTTATAATTTGCCACCGTGGTTGTGCATGAAACAACCTCATATGATGATGATATTGCTCATTGATGGTCCTTCTTCACCTGGCAATAACATTGATGTCTACTTGCGCTTGTTAGTGGATGAACTGAATGAATTGTGGGAAAATGGTGTTCAAACATACGATGCAGAAACTAATCAAATGTTCCAATTGCACGCGGTCTTACTGTGGACAATGAATGATTTTCCTTCATATGCAAATTTGTCTGGATGGAGCACGAAAGGTGCTTTAGCTTGTCCTTGTTGTAACATACAAACTCGACATCGGTATTTAAAGAATGGAAGGAAAATTTGTTACATGGGGCATCGCCGCTACTTGAATGCGAGTCACAAATTTTGAAAAGATGGTGCGTCGTTTGATGGAACTTCTGAATTTGAACTATGTCCAACTCGGTTATCGGGGGCTAATGTGTTACGACAGCTAGGGCCTAAGCATCAACCAACTAACAGACAAAAAAGAACTAGGAAAGGAAAGGAAAAAGAGGACAACGAGGAGGATCATAATTGGAGGAAGAGGAGTATTTTCTTTGAGCTTCCATATTGGGAGCATAATTTGATTCGCCACAATCTTCATGTAATGCACATTGAGAAGAACGTGTGTGATAATGTATTGTGGACGATATTAAATGTTGATGGGAAATGAAAGGATAATTTAAATGCTCGTCGAGACTTGCAAGATATGGGAATTCGAAAGGCATTACATCATAAAAAAGGGGTTGGGAACATGTATTATTTACCGCCTACATGTTTTGCTATGAACAATAGAGAGAGAGGTTTGTTTTGTACACTCCTGAAGAATATCAAAGTTCCAGATAGGTATGCATCCAATATTTCTCGTCGTGTTAACCTCAAACAACATAGCATATCTGGACTGAAAAGTCATGACAACCATATATTGATGCGACAAATACTTCCAATAGCAGTGAGAAATTTGTTACCGAAGAAAGTTGTTGAACCATTGATTGAGTTAAGCAATTTCTTCAGGCAGTTGTGCTCCAAAACTCTAGAGCCAGATGGGTTAGATCGTCTTCAATCCCAAATTGCTCTTACACTTTGTCATCTTGAGAGAATTTTTCCTTCATCCTTTTTCGATATAATGGACCATTTGCCTATTCACCTAGCAGAGGAGGCCAAGATTGCCGGTCCAGTGCAATATCGCTGGATGTACTTTATAGAAAGGTGTGCAATTCTACTCCAATTTACAGTTGTATTCATTTGTTTGTTTATAATCGAAAGTCATGTGTGCATTTTTTTATAGGTATCTTATGACACTTAAGTCATATATGCGTAATCGAAGTCATCCGGAAGGTTCAATTGTAGAGGGACACTTAGTTAAAGAGTGTATAACCTTTTGCTCAAGGTACTTGGATGATGTCGAGTCAAAATTGAATCTACCAATAAGGAATTACGATGTTAGCGACAATCCTGGGATATTACTGGGTCATGCTTTAGGAAAAGGAGAAGGGTTTGCGCTTGATAACACATCATGGGTACAAGCTCATCGGTGTGTTATTTAACACTGCTGCAGTTGTCCCATATCGAGAATAAGATACAATCTTTGTTCCAAAATTTTATTGATACCATTAATAAGTATCTTGCATTTTATAAGTACTTTAAATGTATAGGGAGCATCGTGATTTTATTAAGCGGTCACATCGTCGTCTCAAAGATTTTGATGTGGATCGCCGTCATAATGATGAGTTTCCCAGTTGGTTTAATTCTCATGTAAGTACTAATAACTTACATGTTTCTAATTTTCAATTCTCATGTTTTCAATTTTTAATTCTCTATTAGTTGATATTTAATTTTGTTGACTTTGTAAAAATAGGTTGAAGAGCTTCTAGCTATTCAAAATGCTGTGTTGTCAGATGAGATTAAAACTTTGGCATTGGGACCTAGGAAAATGGCCACGAGATTCAGTGGGTATATAATTAATGGTACTAGGTATCATACGAGGAGTCATGAGTGGAGAAGAAAAACTCAAAATAGTGGGGTTAGGGTGAAAGCAAAGACTTGTAGCTATGCAAGTACCAGAGACATGAATCCTGTGGAAGGTGAAGTAGCATACTATGGATATGTGACAGACATTATTGAATTGTATTACTCATACGACCGTAGATATGTGTTATTCATGTGCGACTGGATTGATAACAACAAAGGACTGAAGCAGGATGGGTTTGGTTTCACACTCATTAATTTCAATCATTTGTTATATACAAAGAAACAAAATAGTGATAAGCCATTCATCCTAGCATCTCAAGCACAACAAGTTTTCTATGTTAATGATCCCGTTGAAGCTGATTGGGATGTTGTAGTTAAGATGAAACCTAGAGACTTGTATGAGGTGTGTGGAGAACAACCAATTAATGATGGAGTACATCACAATGAAGTGGAAGGATTTGGCGACCAAAAGTTAGATGCAACTTCGTTTGCTTGTGAAGATGACATAAATTGGGTTAGGCAAGGTGAAATTGGAACAACTATTGATGAAACTTTTGGACCTTTTGGGATATTGACACAGACACAATCTGAAGATGATGAAGAAATGATATGATATTGTAATTTTGTGTCATATTCATTGTTACATTTGTGCTTTCAGTATGGATATTCATGTTAATGAAACCTTTGCTTTTATAATGCGTCATTTGTTTGCTTTGTTAATAAAATCTTTGTTTTTGTATTCATTATTGTATCTATTGTACTTTATATTCATTGCTAACCCATAAAATTCTACACTTATGCTTGTGGTCTTCTATAAACTAGCATGACAGATCGACGGTGCTCTAGGCAGAGGCAACATTCAGCCTCTGCAAATTCAGAGAGTTCTTATAGTGGGAGTTCATATGAGAGTTCAGAGGAGATTACACGGATCATACCTGATCCACCCATGTCATGGTATCCTCTAGGTAGCTTGCCTAGTACATCATCGAGTACTGGTTCAACACATGACACTACTGCTGGTATGAATTATCTCTCTATTTATGTTCTTTTTTCTTTTAATATTTTACATTTCTTTTTTTTAAACTAAGTGATTTTAATCTTTGCTTTCTTGTTTAATTAGTAACTCAATTACATTTAAGTCAGTAAACAAAATAAACAATGAAATACCAGCAAACTACATTTACAGTTGATAGACAACTTGTACACACATCATTTAAGTCAATTTTTATCATTCTTTCTAGTATCTTCTAACTTGATATTGATATTTGGATGAGTAGGTCGCAGTTCGAGAGGCCCAACACTCATGCATGGTAGTGATTGGAACCTAAGTGGTGGCATTTTACATATTGTGCCTAATGAGTTGAACCAAGTGGTTGACGGGTATACACCCTTGGCTTCTCGTTTGGGTGTCTTAGCTCAAGATGGGAACCTTATGCCCCTCACTTATAGAACTTGGAGTCATGTACCAAAGGAAAACAAAGAGAGAATTTGGAGAGAAGTAAAGGTAAAAGAATTATTTCAATCAAGTGTAATTCCATTTTAAACAAATCAATCCTTGCCTCAAAATAGAAATTGAAGTCTCATCTTTCTATATAATCAAACTTCTATAATATATACCCCAAAATCATATAAATACATCTTACACATGGTTGATCATCACACCAAAACTTGTTATTCCATGAATCATTCTTAAGATTGAACCCAATTCAAGCAGATTTAAGGAAATCAATGTTCAATTCTTTGAGTTTAACTCATTTCATTCATAACCCAACACACTTGTTCATTTACATATTAATTTTCCAAGTCAATCCTTGATTTCATGTAGTAGATGAATTATTTACAAAGATAATAGTTGAAGCCACATACCTTAACTCAATTCCTTGTTTTTTTTCCCTTTAATCTCTTCAATTTTCCAAGCTTCCATGGATGAACTTCTTCCTCTCTCTTCAATTCTCTTCAAGCACCTTCAAAGCCACCATGAATGTTGAGCTTCACTTAGAGAATTTTGTCTCTCCTTCCCTCCCTCTCTCTCTTTTATGGTTCTCTCTCTCTCTCTCTCTCTCTCTCTCTCTCTCTCTCTCTCTCTCTCTCTCTCTCTTTCTCTCACAGATATTTTTGGTCCAAATATCTTGAGTTCAACTCATGTATCTCATATGGCCTATCTATATATATCTATATACCACACACATAACTTATCACAATTAGGGCTAGCCAAATGCACCCTTACGAATCGCACAAAATCAAATTTCAATTAAACTTCCTAGATGACTCTAAAAATTATGCTGATCATAAATATGTCCTCTGTTCTGGTTTCTAAAACCTCTAAGGCCTTCAATTTGCAGTGTCAAGTTAATCACTCAAACACACCTTAACGAATTAGACATACTAATTTTCCAATCAACTTTTCCCAAATAGCTCTAAAAATTCCCATTAACATATATATGCAATCAATTTTGATTTCTGAACCCATAAAGGTCGGCAATTTCAATCTTAAGGCCGTAACTCAACAGATAATTCCTCAATTCAAATAGATATAATTAAATTAAAACACATTAATTCTATAGTTGAAATAAGATGATTTCTTATATGCGTTTTGGGGTCGTTACAGTATGTGTGACCTTTTAAAAATAGAAAAAAGCTTTGAATTTGTTTTTTGAATGAGATTTCATTAATAAGCTCGAGTGTTGAGAAGGATCCCCAAATGGTTTGACTGGATTCTGTCTTATCGGTGCAAAGTCCTTCATGAGTTCAAAATTTGAAGGTGTTTCTTTTGCAAAATTGTGAAGATAGGTTCAGAATTGTGTGTGGTATTCTACACTGTCCTTCGGATTTTCTTCACCTTGGCAATCATTTTGGCAACCACAAGTGTAGACACCCCATTTTTGACCGTCCTCAAGATTTGGATGTTCTTGCAGGTACATCCAATGGCAAGTTTGGTTGCTCGTTGAGTACTCGAATTTCGCGGCGGAACGTCACAAGTTTGAGTTTTCCAAACCCTGTATCCTTTCTGCCCCATTTTTGGACCATGCTTTGGTCCCTCAAGAATGCTTCACTTGGTGCACTGCCGGCCATGAAATGGGACTGCCGGCCATCACTGATGGTCGGTCGGCCGGCCACCAATGTTTCAATAGATATTTTTCGGATATTTTTGAGCCAGCTGTTTGCAGGATGGACCATCTACACCCACGTGGATGGCTGGATCTCTTCAAGAGGATTTTACATCCTCTATATATAGAGGCCCTCTTCTTACATGGAGGGGGTTACAAAAATTTGTGAGCAAATTTTTTCTCTCTCTCTCTCTCTCTAGAATTCTCTATCTCTAAATATATTGCCTTGAAGCTTGAATTCTCTACACTTTTGCTTGGGTGTTCTTGATCAAACTTGATCATCTTGGTGTGGAGGCTGCTTGAGATCTTGTTTGAGTCCTAGAAGAGGGTTTTAGCTTGGTTTTGACTTGTCTTTGTTGCAGATTTGCTACTGTACTTCAAGGGTGAGGAGTTACCCATTTTAAGCTTATTTTTGTACATTAGTTTGGCCCCCCTTGCAAGTTGTTTCTGGCCTAGTTGTCAACTACAAAAAACTCTATTTTTAAGTGTTGAAAATGGTATTTTCAGGCCCCTTTGGGGTTAGGGGTGTTCCCCCTTCTTTTGAGGCTAATTTGTTAAACTTTGTGCCATCTTTTAAAGCCTTTAAAACAATTCTCTTTTGGCCCTTTAACCACTGAATTCTAAAGGAATTTCAGTGGTAGAAACTTGGTGTTGAGTTCCAAAATAGGAGGGGGTGGCCTCCCCTCCTTGTGTTTTGTTTGCATGTGTTGATGGCCTAACATATGAGCATGTGTTTCTATCTTTTTGTGGCTTAGTTCAAGCATGTTTTTGGCCTTATTTCAACATGTTATAACTCTATTTTTGGCTAGTTGAGTTACTTCTTGCTTGCTTCTTACACTTGTGGTGTAATCATGCTTACTAGCTTAACATACTTGATGTTTTAACCTATTATTCTAGCATGTGTTGGCTCCACTCCAGCATGTTTTTGGCCTTGCTTTAACATGCTTAAACTCTATTTTGAGTGGTCTTGGTCCTTTGAGGTTTGCTTTCCATAGCTATAGTGTAGTTAGCTTCACTAGCTTTGTGTTTTGAGGCCCTTAGCATGCTTTGCTTGTGATGTTTGCATGTTTTGGCATCATTTAGCATGTGATTTCAGTGCTTATAACTCTATCACACTCTCACATATTCCACTCTTTCATCGCTTTTGAGAGTTGTGCCTTATGCCTTGTTTATGAGCCAATACATGAGCATGTCTTTTTTGCTTTTCATGCTACCATCTCAACTCATTTTAGCCACTGTCTTGGCATGTTTAAGCTCTGTCTAGAGCTGGTTTGGCCATTTGAGTTTGATATTGCATGATTCTAGTGTAAAAGTCTTCACTAGTTTTAATGCTTGAGTCCCCTAACATGTTATACATGAGTTGTTTGCATGTTAGAGTCTCGTGTTTCATGCCATTTCAGTACTGAAATTCTGCCACCTGCATCATTTTTTCATTTTTCTATTTGTTTTGAGGGATGGTTAGTCTTAAAGTTGTGTTTAAGCTTGGGATTGAGGCTTGTTGCCACGGCCTTGGATTTTCTGAACCAACCCTTGGTCATTCCGAGCCAACCGTGCGGCCTTAGATGCTTATCAACCCACTTGGTTGCACCTAAGTCAGCCTTCCCCACTCGACCACACTAACTAAAACACAAAGTTTAGGTGGAAGAATGTATTCACTATACAAGTGCTTTACTTTCAGAGCTCATTAGGTGCTTAGATGCTTATCAACCCACTTGTGTACAAAACTTTACAAGGCTCTCACACTCATAAGTGCTTTACTCTCAAAGCTCTCTTGGATCTCCTTTCTTGGATCTCTTGGATGATCCTACAAGAGAGACCCCTCCCCTTTATATAGCCATCCACCTCCTCAATGGATGGTTAGGATCATTTTGATCCAAGGGCTACAAACTCTCCTCTAGAACCCTCCATAGAAATATATAGGACAACTACCCTTCTACTAACTTCTAGAACTCTCTATACTAGTGTAGTACATGGTAGGCTTCTCCATGGTATTCTAGGATGTTCCAGACCCATCCAGACTCTTCTGGACCCTCCAAGGTTCTTCCACCACATTCTGAAATCTTCTAGGCCACTCAGGACCCTTCCACCATGTTCTAGAGCCTTCCAGCATACTCTAGCCTATTCTTACACCTTTCGGAACCTTCTAGTACCTTCAGCACACTTCAAATGCTACTCCTTGTGTCGCAGAAATTCTCAGGGCGTGACACTCTCCTCCACCCGATCTCGTGACGCCTCACGCGATAAAGATAACCTGAGCCACCACATCTCGATATGATCTTTGTCCGTTGTTGCTGTTGGTGCTTGCTGCTTCGTCTTTGCCCTTGCCATGCTGCTTAGTCTGCTGCATTGCTGCAAGTGCCTTCTCCTTGTCGTTGAGTAGCTGACTCCTGGCCACCAACGGGACTTCATATGATCGATCACCTACAAACCACAACATGGTTGCAACGTGCGGGACTTGCATCACATTGTTCTTCCTTATGAAATCCATCCCTAGGATTATGGGATGGTCATCCATCTCAATGACCGAGAACTCCACCTGTCTAGTCCAACTCCCAATGGTCATGTCAGCACTCCTTACTACACCTTTGATTGGCTTGGCCTTCGCATTTACTGGCTTGGACCAACCCTTGTCCTCTTTCATTTTCAAGCCCAGCCTCTTAGCCTCTTTGGTGCTCACAAAGTTATGAGTGGCACCTATATCCACCAACGCATGTGAAGTTATCCCATTAACCTTCACCTCCACATAAAGCACATCCTTCTTCTGGATGCTCCTTGGCGCTTGCCTCTTCTCGTTCTTCTTGGATATTGACCCAAGAAGTTGGATGCCCCCCAGTTGTGCCTCCTTCTCTGAAGTGCTTTCACTATCGGAGCGCTTCGCCTCTTTCTTCTTCATGGCACTAAACGCTTTCTTCTTTGGGCAGTTCCTCACCATGTGCGGTCCGTTGCGCAGGAAACACTTAAGCCGCCCTTTACCCTCACGCTTCTTCTTTGGAGATCCGATGCGTTGCCCATTCTTTCATCGTTCCCGTCTCTTCTGGGAATCTTACTCATTGCGCTCATCATCGGTGGTTTGTGGAGACTGTCTCCCTCCTTTGGTATGAATCTCTCTTTCGCCCTTGGGTTTCCCTAGTGCTTTGAAGTGATCTAACTTCTCTGCCTCCGCTAAGGCTGTTGCAAGGTCTTTTACTCCCTAACTCTGCAACTCTCTTGCTGCCCAAGGCTGCAAACCATCTAGGAAGCCATACAAAGCCTCTTTCTCCGCTATGTTGGGGATCTCCAATACCAATGCGGAATACTTCTTCATATTGTCCCGCAATGACCTCTCATGCTTTAGCTTGCGTAGCTTCCTGTACGTCTAGAACTCGACATTTGACAGGGTAGAAGTGCTTCTTCAATTCTCTCTTGAGCTCTGCCCAAGTCTCTATCTTGCACTGCCCCTTCTCCATGTCAGCGTAGCGCCTCCTCCACCATAGCATGGTAGTGTCCTTCAGATACAAGGTAGTGGTCTGCACCTTTTCATCTTCATCTACGATGTTGACGTTCTTAAAATACCGCTCCATGTTCCAAATGAAGTTATCAATCTCTCGGGCATCCCTCGCACCATCATAGCTCTTAGGTTCTAGTGCACGAACCTTCCGCTTTGCTAGAGCCAAATTTCCTCCAATGCCAGCGACTATGGCCTTCTTGTACAACTCTACTTCTACTTCTAAGCTAGCCACTCTTGCCTCCAGGGCCTTCTGTTTGCTGGGACTATCTCTAACTGCCTCAGAGAAAGACGAGTTCACCTTTTCTTCACAGGAGTCAACCTTTTCCTCCAGCTGTTCTACCTTAGCAACAAGACTAGCAAAGTAAGCAAAAAATTCTCCTATATGGGATGTGGGCTTACCAGGGCCAACTAAAGCTTCCTCCAATCTAGTAAGCCGCTTTCCATCATCCCATCGAGTCGTGCTTTCAATGCTACCATGGAGTCCTTTGTTGAGAGTTTCTTCACCCTAGGGACGTTAGCACCTTCATCGCTAGACGTAGCCATGTACAACTTCTTCTGGTTACTTTCTCACCTAACCTCATTCTGATAGCAACTGTTACGACCTTGGATTTTCTGAACCAACCCTTGTCTTTCCAAGCCAACCGTGCGGCCTTAGATGCTTATCAACCCTCTTGGTTACACCTAAGTCAGCCTTCCCCACTCGACCACACTAACTAAAACACAAAGTTTAGGTGGAAGAATGTATTCACTATACAAGTATAGTTGTGTACAAAACTTTACAAGGCTCCCACACTCACAAGTGCTTTACTCTCAGAGCTCTCTTGGATCTCTTGGATGATCCTACAAGTGAGACCCCTCCCCTTTATATAGCCATCGACCTCCTCAATGGATGGCTAGGATCATTTTGATCCAAGGGGTACAAACTCTCCTCTAGAACCCTCCATAGAAATATCTAGGACAACTACCCTTCTACTACCTTCTAGAACTCTCTATACTAGTGTAGTACATGGTATGCTTCTCCATGATATTCTAGGATATTCCAGACCCATCCAGACTCTTTTGGACCCTCCAAGGTTCATCCAGCACATTCTGGAATCTTCTAGGCCACTCCGGACCCTTCCACTACATTCTAGAGCCTTCCAGCATACTCTAGCCCATTCTTACACCTTTCGAAACCTTCCAGCGCCTTTAGCACACTTCAAACGTTGCTCTTCGTGTCGTAGAAATTCTTGGTGTGTGACATTGCGCTTAAATGGCTTTAACCCACTTTTGGGGGTTTCTACTAGTCAAAGGCATGGTTTCTCTCATGTCTTAAGTCATCTTTTGATTGACCTCTCTCTCATCAGAGGACTTTCACATTGGACAAATCAATTAAAGAATGGTTTGGTAACTTAAAATGTGTAAACAAGAATTGAATCAAGTAAAACATGCCAAGATAAACATGTTGTATTTGCATTCCATTGTGTTCACTCGGACATTATATTGAACACAAGGTAGATTGGTCCATTTCATACTCAAAGTGATGAAAATGGGGCAATCTTCTTTGTCTCCGTTGCCTTTGATTATCCATGATAAGGTAGTGATCCTAGAGTCTTGTTTTTCTTGCATTTATTGAATGAGTACAAGTTGGATCTTTGGCCATCATGCATTATGAATGTTTGATTGATGGTTTTGGATCGAATAGTGCCTCTCCTTTGATGTTTTGAGATGATAAGGTGTGGCACAGTACACACATACCCTTGGGAGACCCTCCATTTTCCTCTGGCTTAAGCTTTGTTGCAAAATGGTGATGCAGTACACCAGTGGCCGGCAGTGCTCCATCAGTGGCCAGCACTGCTTCATCATTGGCCGGCAGTGCACATCTTTGGCCGACGGGTGGCCGGTAGCAAGCTCCCAAGGCCAGCAGGCCACTGGTGCAGTCCTCAGCAGTGATTTGGTAAGGTTCAGTAGAAAGTCCGTGAAGTAACTCTGCAAACAGAGCCTCTCAAGAGCAAACCAGATGGTGTTCCGGAACGGAAACCGAGTGCATGCATCTTCTAATTCCCATGGCAGAGCTAAGGCAACCTAATTTAAATATCACGCATGTTTAGTTGGCTTTGTAATTTAATTAGTTAGTTCACTAATTAATTAAGTGTTGTAATAATTAAGTAGCTTAGCTTAGCTATTTCTTTATTGGTTTGTAATAATTAGTCTAATTAGTTTAATTAGATTAGTTTGCTTAGCTTAGCTTCGATTAGCTTAGCTGATTCATTCAGACCCTCCTTTGCGAGGGCACAATGTTGTAATAAAGGCGCGTGTGTGCATCCATGTCTTCCAACCCCACGTCTTTCTCCCTTTTATTTAACCGCTTTCGATGGTTAGATTAGGGCATATTTTGATTAGCATACCTTATGCTTGCATGCGTGCATCATTCATTAGTCTTGCATGCACCAGGTTTGGCGCATAATTCAAACTGCATCGTATTTCAATAATTCTTTGAATACATGTATCAAATTGTTGCATTCATATGCCATCTTAGATAGTCAAGTCTATTAGTTGCATTATTGCATGTGTTGCATTAGGCATCTTGAACATAGTTAGGATCATGCATTGTTTCTAACTGGTTTTTTGTTTTGGCTCAGAGTACACTGTACGTCTTTATGCTTTAGCATACTTGCATGAGTGTGAGTGTTGCCATGACAGCATGCTTGCTATGAGGCTATTTGCTTAAATGCTTAACTGCATGAATGCTTGTGGATGAAGGCTTCATTGCTTGAATTGGGACAATTAATCAAATGTGAGTTTTAAGCCCACATTGCGAAGTGGCAAATCATGTTTTAAGCCCACTTGAGAATGGCAAATCTATGCTTTAGCCCACTTGAGGGTGGCACTTTCAAACCATTTTCGAAAACAAACATGAGTTGATTTGTTCCAAGTCTTGCGACTTAGTCTATTCTTGTGTGTGCGTCACATAGTAAAGTTAGCTAATAATCGGAATAAGAATACATGTGTTTATAAAACAACATATCATGCTTAGTAGAGGCCGATCCTTTGATCGGACGAACGGGGGTGCTCATGTCATGACCTTCCCCTCTTGTACCCAAGTTCCCGAGCCGAGGCAACTTTGGTGATGATGGGCATGTGGCCTTTGGCACGAGTCAGGGTTCCCTAAATTTCCCAAAAACAAAATATTTAGGTGGCGACTCTGTAATTTGGCAAAGCAGTCCATGTTTGGCGCCTTTTGATTCAAAATCGATTTTCCAAAACCAATTTCCAGATTTGGACTCTTTGGTGTTTATCAGTCTCGCATTGCACTTTGTGAGATTAGATTCAGAACCGTGACAGGAGTTTGAACTGTAGGATGAACAATTCGTGCCTTCTTCGAAAGGGGGGCACGTGAAGAAAGTCGGGGCTACAACAAGACTGTTTTCAAACCTCACGATCATCGAATTTCTCCCCCTAGTGTTTTCATTATTTCAAAAAGAAATGGATATAAGAAACCAAAAAAGAAAAAAAAAAAGAAAGAAAGAAAAAATGAAACAGAAAGAAAAAGAAAAGAAAAGAAAAGAAGTCCACCATCAAGCTAAGGGTATTCATTGGAATGAAATCCAACCAACTGTGAGGAAGGGAGCTTTTGTCTCAATCCGGGGAAGCCAATGCGAGGGAGTACCACATTGCAAGGAGAATCAACTTTGAAAATGGGGCAAAAGAAAAGAAGAAGACATGCAAAAGGAAATAGAGAACCAAGCTCAAATCAAGGCGAAGCCATATCCAGTATTAAGGTAAGGATGACTATCGATCAAATTCACCAAAAATGTTGTAGCGCTATCCTTGAGAGGCTCGCTAGGCCAAAAACCTAAAACGGCAACCTGAGCAAAAGTTAGAGCATCAAAAATGAGATATCAAACAAATATAGCTCGCAAGGTTAAAAACCCCGAAGGGGTGACTTTGGCAAAAGTTAGAGAGCAAAAGGGGAGTGCCAACACCAGAGTGAACCTCAGCCATGAACTACGTTGGCCCGATTCCCATTCTTGGGATACATAGGTAACTTCATTCTAAAGTTCTACCTCAACCTTATCCATCTTATTCATCTCAACACAATCACTTTGCCTAATTCACGTCATCAGCTTGATATTAATCCATGAGCTACACTGACTATTGTGCATATCCCATACTTGTGTAGGGTAAGAAAGAACTAGCTTCAATCAATAGGTGGAGCAATTTTCAATACTCTAACTTATCATTAGAATCTTTAACATGAACAAAAAATGAATCAAAACTCGGGTTTTGCGAAATTGAGTTTTAAAGGGAGCATAAGTAATACTAGGGCAACTATGAATGATCAATTGCCTTGAGTCTTTTTCTGCTTTTGGGTCAATTGTGAGTTCTATTGTGTCGTGCTTGGTGTTTGTCTTAGTGTGCTCTATTCATCGAGTCACTACAGCGTGTTTTTTGTCAAAAGCGCTATTTATCGAGTCGCCATAGTGTGTTTCTCACTCAAAAGCACTCTTCGTCGAGTCACCCTGGTGTGTCTGTCGCTCAAAGTCTAACATAGTGACATGGTCAAATTTCATACATGAATGTTCACTCCAAACTCAAAAACAAGTCCATGTGTGGAATTTGTAAACAAGCTGAGAGTGCCCATACAAGGGGCATCGCGTTCAATGATCATCGCTAAGTGTATGGGAGGAATCCGTCACTACTTCGGAGAGGATTAGAGTAGTTCTCAACATGCTTGGATAGAAGAGAAGCATGAGCCTAATTGGTTAACAATTGTTCCAGGATCTGATGATCCCCATCACACCTTCCTGCATAATGTTGAAAAAAGTGGCCAGTGACATAACACTAGGGGGAATTTTTAGTACATCTAATCGGGCCATCAATTAAACAAGGGGCATGAACCCAACCTTTCTCTTAGTCCGCTCAAAGCATTTTGTTGGGCACTTTCCCCTGGGTGAGCGTGGTTTCATCCCTAGGTAAGGGTGGGCTCACCCCCATGATGATTCTGATATGATTCAGCTTTCGAAAGTTCTCTCCAACTATTTCAAAACTCTCTTGGGATTGCCATCTTCCCTCTGATTAAGACATGTTCTTTAGATTATGCATGCATGCTCATACACTCTGGTTGATTTGAATCGCATGATTGGTTTCTGATGTTCTCGACTTTGCCTATACTTGCAATAATAGAGTTTCGTTCAGTTACCTTCCGCAATGTTTTGTTATAAGTTGCCCTACACTCATTCTATAAGGTACATGATGCACTGTCTTGTGCACTTGCATCGCACTATCTTGTGCGTTCACTTACATCGCACTGTCTTCTGTACCCACATAGCACTGTTTTGTGCATTCACCTACATAGCACTATTTTGTGCACCCACAATGCACTGTCTTGTACACCAGCATCGCACTATCTTGTGCACCTCTATGTAGCACTATTTTGTGAACCTATATAGCACTGGTTTGTGCATTCACTTGCATCACACTATTTTGTGCATTCCATGTATCGCACTGTTTTGTGCTTTCAAATTGCATCGCACTGTCTTGTGCATTCACCTTGCATCGCACTATTTTGTGCAGTCCTTGCATCGCACTATCTTGTGCACCCTATATCACACTATCTTCTGCACCCACATAGCACTGTTTTGTGCATTCAACTTGCATCGCACTGTTTTGCGCACCCACATAGCACTGTTTTGTTCATTCAACTTGCATCGTACTGTTTTGTGCACCAATATAGCACTGTTTTGTCCATTCACCAAAGATCGCGACCTTCTACACCCACATAGCATCGTTTTGTGCATTCACCGTATCGCAATGTCTTGTGCACCCAAAGATCGTGCTATTTTGTGTTATTCACTACATCACACTATCTTGTGCACTGCACGCACTATTTTGTGAACCCGATAGCCTTTGTTTTGTGCATACACCCACATCGTATTGTTTTGTGCACTTCACCTCGCAATGTTTTGTTCACCTCACCCACACTATCTTATCGCTCCACGGGCCTAGAAGACCTTAAATACTCTAAAGGTGTAATTCCTTTGGTGTTTGTTGTGCCCGACGATTTAGGTGGTGCAGTACAACCATCTGATTGTGTTTGTAGTGAGTTCCTAAGAGATCAACTTAAATGGTGGAAACTAGTGTTCGAATGGTTGAGGCATAGAATGCAAAGGTTCGAAATTTCTAAGACTAAAGTTTGGTTTAAATACCTAGGGATGTATCCTTAGCTTGAAATCTGTATGGCAGCCCTATAGGTTGAGGTAGCTTGCATGTGCCTCAGTCTTGGACACTGAACCAACCTAGTGTATCACCCTATTGGAGAATAGGAAAAGTTGCAAACATGGCCAAGGAGAAAAATTGTACCCGTGGTTTTCGCTTGAAGATTACACCTTTATTGAGCGTTTGGGGTCCTTACAATTGTTTTTGTCTATTTGGAAGCACGATATGAAGAAAGAAGTCTTAAAACCAAGAAGAAGAAAAAGAATCCTAGCAACATGAAGTGAGTCATCGCCAATTGCCCCTTTAAGGTACTTCCACTTCCCAGTTGCTACATCATATCTATTATTATTTATTACCTCTATTTTATTGCATATAGCATCTATCGCATGCATCTACTACATTGTCCATTACATCCATTACATCATACAATTTTTTTCCTACATCCTTTCCATGTTAAGCTTAGTTTAGCTTGTGCTCATGCCTTTCTCGCGTTGAAACATAGCTCTGCATGTGTACGCACCTATTCTACAAGAATTGTGGTCTGAGGGTGTCAGCACCTTTTCTGTGTTAGACGTGGTTTGTTGTGTGTCCACGCCTTTTCTAGGTAAAACGTTGTTCGGCTTACGCCTTCCTATCCATTTTCTCCATTGCATCTATTGCATCCATTGCATCATACTCTATCTTGTTGCATTGATCCTTTTCGCGTAAACGTGTTTAGGATCATTATCATCCCACTGTATTGTTATTTCCCAATACATCTTTCCTTAAGAGATCAATCATCGTTTATATCATACCACCCAATCACTGGTACTCTTTTTGCAAAAGGCATAGTTCTGCATGTGCATGCACCTATTCTGCAAGAATTGTGGTCTAAGGGTTTCAGCACCTTTTCTGTGTTAAATGTAGTTTTGATTTGTATCTCCACTCCTTTATGATATTTGTGTGGTAAGCACAACTCATCGTTTAGATTGCTGCATTGCACAGTGTATCATTTGCATCCTATCCCTGAACTACGCTGGTTTGATTCCTTGCAAGGGGATTGCTTACCCAAGTCTTATGGCCTTGTCAAATGAGTCATCTTCGGGCTTTGACATTCACTCATGTCATTTCATGACTTCGAACTCTGTCAAAGAGGGGCAACTGTAGACACCCCATTTTTGACCACCCTTAAGACTTGGGCGCCTCATGTTGAACACTTGATGATGAAAGAATACACCATACAAATCAATCAATTTCTTTAGCAAAAGACCTCAATTTTGAGTTTCAGAACCTAAAACCTTGCACCCCCTTTGGGCCAAAACCTAATTTTTTCTGGCTGGACCACTCAAAGGCTTGTGGGCCAATAAGAGGCCGGCAGGCTAATTTTATTGGTCGATCGTCAACGGCAGGCAGATATTTTGCAACCAGTTGTCCCCATATGTGCATGCCTTGCACCAGCTGGCTTATTACAGATATTTCTGACATGAGAAGGTGTTTTCTCTAAATACTTGACCGCCCCTCATGGTTTGAGGTTGGAAAATTTTCCTAGGAATCTATAGTTTACCAAACACTCTTTCTCTCTCTCTCTCTCTCTCTCTCTCTCTCTCTCTCTCTCTCTCTCTCCCTCTCTCCCTCTCTCTCTCTTGAAATATGCATACACTATCCATACACTTCCTAAACCAAAAACTTGAGGCCTCTTGCTGAGATTTTTGACCCTAAATTTCAACTCTTGAGAGTGATCACCTTATGATTTATGAACTAAAAAATATCTTCTCTTCAAGAGGTATAACCTTTGCCATCTTTTGCCTTGTTTACACTACTCTTCTCTTCTTCTTCTTTTCTTGGTGTGTACACTATTTTGGACTTGTTTCAAGTTCTAAAACTTGTGATTTAAGAGCTACCAAAGGTGGAGGGGTTAACCACCCTTTCTTGAACCTTATTTCATAGCTTACATCCTTGTTCTTCATAATTCTTTCTTTGATTTATACACTGTTTTTTTAGAGTTTTTAGAGGCTAAAATATGTGATTTAAAGGTCCAAAAGTGAAGGGGTTAGTCACCATTCCTTAGGATTGCATCCTAGCTTTGTTCTCTTCCTTTTTTGTCTATATTTTCCACCCTTTTTAAACTGATTTTCAGCACTATTTTGTGCTATTTAGGGACTGTTTACTGTGTTTATTTAGTTTATGCTTTGAATATTATGTTTGTGTTGTTGTAAGACCTCATGGATTTGGTTGTTTAGGCCGAAGACACCAATCTATTTGAGTTGATATCTTTCTTTATATAGTTTTCATGTAAACATTTATACTTGTCATCATAACCTTTGCATAATCATCTCTATAACCTCCCTCCATTGTTTGCTTATTTTGATTAAAGAGTTGTGTTTAACAAAAGGTTGTTGTTCAAGGCATAAGAAAGACACTTTCTATGCTTACTGGTTTAATCTTTTCAGAGGTTCCTTACCAAGGCATTGCATCTCTCTCATGCTAAGAACAACCTCTTGTTTGACACTTCTTTTTATCACTTTTTTTTTTTCACTTAGTGGACATAATTATCATCTTTCGACAAAAATAAATAAAAGATAAGAAGTGGGAAGGTAATGTAAAAGAGGCTAATAAAATTGGTTTAAAAGAGGTAAAAGTGGTAATAAAATTGGGTTGCTTTCAATTGGACGTTATATTGAACCTATTACATCTTGAATCATGACATACTCTTTAGTGGTGTTCAATGTTTCAAGAAACAATGTCCACCAGTTCCCTTGAGGTAACTCAATGATAGGGAAGAAGTGTTGTTGGTGTTTCATTTCTCTCTACTGAGCTTTTGTCTTATCGGTTCATAAATCATCACGCAACAAACTTGCAGCAATTGATGAGTTGTGAATTGAATCTACTCATTCCTTGATCATCTTCGTGATAAGGAGAGACAGAGAGGATAAACATCTCCCGGAAACACTCTATGTTTGTTCTGTTTCAATTCTGTGGCAGCAGGGCAATACCCAAAAGAAGTGGCCAGTCGGCCACCTTCCTATATGGCCGACCACTTTTTAAGGCTGGCCGGCCACCCTATTTTGTACGGACAGTGGCATTTTTGTGGTAGAATAGAGCAGAAGTTGAGGCAAAAACAGAATAATTTTTTGACTGCAAACAGAATAGATTCTGGTAGTAAAACAAAGCAGTTTCTGGGAGGATGTTCTCTTTTGTGCGGGCTCGACTCTCCACTTCACATGGTCCTTTAAATTAATGCTTTGATAGTAGTATGTGTAATTAAGTAGATTCATTCGAATTTGTAATAACTAGTTAAATTTAGTTATTGTAATAGCTAATTAATTTATTTATTTGGTGTTGTAATAATTAGTTAATTAGTTTAACATTAGGACATTCATTCGGACCCTCTTGTGCAAGGGCCAATTTGTAATCACTTGTAATATTGTGTATGTCTTCCAACCCCCATTCTTTCTCCCTTTTATTTACTTGCTTAATATGGTTGCATGTAGTATCATATTTTTGGTCTCATATCATTGCCATGCTTCGTCTCCATGTTTTTGCATGCATTGGGTCTGCTGATCATTCTAACATTATTGTCATTTTCTACTTACTTGAAAATGTGCGTTGCCGCATACTTGGAAATTGATCCATATGTCATGTCAAGAAGCCGAATCTAATAGTCGCATTTTGTACATGTTGCATTAGTCATTTGCATATTAGAGCATTCTAACTACTTTTTTCTACTTTGGGCTTGCCTCGGTTGAGTACTAAGTGAGCATTTCTTACTTTAGCATATTGCATGTATGTTTGTGTTGCCATATCAAGCATACTACCATGAGGCTATGTGCTTATTTGATATACCTCTTGAATGCCTGTGGATGAAGGCTATTTGGCTTAAGTTGGGATGACTTTGATAAACGTACATATGAGCTTACTTTTTCAAGTATCACATTCAAAACTTTTTTCAAACAAACATGAAATAAAAGCGTTACAAAGTGGGTGAAATAGTCCATACTTGTGTGCCTCACATAGCAAGTTAGCATTATTAATCAGAACAAGAGTATATAATGTACATAAAAATCACATCATGATTAGTATAGGTGTAACGACCCCAATACGCGTTGATTCAACTATATCTGTTGGAATTGAAGCTAGGTGCACGTAAAGTTATTAAAGG
Source organism: Camellia lanceoleosa (assembly GCA_025200525.1). Taxonomy (NCBI): domain Eukaryota; kingdom Viridiplantae; phylum Streptophyta; class Magnoliopsida; order Ericales; family Theaceae; genus Camellia; species Camellia lanceoleosa. The sequence goes on along the minus strand of CM045766.1, from coordinate 43,860,302 downwards.
TTCGGTGAATGTTTGTGGAGACTCTCATGTGTTATTTTTGGATTTGGGGATTTTGATTGAGGTGGCAATATGATGGTAGGGTAAGATTGAACCAAAGAATTTGATTCGGATAGTTATTTTACGAACAGCTGCCACTCTTTTGCCCTTTTCTTTGTCCACATTTTGAATTTGGATATGAGGTTAGAACCATTGGAAAGCTTATTTCCGGGGCTTCAATTTGGACACAAGAACGACCTAAAACGGAGTCCGGATGGGAAAGTTACACCTGTTTGAAGTTTTGGAATCTGTGCTGTGAGTAGGCCCCCGCGGGGGGAAAATTGTGCGCCGGAGCGGAGTTTTCGGGACAGCAGCTTTTAAATCGTGATTTTGGATCACTTTTTGATATTTTCTTTCCCCTTCTTCTTTCCTTTTCTCCCTAGTCCGAAACCCTAGCCCTAAACTCTTGAATTCCTTTACTTTGATCATGATCCACCATGATTTTTGGCATACAGGAGGGAGATTAAGGGAAGATCAACGGTTTTATCCGATTAGAACTTGGAATTGTGAAGGCTCCATCTCTAGCTCACCTTTTTGTTTGATTATTGAGGTAAGGGTTGAATCCACATCAATATTTACAATCATAGTCAGATTTGAGTTATTTCTATTGTTGAATTATGTGATTTCTATATATTTGAAGTGTATAGAAGAATTATGAGATTTTTGGGAAGTTTGGGTTTGAATAAGGAGGATTTTGGGAAGTTATGGTTATTTTACATATGAAATTGATGGATTGTATGATTGAAGGCTTGAGGAGGGTTGTGGTTGGTTTATTGGGTGATTTAGCACCTTAATTTGATATTAAGTTTGTCTAGTTTGAAGCTTTGTTTGTATTGTTAAAGATTGGAAAGATTTAGAAAGATTGGAAATCCAGATTTTGAAATTTTGCTTGGTCGCTCGGCGGAGGAAGGACCGCCGAGCGGAAAATCGACCTCCCAAGAGTTTTGTATTTTTATGCGATCGCTCGGCGTCAAAGTGGCGCCCAGGCGGGGAACCCATTTTTCAGGCAAAATTATTATTTGCACAGTTTTGAATGTTCACTCCTCTCGTATTTTTAGAATGTTATTTTGATGACCTTAATATGATTATAAATTCATGCAAATGTAATAGCTCAGGAAAGAATTCTTAATGATTTAAAAAGGAAAAGGAGTTAATTTGTAAGTTATGTTTGTGTATGTAATGCACTCCGGGAGGGACAAGCGCTCCAGTAACTCTGTGAGTAATAGTACTACACATGTACATCAATCTTATTATGATTATGCATATTACATTTTCCATGGCAATTATGCTAACATGGTTGTATTTGAGAATTGGTGTGAACATAGAAGGATTTGGCATCTATTGAGATGGCTCTGAAACTATTCTCAGATCCGCCCACGATTAATGGTTATCGGTATTGTATTATAGTTTATATAGTATTGTGTTTAATTTACTATTAAGAAACATTATTAACATTCTTATCCGTAGATTGCTGAGTAAATAGAACAATGATGCTTATGTATCCGAGATCTATTGATTTAAAGTATAGAACCATGGTACCTTCGTATTTCTGAAAGTGTTCAATCTGTGACATATGTTCAACATTTGCTAATAAATATCAGCAACGTTCTATTAAACTTATGTTAGGTATTTTCAGTATACTATGAAACGAAATGATTGATTATGAAAAGCTATGATATGTTGGGAATAAACGAACGAATGTTCAGTTGTCTAAAAAGTATTTGTGGCACCCTTAGTCCGGATGGCCTCGCCTCGGGTAATAATACCGTGGGTGTGGTCTTGACTCACTGCTAGGTCTTCGGACCTACCTGTTGTGGTCTTCGGACCTACCTGTTGTGGTCTTCGGACCTACCTGTTGTGGTCTTCGGACCTACCTGTTGTGGTCTTCGGACCTACCTGTTCTGATGAACTATGGGTGTACCACATATAAGCTTATGCAAAATCTGAATATGGAAATGATTATGGATATGATTATGTAAATGGTTTGGAATCTGGAAATGCATAAGACTCTGTTTCTGACAAGATTATATTTCTGATATTCTGGACCGTTAGGTCATTCTCAGAATGTTCGTATGGAGCAAAGTGTGCGGACAACGGTGCTACACTTTGGTGGGAGCCACCTCTGGAATCGACGAGCCACCTCTTGAGTCCATACATCTGTTATTTCTGTTACCACGCTATATGCGTCCCGCTACTTACGCTTTATGCGTCCGTTATTTATGTTATTACGTCCGCTCATTATTTACATTATTATCGCTCGTCTTGCATTGTTTCCGTTATCCTTACTACTGTTATTTATGGGCGGTGGCGCTCGATATATCTCGACCTTTGGTCGCATCAAGATCTGAAGGCTTGTGACATTCCAGATAGACCGAGTTTAACGCTATTCTATTACGGATGTAGGATCCATGACTGTTGGAAATAATTATGGAATGTAATTAATCAGATATATCTGCAGTTCTATGTGTGATTATTCAAGTTAAACATTATATTGTTTATGTACTATTATTCACTGAGTTCGCTCATTCTATATTTTGTCTGTCTGTTTCTGTAGGTAACCAATCGGGAGTTCACCCCAACCTTAAGGCTTGTATTTCTCTTGTTAACCTTGAGGCGCCCAGGCACCACCGGAGGCTGTTCATTTTGTAAAGTTCTGCCGAGTTCCGACTTATGCATTGGATGTATATTTTTGGGTTGATTGTATAATTTCTTCTTCATTTATATTTTTGTTATGTGCCTATTTATGAGGCTGAGTCGAGTCTTATGTGTGTAAACTGTCTGTATAATATTTATTTAGTGCAATGTGTGCGGTCCTGGCATGGTAATAGTAGCTCAATGGATGATGTTTTATGTATTTTATATTATTAAAGGCTTCCGTTCAGGCCCCGTATGATATATGTATAACAGGTTTAGTGTCTGTTTTCGAATGGGTCATGCCCAAACTTTTAGGGGCGGGTTTGGGACGTGACAAGTGGTATCAGAGCACGAGTTGCCATCTCACACACGAATCCATTGAGCTTTAGGATGTCTAGAAAGATTTAGGCATCATGCATGATATCCTACAAGTACATGAAAAGAAAAGAATGATGGCAACGTTAACTGTCTGTTGTTAACTCTGATGATTATAACCTATGTCTGTTGCGTATTCTTTTGTTGCCTCTGTTTATCTTCTATAGATTGGTGCATAAAGTAAGGCGTGCAGATGGGATCAAGTTAACAATATTGCACTGCAGAGGTGTGGTAAGAATTTGAATTGCTCGGTAAGTCAGTTTATACATAAATGGTTGGATATAATGTGTGTTATCGTTTGATCATTATTTGTGGGAAATGATGGCGATATAATTGTGTTGTTTTACACCTATTTGAGTGACTTGATTAAATGTTAAGTATCGGATATATCTAAGATCAAAGCACATAATATATATATATATATATATGTGTTACCTGATGATTTGTTAAGTCTCCCTTTCTGTAACAATGCTTAGATCAAGGACCATTTCTGAATTTATGAAGTTATAAGGCCAAGGGCCATTCTGGTAATATTCTCGTCCGTCGCCGGGGCCATTATGTAACATTCTGTCTGGAAACATTCTGAGTAACATTCTGGGCCAAGGGCCATTCTGTGACATTCAGTAACATTCTGTAACATTTATTTAGATGAATTGTTTGAACATGCTAATGACTGTTAATGATATTCTGCTTCACGCTTATGTTATGGACGCTCATATTAATTGGAATCTAAGGAACTTATGAAATGTAAATCTATGAGGCGTAAAGCCAACTTGTGAATGATGAATTTATAAGACCAAGAGCCAACTTGTGAATTATGAAATTATGGAAACATTGAAAGAGGTTGTGAAGTTATGTATGCTAAAGAAAAGGCTATTCGACCGAAAGGTCGTTTCGATTATTCGGGCCAATAGGCCGTTCTGTAGTAAAATGTAATACTAGATCAAAAGTTGTTCTGTAGTAAAATGATTGATGGTGCTTAATGTGTATAGTTTATACGTAATTAAGATTTGACTGTGGGAATCTATACTCTGTACTGTCCTCCGTATTCTGACCTCTGTGATCTGCAATTTGAAATCTAAAGTCCGTAATCATATCTGCTCAGATATGGCCAATCCGTAATTTGTGATTAGGACCCCGCCTATGATGTATATTTGTCCATATGACATTTGCAAAACGATAAGTGATTATTGATTAACTTAACATTAAACCAGAATGAGTAGTACTCTACTAAAGTACTGCAAGAATTAGAATCCTGCCTCTGTCAATGAAGAATCAAATTGAGAAATCATTTCCGAGATATAAGCCTGTATATCTAGTGACTTATTCTCACCATTCTCGCCAAGGGCCGCTCATATTTCCGCCTAAGGCCATTCTCAAAAATACAATGGTATTGGAATAACCTTTTGAGTTCTCAGAGTTATATATATAGTTCGGGCTTATGGCCGTCTTGTATCTGTGGATTTATGGTCGCTTGGTACATGTCGGGTTTAAACTCCTCTTAAGAAAATTGAATCCTTGACTGTAATGAAAATATTTACAAAATGTAATTAATCATATGCTTCTACCGTTTTGTACTTTAGCAGAGTATATTATGTTAATTTTGATATTACCGTAATTGATGAATTGATCTGAACTGATTTTAACTATAACTATGCTATCCAATGTTTAAGGAATTCGTGTTTCAGGTTACAAAGCGCTTGATATGATACGTATTGTCTGAAATGACAAAAATGTTACGAACTTTCGACAAGTTTATGGTATGACAAGTTTTCTGGATAATTTTCCCAAGATGACAAGTTTTACAGCGTAACTACTTTGCTATATATGAATAAGTCCATCAATTGATAATCGATGACGGCGCTTATATTGAGCTTTGGGCTATTCTATTTTATCGTGTTATCTGCTGAAAGTTGGTTTGGAGATTATTCACAAAGTTTACATCAATTTAAATACTATTGGGAATTACCCCATTATCTCCTATTTTTGAAAAGTCTGAACCTCTCGAACAATATATGATGTGGGTAGTGTCAAATTGTTGACTTTGAGTTAACCCGTATTGGCTTTAAATTAAGCCTGTTAGAAATTTGATTTGAACCGATAAGTCGATGCATATGATGAATTGGAGCGCCAAAGTCGTTGATTTAGCACTTATGGATCTAATTGTTATAAGCATTTATATCTTTGAGGAATTGTGCTAATGGGAGTTACTTGTGAACTTACTAGGTTGGATTTATGTTTGATAATTTATGAAATGATTGAGAACTGTTATATGTTCGTGACGGAACTCGACTTAACTAGTAAATCAAGTTTGGAGGACCAAACTTTTAAGGTGGGAGAATGTAACGACCCAATACGCGTTGATTCAACTATATCTGTTGGAATTGAAGCTAGGTGCACGAAGTTATTAAAGGTTCGTGAATGTTTGTGGAGACTCTCATGTGTTATTTTTGGATTTGGGGATTTTGATTGAGGTGGCAATATGATGGTAGGGTAAGATTGAACCAAAGAATTTGATTCGGATAGTTATTTTACGAACAGCTGCCACTCTTTTGCCCTTTTCTTTGTCCACATTTTGAATTTGGATATGAGGTTAGAACCATTGGAAAGCTTATTTCCGGGGCTTCAATTTGGACACAAGAACGACCTAAAACGGAGTCCGGATGGGAAAGTTACACCTGTTTGAAGTTTTGGAATCTGTGCTGTGAGTAGGTCCGCTCGAGCGGGAAAATGTGCGCTCGAGCGGATTTTTCGGGACAGCAGCTTTTAAATCGTGATTTTGGATCACTTTTTGATATTTTCTTTCCCCTTCTTCTTTCCTTTTCTCCCTAGTCCGAAACCCTAGCCCTAAACTCTTGAATTCCTTTACTTTGATCATGATCCACCATGATTTTTGGCATCAAGGAGGAGATTAAGGAAGATCAACGCTTTTATCCGATTAGAACTTGGAATTGTGAAGGCTCCATCTCTAGCTCACCTTTTTGTTTGATTATTGAGGTAAGGGTTGAATCCACATCAATATTTACAATCATAGTCGATTTGAGTTATTTCTATTGTTGAATTATGTGATTTCTATATATTTGAAGTGTATAGAAGAATTATGAGATTTTTGGGAAGTTTGGGTTTGAATAAGGAGGATTTTGGGAAGTTATGGTTATTTTACATATGAAATTGATGGATTGTATGATTGAAGGCTTGAGGAGGGTTGTGGTTGGTTTATTGGGTGATTTAGCACCTTAATTTGATATTAAGTTTGTCTAGTTTGAAGCTTTGTTTGTATTGTTAAAGATTGGAAAGATTTAGAAAGGTTGGAAATCCAGATTTTCGCAATTTGCTTGGTCCGCCGAGGAGGAAGGACCGCCGGCGGGAAAATCGACCTCCCAGAAGTTTTGTATTTTAGTAATTACCGAGGCCAAAGTGGCGCTGAAGGGAACCCATTTTTCGTGCAAAATTATTAATTGCTCGCTTTTGAATGTTCATCCCTGGTATTTTTAGAATGTTATTTTGATGACCTTAAGATGATTATAAATTCATGCAAATGTAATAGCTCAGAAAGAATTCCTTAATGATTTAAAAAGGAAAAGGAGTTAATTTGTAAGTTATGTTTGTGTACGTAATGCACCGAGAGGGACAAGCGCTCCATCAGTAACTCGTGGAGTAATAGTACTACACATGTACATCAATCTTATTATGATTATGCATATTCTGTTTTCCATGGCAATTATGCTAACATGGTTGTATTTGAGAATTGGTGTGAACATAGAAGGATTTGGCATCTATTGAGATGGCTCTGAAACTATTCTGTATCCCGTCCACGATTAATGGTTATCGGTATTGTATTATAGTTTATATAGTATTGTGTTTAATTTACTATTAAGAAACATTATTAACATTCTGTTATCCGTAGATTGGTGAGTAAATAGAACAATGATGCTTATGTATCCCGAGATCTATTGATTTAAAGTATAGAACCATGGTACCTTCGTATTTCTGAAAGTGTTCAATCTGTGACATATGTTCAACATTTGCTAATAAATATCAGCAACGTTCTATTAAACTTATGTTAGGTATTTTCAGTATACTATGAAACGAAATGATTGATTATGAAAAGCTATGATATGTTGGGAATAAACGAACGAATGTTCAGTTGTCTAAAAAGTATTTGTGGCACCCTTAGTCCGGATGGCCTCGCCGTCAGGGTCTATCGGACCCATGGTCTTGGACCTACCTGTAGTCTTCGGACCTACTGTGGTCTTGACCTACCTGCTCGATGATCTATGGGTGTACCACATATAAGCGTAAGCAAAATCTGAATAAGGAAATGATTATGGATATGATTATGTAAATGGTTTGGAATGGAAATGCATAAGACTGCTTCGACAAGATTATATTTCGATATTCTCGACCGTTAGGTCATTCTCAGAATGTTCGGTATGGAGCAAAGTCTTAGACGAACGGCTACACGTTGGTGGGAGCCACATCTGGAATCCGTACGAGCCACCTCTTGAGTCCATACATCTGTTATTTCTGTTACCCACGCTTATAAATCACTGCTACTTACGCTTTATGCGGTCTCATTATTCTGTTATTCTTGTTATGCTCGTTATTTACATTTCATTATCGCTCGGCTCATGTTTCCGCTATCCTTACTACTGTTATTTATGGCCGGTGGCCGCTTCCGATATATCTGGACCTTTGGTCGCATCAAGATCTGAGGCTTGTGACAAATCTGTATAGACTGAGTTTAACGCTATTCTATTACGGATGTAGGATCCATGACTGTTGGAAATAATTATGGAATGTAATTAATCAGATATATCTGCAGTTCTATGTGTGATTATTCAAGTTAAACATTATATTGATTATGTACTATTATTCACTGAGTTCGCTCATTCTATATTTTGTCTCGTCTGTCAGAGGTAACCAATGGGAGTTCACCCCAACCTTAAGGCTTGTATTTCTCTTGTTAACCTTGAGGCGTCCAGGCACCACCGGAGGCTGTTCATTTTGTAAAGTTCTGCCGAGTTCCGACTTATGCATTGGATGTATATTTTTGGGTTGATTGTATAATTTCTTCTTCATTTATATTTTTGTTATGTGTCTATTTATGAGGCCGAGTAGTCTTATGTGTGTAAACTATTCAGATAATATTTATTTAGTGCAATGTGTGCGGTCCTGGCATGGTAATAGTAGCTCAATGGATGATGTTTTTTGTATTTTATATTATTAAAGGCTTCCGTTCAGGCCCCGTATGATATATGTATAACAGGTTTAGTGTCTGTTTTCGAATGGGTCATGCCCAAACTTTTAGGGGCGAGTTTGGGACGTGACAAGTGGTATCAGAGCACGAGTTGCCATCTCACACACGAATCCATTGAGCTTTAGGATGTCTAGAAAGATTTAGGCATCATGCATGATATCCTACAAGTACATGAAAAGAAAAGAATGATGGCAACGTTAACTGTCTGTTGTTAACTCTGATGATTATAACCTATGTCTGTTGCGTATTCTTTTGTTGCCTCTGTTTATCTTCTATAGATTGGTGCATAAAGTAAGGCGTGCAGATGGGATCAAGTTAACAATATTGCACTGCAGAGGTGTGGTAAGAATTTGAATTGCTCGGTAAGTCAGTTTATACATAAATGGTTGGATATAATGTGTGTTATCGTTTGATCATTATTTGTGGGAAATGATGGCGATATAATTGTGTTGTTTTACACCTATTTGAGTGACTTGATTAAATGTTAAGTATCGGATATATCTAAGATCAAAGCACATAATATATATATATATATGTGTTACCTGATGATTTGTTAAGTCTCCCTTTCTGTAACAATGCTTAGATCAAGGACCATTTCTGAATTTATGAAGTTATAAGGCCAAGGGCCATTCTGGTAATATTCTGTCTGGGCCGGGGGCCATTATGTAACATTCTGTCTGGTAACATTCTGGTAACATTCTGTTTGGGCCGGGGGCCATTATGTAACATTCTGTCTGGAAACATTCTGTGTAACATTCTGGGCCAAGGGCCATTTTGTGACATTCAGTAACATTCTGTGTAACATTTGTTTAGATGAATTGTTTGAACATGCTAATGACTGTTAATGATATTCTGTTTCTGTCAGTTATGTTATGGACGTTCATATTAATTGGAATCTAAGGAACTTATGAAATGTAAATCTATGAGGCAGAAAGCCAACTTGTGAATGATGAATTTATAAGACCAAGAGCCAACTTGTGAATTATGAAATTATGGAAACATTGAAAGAGGTTGTGAAGTTATGTATGCTAAGCCGAAAGGCTATTCTGGACCGAAAGGTCGTTCTGATTATTCTGGGCCAATAGGCCGTTCTGTAGTAAAATGTAATACTAGATCAAAAGCTGTTCTGTAGTAAAATGATTGATGGTGCTTAATGAGTATAGTTTATACGTAATTAAGATTTGACTGTGGGAATCTATACTCTGTACTGTCCTCCGTATTCTGACCTCTGTGATCTGCAATTTGAAATCTAAAGTCCGTAATCTGTAATCTGTTCTGTATATGGCCAATCTGTAATTTGTGATTAGGACCCCGCCTATGATGTATATTTGTCCATATGACATTTGCAAAACGATAAGTGATTATTGATTAACTTAACATTAAACCAGAATGAGTAGTACTCTACTAAAGTACTGCAAGAATTAGAATCCTGCCTCTGTCAATGAAGAATCAAATTGAGAAATCATTTCCGAGATATAAGCCTGTATATCTAGTGACTTATTCGTACCATTCTCGCCAAGGGCCGCTCATATTTCCTGCCTAAGGCCATTCTCGAAAATACAATGGTATTGGAATAACCTTTTGAGTTCTCAGAGTTATATATATAGTTCTGGGCTTATGGCCGTCTTGTATCTGTGGATTTATGGCTGCTTGGTACATGTCGGGTTTAAACTCCCTCTGTTAAGAAAATTGAATCCTTGACTGTAATGAAAATATTTACAAAATGTAATTAATCATATGCTTCTACAGTTTTGTACTTTAGCAGAGTATATTATGTTAATTTTGATATTACCGTAATTGATGAATTGATCTGAACTGATTTTAACTATAACTATGCTATCCAATGTTTAAGGAATTCGTGTTTCAGGTTACAAAACGCTTGATATGATACGTATTGTCTGAAATGACAAAAATGTTACGAACTTTCGACAAGTTTATGGTATGACAAGTTTTCTGGATAATTTTCCCAAGATGACAAGTTTTCTGACAGAACTACTTTGCTATATATGAATAAGTCCATCAATTGATAATCGATGACGGCGCTATATTGAGCTTTGGGCTATTCTATTTTATCTGTGTTATCTGTTGAAAGTTGGTTTGGAGATTATTCTGTCAAAGTTTACATCAATTTAAATACTATTGGGAATTACCCCATTATCTCCTATTTTTGAAAAGTCTGAACCTCTGAACAATATATGATGTGGGTAGTGTCAAATTGTTGACTTTGAGTTAACCCGGTATTGGCTTTAAATTAAGCCTGTTAGAAATTTGATTTGAACCGATAAGTCTGATGCATATGATGAATTGGAGCGCCAAAGTCGTTGATTTAGCACTTATGGATCTAATTGTTATAAGCATTTATATCTTTGAGGAATTGTGCTAATGGGAGTTACTTGTGAACTTACTAGGTTGGATTTATGTTTGATAATTTATGAAATGATTGAGAACTGTTATATGTTCAGGACGGAACTCGACTTAACCAGGTAAATCAAGTTTGGAGGACCAAACTTTTTAAGGTGGGAGAATGTAACGACAATACGCTGTTGATTCAACTATATCTTGGAATTGAAGCTAGGTGCACGAAAGTTATTAAAGGTTCGTGAATGTTTGTGGAGACTTTCTTGTTTTTTTTTTGGATTGGGGGATTTTGATTGAGGTGGCAATATGATGATGGGGTAAGATTGAACCAAAGAATTTGATTCGGATAGTTATTTTACGAACAGCTGCCACTCTTTTGCCCTTTTCTTTGTCCACATTTTGAATTTGGATATGAGGTTAGAACCATTGGAAAGCTTATTTCCGGGCTTCAATTTGGACACAAGAACGACCTAAAACGAGTCCGGATGGGAAAGTTACACCTGTTTGAAGTTTTGGAATCAGGTTGAGTAGGTCCGCTCGAGCGGGAAAATGCGCCGAGCGGATTTTTCGACAGCAGCTTTTAAATCGTGATTTTGGATCACTTTTTGATATTTTCTTTCCCTTCTTCTTTCCTTTTCTCCCTAGTCCGAAACCCTAGCCCTAAACTCTTGAATTCCTTTACTTTGATCATGATCCACCATGATTTTTGGCATCAAGGAGGAGATTAAGGGAAGATCAACGCTTTATCCGATTAGAACTTGGAATTGTGAAGGCTCCATCTCTAGCTCACCTTTTTGTTTGATTATTGAGGTAAGGGTTGAATCCACATCAATATTTACAATCATAGTCAGATTTGAGTTATTTCTATTGTTGAATTATGTGATTTCTATATATTTGAAGTGTATAGAAGAATTATGAGATTTTTGGGAAGTTTGGGTTTGAATAAGGAGGATTTTGGGAAGTTATGGTTATTTTACATATGAAATTGATGGATTGTATGATTGAAGGCTTGAGGAGGGTTGTGGTTGGTTTATTGGGTGATTTAGCACCTTAATTTGATATTAAGTTTGTCTAGTTTGAAGCTTTGTTTGTATTGTTAAAGATTGGAAAGATTTAGAAAGATTGAAAATCCAGATTTTCAGAATTTTGCTTGGTCCGCTCGAGCGGAGGAAGGACCGCTCGAGCAGGAAAATCGACCTCCCAGTAGTTTTGTATTTTAGGTCCGCCGAGCGCCAAAGTGGCGCCGAGCTGAACCCATTTTTCAGGCAAAATTATTAATTGCTCAGTTTTGAATGTTCAGTCCTCTGGTATTTTTAGAATGTTATTTTGATGACCTTAAGATGATTATAAATTCATGCAAATGTAATAGCTCAGGAAAGAATTCCTTAATGATTTAAAAAGGAAAAGGGAGTTAATTTGTAAGTTATGTTTGTGTACAGAATGCACTCTGGGAGGGACAAGCGCTCCACTGTAACTCTGTGAGTAATAGTACTACACATGTACATCAATCTTATTATGATTATGCATATTCTGTTTTCCATGGCAATTATGCTAACATGGTTGTATTTGAGAATTGGTGTGAACATAGAAGGATTTGGCATCTATTGAGATGGCTCAAACTATTCTCAGATCCCGTCCACGATTAATGGTTATCGGTATTGTATTATAGTTTATATAGTATTGTGTTTAATTTACTATTAAGAAACATTATTAACATTCTGTTATCCGTAGATTGGTGAGTAAATAGAACAATGATGCTTATGTATCCCGAGATCTATTGATTTAAAGTATAGAACCATGGTACCTTCGTATTTCTGAAAGTGTTCAATCTGTGACATATGTTCAACATTTGCTAATAAATATCGAACGCTCTATTAAACTTATGTTAGGTATTTTCAAGATACTATGAAACGAAATGATTGATTATGAAAAGCTATGATATGTTGGGAATAAACGAACGAATGTTCGCTTGTCTAAAAGTATTTGTGGCACCCTTAGTCCGGATGGCCTCGCCGGGGTAATAATATCATGGTCAGTGGTCTTCGACCTACACCTGTGGTCTTTGACCTACACTTGTGGTCTTCGGACCTACATTTGTGGTCTTCGACCTACCGATGTGGTCTTCGGACCTACTGTTGTGGTCTTCGGACCCACATTACGATGAACTATGGGTGTACCACATATAAGCTTATGCAAAATCAATATGGAAATGATTATGGATATGATTATGTAAATGGTTTGGAACTGAAATGCATAAGACTGCTTCGACAAGATTATATTTCGATATTCGACCGTTAGGTCATTCTCAGAATGTTCTCGTATGGAGCAAAGTCTTTGTCAGACGGAACGGTGCTACACTTTGGTGGGAGCCACCTCTGGAACTGTCGAGCCACCTCTTGAGTCCATACATCTGTTATTTCATTACCACGCTATATATCTGCTACTTCCACTTACGCTTTATGCGATGCATTATTCTGTTATTCTTGTTACATGCATTATTTACGTTATTCTTTATTACATCTCGTTGTTTCCGTTATCCTTACTACTTACATTATTTATGGGCGGTGGCGCTTCGATATATCTGGACCTTTGGTCGTCGCATCTGAGGCTTGTGACAATCTGTATAGACCGAAGTTTAACGCTATTCTATTACGGATGTAGGATCCATGACTGTGGGAAATAATTATGGATTGTAATTAATGAGATATATCTGCAGTTCTATGTGTGATTATTCAAGTTAAACATTATATTGTTTATGTACTATTATTCACTGAGTTCGCTCATTCTATATTTTGTCTGTTCGTCAGAGGTAACCAATCGGGAGTTCACCCAACCTTAAGGCTTGTATTTCTCTTGTTAACCTTGAGGCGCCCAGCACCACCGAGGTCGTTTCATTTTGTAAAGTTCTGCCGAGTTCCGACTTATGCATTGGATGTATATTTTTGGGTTGCTTGTATAATTTCTTCTTCATTTATATTTTTGTTATGTGCCTATTTATGAGGCTGAGTCGAGTCTTATGTGTGTAAACTGTCTGTATAATATTTATTTAGTGCAATGTGTGCGGTCCTGGCATGGTAATAGTAGCTCAATGGATGATGTTTTTTGTATTTTATATTATTAAAGGCTTCCGTTCAGGCCCCGTATGATATATGTATAACAGGTTTAGTGTCTGTTTTCGAATGGGTCATGCCCAAACTTTTAGGGGCGAGTTTGGGACGTGACAATAGGTTGATCCTTGATCGGGTGAGTGGGGTGCTCAATTCATGACCTTCCCCCTCTCATACCAAAGTTCCCAAGCTGAGACACTTTGGTTATGATGGACAAGTGGTCTTTGGCACGAGTCGCAGGTTTTCTAAATTTCAAAAAAATATTTAGGTGGCAACTCTGAAATCTGGCAATACAGTCCATTTCTGGCATCTCTACTGATTAATGGTTTTTCTAAAGATTTGCCGGATTTGAAATCTCATTTATTTAATCTATTTCACATTGCAATTGTAAAACCAGATTTCGAACTACAGGAGTCCAAACTATAAGCCTATCATATCCGATGAGACTAAACCCCTCCGAGGAGCACGAAAAGCAAGCTACACCTAGAGAATTGGCCGACTGTACAAAGGACTGATCGGCTGGCCACTGCTTCGGGAGAAGGTTCGGCTATAACAGAGTTGGATCAGAGCAAAACATAAGGTTTCCGAAGGATGTTCATCCTTCCTGCTCTCCCCTGTCACGAAGATTTTCAAGGAGAGAGTAGGTTTACTTCACAAATCATCAAACATCGTAAGGGTATTTAGATGATGATTAGCGAAGCAACATTATGAAAATCATTGGATACAAAACTAAATAAGGCTAATTATGAAACAAGCAATCAAAGAGATGGCTTGAAGCCTACTAAATCTCATGGAAAACAAGAGCAAGTGAGTACTCAAGTTTTAAAGAGAATAGGTTTAGAAGGAGCCATTTCAGAACAAGACTAAGTAAGAGCAAGAAATGAAAGCCATGAAGAGATGGTAGTAACCTTATCTTCCTACCCATGGAGCATGGACAGAACACCTATTTCCATGCTACAAAGAGGGAACTGGAAGAGGGCTTTACAACATCTTCAAAAAAGAGAAATAGAGGACAAAAATTAAAAATCTATTTAAGCTTTAAACACATATATGTAGTTCATATTCAATCAAAAGTTACGTAAAACAGTGCTAAAAGTGAAAGAAAAGAAGCAAGAACATGAACAACAGTAAGAGAGCAAGACTATGGAATAAGCCTATGGAAGGGTGCCTAACCCTTCCACCTTCAACAAGGTTTAAATCACATTTTAAAGCATAAAAAACTCTGAAAATCTGTATTAAAATGAAGAACAAGAAATTAAAGTAATGAAAAGAGTTGAAAGATCAACCTCTAGAGAAAAGGAAGAGCTTATTGGTTCACAAACTTCAATCCAAATACTCTCGAGTAACTAAAATCAATATCAAAACCTCATCGAAAACCTTCAAAATCAATCTTCAATGGTGTATGTATTGCGCATATATAGTCAAGAGGGTAGAAAAAAGGTTTTGGCAATCCTCTAAGCCTTTGGGAAATAAGTCTAACCCAAAATTCAGAGGGAATGTGGTCTTTTTATAGACTTTCAACATAAATATATTTGAAAGAGAGCAACGGGCCAAATCCCGTGCATGGGAGTAGCCTGCTACTGCAAAATATCTGTTTGGCTACATGGCTGGCCAGCCAAAGGGATGTGGCCGACAGGTAATTTTTTTTGGTCTTGCTTTTTTTTGAGTGGTCAGGCGAGAAAAAAGGTTTTGGTCTAAATAGGGTACAAGGTTTAGGTTTGAAGCTCAAAACTAAATTCTTTTGCTGAAGATTCAAAAATTTTCACAGTATAACATTTCATCATCGAGTGTTCGGAATGAAGTACCCAAGTCTTAAGGGCGGTCAAAAATGGGTGTCTATAGTTGCCCCTCTTTGACAGAGTTTGGTGTCATTAAATGGCGTGAATGAATGTCAAAGTCCAAACACAACCCATTTGATGAGGCCGTAAGACTTGGGCAAACAAACAAAATGCAGATGTAGTTGGTTGAACTCAAAAGTTGCCTACGTATCCCTTTGCAAGGAATCAAACCAGTGTAGTTTAAGGGTAGGATGCAAATGATACACAATGTAATACACCAGTCAAAACCACGAGTAGTGCTTACCACAAAAATATCATAAAAGAATGGGGATGTAAAAGCAAAGTACATTTTATATAGAAAAGAAGTGGGCACAAGCCAAACAATGCCTAACACAAGCTAAGTGCCTACACCCTCAATATTGGCCTCAACGCAGCATAGGTGCTTACGCAGTACAAAACCATGTTTTAACGTGAAAGGGGTGTGAGCACATGCAAAACTATGTCTTAACAAAAAGAGTACAACAGATTGGGTGGTACAATATAGGTGAGGAATGATCTGTTGGGTAATGATCTACTAGGAAATAACAATCGATGGGATGATATGGATGGGATGATAATGATCCTAAATGCATTTAAGCGAAAAATATGAATACAACAAGATAGAGTGCGATGCAATAGATAAAATTGATAGGGAGTGCAGGCCGAACTACGTCTTACCTAGAAAAGGTATGGACACAAAGCAAACCATATCAAACACAGAAAAGGTGCCGACACCCTCAAACCACAATTCTTGCAGAATAGGCGTGTGCACATTATCGTCGAACCATGCTTTAAGGCGGCAAACGTTTGAGCACATGCCAAACTAAGCTTAATAAGGAAAGGATGCAGGCAATAAAATGGTATGATGTAATGGATGTAATGGATAATGTAGTAGATGCACGAGATAAATGCTATATGTAATGCGATAGAGGTACTAGATAATAGATGTGATGTAACAGCCGGGAAGGGGTGCCTTAGAAAGCATCTTACAGGGGGCATTTGGCTAAGACTCTCCTCATGCTGCTAGGGATCTACCTCTTCTTCTTTGCTTTCAGACTTCTTCCCCCATCTTGCGCTTCCAAATAGAGAAAACAATCTCAAGGACCCCAAAAGCTCAATAAAGGTATAATCTTCATATGACAACCACGGGTACTACTTTTTTCCCTGGCCATGTTTGCGACTTTTCCTATCCTCCAACAGGGTGACAGACTAGGTTGATTCAGTATCCAGAATTGAGGTGCCTACAAGCTACCTTAACCTATAGGGCTTCCATATAGATTTCAAGCTGAGGATGTTTTGAAATAATCGCCACACCTCTGGGTATTTAAACCAAACTTTAGTCTCAGAAATTACAAACCATTACGTTCTAGGCCTCAGTCACTCGAACTCTAGTTTCTATTGTCTCAGTTGGTCTCCTAGGAACTCACTACAAACACAGTCCAGTGGCTATACTGGACTACCTAAAGTCATTCGAGGACGACAAACACCAAAGGATTTGGACTTTTAGAGGATTTAAGGTCTCCTAGAACCGCACTAGGGATTAACGCTCTTCAAACATTAAAAGGGGCAAACGGGTTTTTGGAAGTCGGTGATTGGAGTGATCTTGTTCTGCGATTTGATATTGATTTGAAATTGGACTTGCGCATAACAAGCGGCTGGAAAGTTTGAAAAGTGGTTGTGCAAATGATGCAATGGGATGATGCTAGAGATACTAAAGGGGCAATATGTTGGTGGAGGTGCACAAGATAGTGCGAGTGAGTGCACCAGACAATGCGGGTGACTGCACAAGATAGTGTGAGTGAGTGCACCAGACAATGTGGGTGAGTGCACAAGATAGTACAATGTGGGGTGCACAAGATAGTGTCATGCAAGTGAATGCACAAGATAGTGCGATGCAGGTGCACAAGACAATGCTGTATCGGTGAAAGCACAAAATAGTGCTATGTAGATGCACAAGACAGTGCTGTGTTGGTGAATGCACAAAACAATGCTATGTAGGTACACAAGACAGTGTTGGTGCACAAGACAGTGCGATATAGGGTGTATGGTATGTAGAGTTAAATGATCAGTACATAGAGTAGATGTACCTTCCGAAATGAGTGTGAGGTAACATGCCACAATTTATTGAAATATAACTAAAAAACACTATAGAAGGTAACTTGATGAAACTCTGTTATTACAAGTACAAAACAAAGTCAAGAGCAAGAGCAATCAAATTAGCTAGAGTGTATGAGCATGCATGCATAATCCAAAGCACATGTACTAATCATAGGGAAGATGGAAATCCCAAGAGAGTTTTGACATGATCAGAGATAACTTTCGAAAGTAGAATCACATTAGAATCATCATGGGGGTGAGCTACCCTAACCCAAGGGAAAGTGCTCGACAAAAGGCTTTGAATGGATTGAGAGAAAGGTTAGGTTCATGCCCCTTGTTCAATTGATAACCCAATCAGATGTACTGAAAATTGCTCCTAGTGTCCAGTCACTAATCACATTTTTTAACATTATGCAAGTAGGTGTGATAGAGATTATTGGATCCTTGAACGGTTGCCAACCAATCAGACTCATGCTTCTCTTTTGGCCTAGCATGTTGAGAACTCCCTCCAGTGCCCTCCAAAGTAGTCATACACTTTCCAATGATCATGGACTCGATGCCTCTTGTATAGGCACTCTCAGCTTGTTTATGAATTCTATACATGGACTTGTTTTTGAGTTTGGAGCAAACATTCATATATGGAATTTTGACCATGCCACTCTATTGATCTTTGAGCAACATACACGCTAGGATGAGTCAATGAAGAGCGCAGACCGAGACAAACACTAGGCACGACACAACAGAACTCAACTAACCCAAAAGAAGAAAAAGACTCAAGGTGACTGGTCATTCATAATGCCTCTAGTATTACTTATGTTCCCTTTAGAACTCAATTTCGCAAAACCTGAGTTTTGATTCCTTTTTTGCTCTGGTTAGAGATTCTACTAATAAGTTCAAGTATTGAAAATTTCTCCACTTGTTGATTCCAGCTAGTTCTTATTTAGCCAATGCAATATGATAAGCACAATAGTTGGTGTAGCTCATGGCTTGATATGAAGTTGACAACATGAATTGGGCAAGATGATTGGGTCGAGATGGATGAGAATGATGTGATTGAGACCGCACTTTAGATAAAGTTGCCTACGTATCCCAAGAATGGAAATCAGGCCAACGTAGTTCATGGATGAGGTTCACTCAGGTGTTGACACTCTCCTTTTACGCTCTAACGTTTGCCAAAGTCACCCCTTTGGGTTTTCAACCTTGTTAGCTCTATTTGTTTGATTTCTCATTTTTCATGCTCTAACTTTTGCCTAGGTTGCCCTTTCGAGTTTTTGGCCTAGCGAGCCTCTCAAGGATAGCGTTACAACATTTGTGGTGAATTTGATCAACAATCATCCTTGCCCTAACACTGGAACTAGCCTCACCTTGATTTGAGCTTGGTTCCCATTCTCTTACGCATGTCTTCTTCCTTTCTTTTGCTCTATTTTCAAAGTTTGTTCTTCTTGGAATGTGGTATCTCTTCGCATTGGCTTCCCCAAATTCAAACAAAATTTCCCTTCCTCATGGTTGATTGGATTTCATTCCAATGAATACCCATGGCTTGATGGATGGTTGACTTCTTTCTCTTTTCTTTTCCCTTTTTTTCTTTTATTTTCTTTTCTTCTTCTTTTTTTTTTTTTTTTTTTTGGTTTTTTTATCCATTTCTTTTTGAAGTAATGAAAACACCAGGGGGAGAAATTCTATGATTGTGAGGTTTGAGGTCTGAAACCGTCTTGTGCTTGCCAAAATGATCACCTATGAAGAGAATCCCCAGGACAATGTAGAATACCACGCACAATTCTGAATCTATCTTCACAAGTTTTGCAAAAGAAACAACTTAAAATTTTGAAATCATGAAGGACTTTGCCCGATAATTCAGAATCCACTCAAACCATTTGGTGGATCCTTCTCAACACTCAAGCATATTAACAGAATCTCATTCAATTTGAAGCTTTTTCTATTTTTGTTTTTAAAAAGGTCATACATACATTACTGTAGGCACAATAAAATGATCAAAAAAAAACTTGGCACCCACTTTTGTTATTAAAAAAAATGAAGCCCTAAGGGTACACGAGAGCGACTCAAAAGAAGAGACTCAATTGACGCAACGACGCAAGAAAAGACAAGGAAAATAAAACTCTAAACTCGATACACAACTCAACTATGTACAGGACACGACTTAAAACAAAATTAGTAACCATCGGACAAATAGGGTTTTCACCCAGTAGGATTGATTTCAAACTTCCAAATTGGGTCTCACAGATTAAACATCACAATTACCCTGTTAGTGCACACACATCTCCTTAACCATGCTGGCTAGGATCAAGGTTGGTTGTTGGCAAGCCATGGACGGGATTTATGTTATGGAGTGTCGATCTATTGCAGTCAGGGAGAGGTTATTGACAACTTTGGGATTTTCAGGTGGCATGATGACCTTATTGTCAATTAAGTCTTGAATTTCGTGATGAAGTCAAAAGCAATGGTCAGTATGAAGATAGTGTTGTTAATGCCATATTCAATAATGGGTAGGGTTGTGTCTAAGTGGGAGATGGTTAGGGAGGTCTCGAGGAATGGGGAGTTTGAGATACCCCTTCTCCATTAGTACCTTCAATGCACGGGTTGGGCTTATATGGAGATCGGTAAAGGTTCATTTTTGGGAGTAAGAAGCACTAGTTTTAGAAGCATTGGCAAATGGGTTTGCGGGTGTTGGTAGGGTATTCATGGGTTTGGTACTAGAATTAGGATGGATATTTCTGGTAAAGTATCTCTTCTTATTATTTGACCTTTCCTTGTTTGCCAACTTGTGATTTGGAGTACTCGTAACCTGGTTTTTCTCCTTGAATTCATCCATAGCAACCCCTACTTGAGCATTGCTGTGTTGAGTGGTGAAAGTTTCTTTTACAACACTTTCAACAATTGCAAGGACTTGCCATTTGTTCAGATTTTTGGTCTTTAAAGCTTTGACAACCCATCGGAGATGCGCATAAGGGTCAATAGTTACTCCAAACTCCTTCTTGCTACTTGCTTCAGCTCTGTCAAAGAGTCAAACGACTATGTCTGGGTTGAACATTGTATCTAATTGGGCTACCCTTCTATTATCACTACCAATCTTCACTTCAGTTTCGATTTTGGGTTGGCCCATTCCACTTTTAGCTTGTCCCAAGATTAGAGAATTCTTTGACGAGGTCAAAACCCTAAATGTTAAAATTTGCAACCATTCCTTAAAGGTCTTTAATCATTCTCAACATCTCAGTAGTAGTGGGTTCGGCCATTTGGCGCTCTTGATGTATCCGAACCGGATTGGGTGTATCCATCATGCATATATCGGTATTTTCAAAAATAAATACCTCTGGCCTTGGCAAATGTAGGTTAAGGTGAGGAGTAAGTACTTGGTTATGGATGGGAAGTGGATTTGTGGTAACATTGGGTTCTTGAAGTGGAGCTATCATCTGGTTGTCAATGAGATTCTTATCCTCGTGACGAAGGCCATAGTAACGATCGGTGTCACGATTATGTTGCTGGTGGTACGCATAGTATTTAGTAGGGTTATATCTAGGAAAGAGTAGGTCAGGAAGAGGTTGGGGATCAAGAGGTTTAAGATATCCTTTTTCCATGAGGACTTTTAGTGCGTTGGTTAGGCTCATATGAAGGGGGGTGAAGGTTTTGCCTTAAGCTCGAGTCAGGCCAACTGTTTATGGACTGGTATTGGCAAAGGGATTGGTGATTTGGGTATTGGTGGCGATGGTATTGATTTCAATGGGTTTGGAAATAGTGCTACTGCTAGCATTGGTACTGCTAGAAAACAGCCTCCTTGTTGATTCGCTCGTTCTAGGAATGATCCCTTTGTTAAACACACTCTCAATCTAAACCCCCCAATTCGTGTAATTCTTTGAATGTGGACAATGGAGCGACTATTAACTTTTGTAACATATCAGGCTGAAGGTTCTATACCACTAGCTGAACTTGGTCCCTCTCAGAAGGTCGATCTGGTATTTGTGCTACCTTTGCTCTCCACCTTGCAACAAACTCCACAAAAGGTTCTTTAGGATTTTGGTGGGTTGCTTCAAGCCCTTGATTTGTCATTTAAATTTGTGTGTTGTAAGAATACTAATTAACAAACACCTCAGCCAAGTCTTCCCAATTCTACTTCACTTTATCCTCTAACTTGGAATACCAAGTAACCGCTATACTCGATAGGGTTCTTCCATACAAAGAAAGTTTTTGAGGCCTAGTCAGACCCATCGGTTTTAAGACATTCGAGAAAAGCTGGATTTGTACCATAGGATCTCCAAACTCGTCAAAATGATCAATGTGTGGCATTTCAATCTATCTAGGAGCCTTACGGTAGCCTCTATGTACCCATCCCCAATGTTTAGAATGGAGTTGATCCCCTGTGCCCTTTTGAAGTGCTTCTTAAGTTTGGAAATTTTTACCCAGACCGGGTCGAGATAATTATTGTCCAGGGGAAAAAGTATGTCATTAGGCTACACTAGGAGTCTAAAAACTCGAGTTTGAGCCAACCCTTCTTGAGGATCTAGACCCTGCAAATCTTCAGCTGGCGGAGGTTGATCAAGGTGATAGCCGGGACTGGATGTGTGGTAGATGCCCTAGATGGGCGTCACATTTCAACAATGGTCTCCTCCTGAGCAACAATTCTGCTGTTTAGTATATCAATGGCTTTTTGAAAGGCCGTCATCGTGGCCATAACTTCTTCTGGACTCTGCACCATCACGAGTCTGTTGAGTTGGTAATTGGGGAAATTTTTAGGATGTACCTTTTGGGATTGGATGGACTAGACCGTTATTGAGTGTGTTTTTCTGGGATTGGATGGACCAAACCATTGTTAAATGTGTTTTACAGGTATTGGATGGACTATGATGGGTTAAGCTCTTCCGAGTTGGATTGGGCTTGGCCTTTTCTAAATTTGGTACTGCTTCTTCTTAGCAACCTGGCTCAGACAAACCTAGCATTAAAAACAAATGCCCCATCAAATCAAGGTACCGAGTATGCTAGTTAAAACAAAGCAAGATACAATTTTTGGCCCTAGTTCTAATCTTGCTAAAAATTCAACCACTCAGATACAATTCTCAGGTCGTGATATTTTTCCCACCATATCAAACACAAACTCCTGGATTTCGACCCAAATTTTGACTCTGATATGACCCTCAAGTTTGAAAGGAATCGCCTCAAGATTAAGATGTCCAATGATTGCATCACACATTTCCAAAGATTTCATATTTTGTACAAAAGCATTCAAAATAGCCCTATGAGAGGTTAGGGTTTCCCCGTCCTAGCTTTGGAATGATCTACAGCAATACCATTCAAACAAGCAGTATCACAACATCCTGAATATGGGAGAGCATCCTGTCTTAATTTGAAAGGTCATTAGAGCTTATTTCATGCACTTGGACAATTGGTCGAAAGGGGTACCTCAGCAAGATTACCTTGTATACCTCTCACACCTAACACTGAAAAGTAAAAGGAGGATCAAGCGATACGGTGGTAAACCAAATCCAAGGGTTGTGTTCCGAACGTGACATTGCCTACGTCTGACCAGCCTTTTGGCAAGGTTTTTGCAAGCCTCCGGCAAGTTGTCTAGGATATCAGATAGTGAACACAATGAGTTATGAGCGCCATGAAAATGCAATGCAAAGAACACATTTATGTAGATAAATTTCACATCACGAAGTTCAATTCAAGTTCTCTAAGTCCCCAGTAGAGTCGCCAAAAACTGTAGCTGTATTTTTTGTCCTCCTCAGGGGGGTTTAGTCTCCTTGGGTATGATAGCCTTACAGTTTGCACTCCCGTGGTTCTAAATCTGGTTTCACAAGTGCAATGTGAAACAGAAAAAACGAATGAGAGTCCAAATTTGATAAATCTTATAATTAATCATCAGAGATGCCAAAAATGGACTGTGTTGCCAGATTTTAGAGTTGCCACCTAAATATTTTTGGGCAATTTAGGAAACCCGTGACTCATAGCAAAGGCCACTTGTCCGTCATAACCAAAGGGAACTGAGGTATGAGAGAGGAAGGTCATGAATCGAGCACCCCACCCATTTGATCAAAGATCAGCCTCTACTAATCACGATGTGAATTTTATGGAGATTATATGCTCATATTCTGATTATTAATTTGCTAACATTACTATGTGAAGCAAACAAGTATAGACCACGTCACTTATTTTGGAATGCTTTGATTTCATGCTTTTTTGAAAAGAGTTTTGAATATGTGCAACTTAAATGAAAAGCGAGCTCATATGTACAATAATCAAAGTCATTCCAACTTAAGTGGAATAGCCTTCATCCACAAGCATTCAAAGAGGTATTTCAAATAAGCACATAGCCTCATGGTAGTATGCTTGTCATGGAAACACACACTCACATGTAATATGTTAAAGCAAAAATACTCACCTAGTACTCAAATGAGGCATGCAGAAGAAAAGAAGATAGTTAGAAATATGCATGACCCTATTATGCAAGTGGCTAATGCGACGCAGACAAAATGTAACTATTAAATTCAGCTACTAATATGACACGTGAAGCAACTCAAAGCATGATGCAGCACACATACTCCTTTAGGATTTGAGAAGAGCATTGGGCATAATGAGTCGAATTCTAATGTATGCAAAAATGGATACAAAGCATGGGAATGATAAAAGAAAACGTAATGCTGTATACAACCACGGTAAGTATGTAAGTAAAAGGGAGAAAGAAATAGAGGTTGAAGACATACATCCAATGTTACAAATTTGCCCTCGTCCGAGAGGGTTTGAATGCCCTAATTAACTAATTATTACAAACCCAAATGAACTAACTAATTAATTATTACAAATCTGAATGAAAGCGATGAATTAATTACAAATATGAATCAAAGCGGCTAATCTAAAGGAATTAAACGAAAGGTGGGGAATCACATGTGCACAGGCAAGAACATTCGCCAGAAACCCCCTTTGCTCACAGCCAGAAGCTGCTCTATTTACAATCTGAAAATAGCTCTGTCTTGGGCCTCATGATCTGCTCTGTTTCACTGGAAAGACACCACAGTCGTACAAACTAGGTGGTCAATTGGCCTAGAGAATTGGTCGACCGTACAAAGGACTAGCCGGCCGACCACTGCTTCTAGAGAAGATCCTATTGTAACAGAGCTGGAACAAAGCAAAATAGAAGATTTCCAAAGGATACTTATCATTCCTGCTCTCTCCTGTCATGATGATTTTCAAGGAGAGAGTAGGTTCACTTCACAAATCATCAAACATCCTAAGGGTATTTCGATGATGATTAGCAAAGCAACAAGACAGAAATTAATGGACACAAAACTAACTAAGGCTAATTATGAAACAAGCAACCAAAGAGCTAGTTGAAAACCTACTGAATCTCATGGAAAACAAAAACAAGTGAGTACTCAAGTTTTAGAGAGAATAGGTTTAGAAGGAGTCATTTTAGAACAAGACTAAGTAAAAGCAAGAAATGAAAGCTATGAAGAGATGCTTGTAAGCTCATCTTCCTACTCATGGAACATGGATGGAATACCCATTTCCATGCTACAAAGATGGAACTAGAAGAGCGCTTTACATCATCTTCAAAGAAGAGAAATAGAGGACAAGAATTAAACTATCTGTTTAAGCTTTAAACACATACACAGTTTATATTCAATCAAAAGCTACCTAAAACAGTGCTGAAAGTGAAAAAAAAAAAAGAAGCAAGAACATGAAGAACAATAAGAGAGCAAGACTAAGGAATAGGCCTTAGGAAGGGTGCCTAACCCTTTCACCTTTAACAATGTTTAAATCACATGTTATAGCCTAAAATACTTTGAAAATCTATATTAAAATGAAGAACAAGAAATTAAGTAATGAAAAGAGTTGAAAGATTAACCTCTAGAGAAGAGGAAGAGTTTCTTGGTTCACAAACTTCAATCCAAATACTCTCAAGTAACTGAAATCTATATGAAATCCTCAGCAAAAATGTTCAAAATGAAACTTCAATGGTGTATGTATTGTGATCTATAGTCAAGAGGGTAGAGAAGAGCTTTTGGTAATCCTCTATGCCTTTGGGAAATTAGTCTAACCCCAAATTCAGAGGGAAGGGGGTCTTTTTATAGACTTTCAACCTCCTTTCAATGTAAATATCTTCAAAAGAGAGCAACTGCACAAATCCTATGCATGGGAGCAGAGTGCTGCAGCAAAATATCTGTTTCGCTAACCATGGTCGGCTGGCCAAGAGGATGGCTGGCCGGCCAAAGGGATGTGACCTGATGGTCAATTTTTTGGTCTTGCTGTTTTTTGAGTGGTCAGGCGAGAAAAAAGGTTTTGGTCCAAATGGGGTGCAAGGTTTGAGTTTGAAGCTCAAAACTGAATTCTTTTGCTGAAGATTCAAAAATTTGCACAGTATAACATTTCATCATCGAGTGTTCGGAATAAAGCACCCAAGTCTTTAAGGCGGTCAAAAATGGGGTTCTACACCAATTCCTCCCAACTTTGCTTGACTTTATCGTTCAGTTTTGGATACCAAGTGGACGCGATTCCTAACACATTCCACCCAAACAAGGATAATTTCTGAGGACAGGTCAGACCCATAGGTTAAAAAATATCTGAGAAGATGTGAATATGCCCCACAGGGTCCCATGATCCATCGAATCGATCAACATGTGGCATCTTAAATCTTTCCAGTACTTTGACAGTTGCTTTTGTATACCCATCCTCAATATCAAGAATAGAATTGATCCCCTGGAATTTTTGAATAACTTCTCTAACTTGGCTATTTTCAGCATAGCCGAATCAAACTCAGTGATATGAAGGAGGAAGAGCCCCTTAACTGGATATACCGGAGCTTTAACAGCAAGAGCCTAGGGTAGTTTTTTTGGTTGGCAAAAACCCGTAAAATTCTCGATTGGTGAAGGTGGGTCTGGATGCGGAAGATTGACTGGCAGCGGATGGGCAGGAGTTGACCCAGTTGTTTATTGCATCCCAACAATGGCATCACCCTGGGTGATTACTGTGTGGTTAATAGTATCCATGGACCGCTAGAGATTAGCGATCATTTCTACGAGGTCTAGCAGATTCTGAGCCATTGTAGAGACTGGAGATTTGTTTACTAGGGTACTAAATAGAGGAAATTTGAGAGGTGATTGATATAAAATCTCCGGGGCAGATCTGAGAGGTGACTAATGCAGACTCTGAATCAACTATGCTTGTGTGACTCTTCTTCTGGATACTAATGGAAGTGACACTAACACTGGCTGACCTTGAACCAGATCTGTAATTTGCAAAGCCTACCAGCACGAGTCCACTGGGGTTTTATGGGTGTCAAAATTTTCCGAAGCTACAATGAACCAACTACCTAGCAAAAGAAAAAAAAAATGTTGAAATGAAAATATACATCAAACAAAAATCTGGCAGTATTTTGGCTCATAACACATATAGAAGAATCCAGTAGCATTTTAGCTTAATTATTACATCTGTACCAATGACCACTGTATACCCCACTAAATTGTTCTCTATCCAATCACTGATGTATCTGAACCACTGATATAAATGGCGAGCTCATGTATATACATAACACATAGCAAGCAAGGCAAACAAAACACCCCTATAGGGGCTTGGGGTACCCTGCTCTAGTTTTGGAGACGAACTAGGGCTTCACTATTCAATCAAGTGGTATCACTACATCTTAGACATGGGAAGGTATCCTGTCCTAATTGCAGAAGTTGCTACAGTTGAATATATGCACTAGGTTAGTCTGGTCAACGAGGGTACCTCAGCAAGACACCTACTATACGTACCCCACCCAACACTTACAAGTGAATGGAGGATCAAACAGTACATTGGTGATCTAGATTTGAGGCTTGTGTTCCCACTATAACAAAGCCTATGTTCGGCAAGCCGTTCGGGATGCTAAATGGCCAATATAGTGACTTAGTGTACCATACATGAAATGCAAGGAATATATATGAAAATAAAACCCACATCATGAAGTTTGAGTCGAGTTCTCCTAGTATCCCTAGCGAAGTCTCTAAAAACTATGGGATGCTTTTGGGGTTACCAAGCATACCCAACAGTTCAAACTTCTAATTTCTGATATGATATCACTAGTGCAATGTGAAATAGAAAATGAGGGTTTAGATCTGGCAACTTTTATAGAAAATTCATTTTATTGCAAAACATTTGCCAGAAATGGACTACATCACCAGATTTTAGAGTCGCCAGCTAATCTTTTGGGGAAATTAGGAAACCCGTGACTCATGTCAAAGGCCACTGTCCATCATAGCCAAAGTGTCTCGGCTCGAAAACTTAGGTATGAGAGGGGAAGGTCATTAATTGAGCACCCCCATCACCCGATCAAAAGATTGGCCTCTACTAAGTCATCATGTGGTTTTATAATCAACATATATTCATGTTCCAATTATTTATAGATGCTATCATTACTAACTGGGGCAATCAAATATAGATTGTGTCACTGATTTTGGTTTTGGTTTGATTTCATGCACTAGCATAAGAACCAATTACATTCCAAAACAACCACCACAACCTCCATCAACTGGCATTTGAACAGATATCACAATTAACCATTTAGGCGCATGGAATGGCAACAAATATGATAAAGAACATTCACATACAATATGCTAAAGCAAAAATTTTCATCTAGTACTCTGAGGTGAGTCCAAAGAAATATTTAGATATATTCATATGCACGATCCTATATATGACCGACTAATGCAATACATACACAACATGCACCAAGAAGTCTGGATACTAAGATATGACATGAATATTGTAGCTGGTTTCTCGTGCTCCTCAAAGGGGTTTAGCCTCCTCGGATACGATAGCCCTACAGTTTAGACTCCCGTGGTTCAGAATCTAGTTTCACAAGTGCAATGTGAAACATAAAAACACAAATGAGAGTCCAAATCTGGCAAATCTTAGAAAATTCACTTATCATTAGAGATGCCAAAAATGGACTAAATTGCCAGATTTCGGAGTTGCCACCTAAATATTTTTAGGGAATTTAGGAAACCTGTAACTCGTGCCAAAGGCCACTTGTCCATCATAATCAAAGTGTCTTGGCTCGAGAACTTAGGCATGAGAGGGGAGGGTCATGAATTAAGCACCCCACTCACCTAATCAAAGATCGGCCTCTACTAATCATGATGCGAATCTTATATACAGTAGATAGTCATGTTTTGAATATTATGCTAACTTTACTATGTGTGGCACACAAGTATAGACTATTTCACCCACTTTGGAACGCTTTGATTTTGTGTTTATTTGAAAAGTGTTTTGAATATGTGCTACTTGAAAAGCAAGCTCATATATACATTAATCAAAATCACCCCAACTTTAAGCAAATTAACTTTCATCCACAGGCATTCAAATAGGTATGTATCAACTAAGCACTTATCGTCATGGTAATATGCTTGATATGGTGACACAAACATACATGCAATATACTAAAACAAGAAATGCTCACCTAGTACTCAATCGACGCAAGCCAAAGAGATGAAAATAATTAGAAAAATGTGTGCTCTAATATGCAAGTGACTAATGCAACACATACAAAATGCAACTACTAGGTTTTGTTTGTTTTAATATGTCATATGGATCAACTCAAGGAATGTGGTAGCGCAAGTTTTCAAGTAAGTAGAAAATGACAGCAATGTTAGAATGATGAATTGAACCCGATGCATGCAAAAATGCATATTTAAGCATGGCAATGATATGAGAATGGAAAATATGATGCTACCATAATAAGTGTATAAATAAAAGGGAGAAAGAAATAGGGGTTGGACGACATACAAATATTACAAGTGTTTACAATTTGCCCTCGCACGAGAGGGTTCGAATGAATGTCCAAATGTTAAACTAATTATTACAAATACTAAATAAATTAACTAAATTAACTAGCTATTACAAATTCAAATGAAGCTACTAATTAAGTACAACAAACTACTAGTTAAAGCATTAATTTAAAGGACTACAGGAAACGAAGAGTTGCACATGCACAAACAAGAACATCCTCTTGGAAACCGCTTTGTTTTGCTACAAGAATCTGTTCTATTTGTAGTCAATTTTTTTTTTTTTTTTTTTGCTTTGGCTTCTGCTCTGTTCTGCCACAAAAATGACACTACTCGCATAAACAACGGTGGCTACCGAACCTTGAGAAGTGGTCAGCCCAACAGAAAGGTGGCCACCGAATTGAAACATAGCAAAAAAGAGTATTTCCCGGGGTTGTTTATCCTTCTTGCCTCTTCCTATCATGAAAATAATCAAGAGAGGAGTAGAGTCGATTCACAAATCATCAATCGTCACAAGTTTGTTGCATGATGATTTATGAACCGATAAGACAAAAGCTTAATAGGGGAAATGAAAGACCAACAACACATCTTCCCTATCATGGAGTTACCTCAAGGAAAGGGGATGGACATTGCCTCTTGAATCATTGAACATCACTAAGAATATGTAATGATTCGAGACGCGACAGGTTCAATTTAACGTCCAATTGAACCCAACTCAATTTTATTGCCTTTTTTAATACAATTTTATTAACTATTTTTTTACATTACCTTTCTATTTCTTATATTTTCTTCCTTTTTGTCCAAAAATGATAATTACATCCACTAAGTCCAAAAGGAATAAAGAATATCAAGCATTGACTTAACCTGAGATATGAGCCTGTTAAGCCCTTTTCTTCAGGGGAAATTACAAAAGAGGAATGAAAGTTGTTTATGAGCAATAAGGGATTCGGAGTCAAACCTGAAAAAGGATGATAATGACTCTAAATCCAAACCCTGTAATAAGCTATAATAAAACCTTCCTTTGTGATTTCCAAGGGTCTAACTAGAAAGTTAGTCCTTTAGAAGTAAATGCACCGGTGATAAAGAGAAACCACAAACAAGAAATTGTGATTAGTATAAGAGAGATGTAATGCCTTGGTAATAAACCTCCGAAGAGATTAAACAATTAAGCATGAAAGGCTTCTTTCTTATGCTTCAACAACAACCTTTTCTTAAACACAACTCTTTAATCAAAATGAACAAAGAATGGAGAGAGGTTGCATGGATGATTATGCAAAGGTGATTACAAGTGTATGAACATGTATGAAAGCTATAAAAAAAAAAAAAAAAAAAGTGTAAGAAAGGACTATCAACTCAAATGGATTGAAGGTTACACCTATGAGGACTCATAACAACACATCGACAATACTTAAAGCAAATTTAAACACATAAAACAACACTGAAAATGCCTTAAGATAATACTAAAAATTGAGTTTTTGAAGTGAAAAAAGTGAGGGAAAAAAGGCTAAGACCAAGAGGTTTCAAACAATCAACAAGCCTAAGGAAGGGTAGCTAACCCCTTCTCTTTTTAGTGACTCAAAACCACATTTTTAAGCTAAAATAAACTCTAAAAAACAATAGCTAAAAGTAAAAAAAACAAGTGGGAAGAACAAGGATATAAGCTATGGGATAAGGTTCAAGAAAGGGTGGTTAATCCCTTTTAGCACTTAAAACCAGTCCAAAATAGGAGATACTCTTGGTCAAGCAAATCACAAGGCAAACACTCTCAAGAGTTGAAATTTAGGGTCAAGAATCTCATATAGTGGCCTCAAGTTTTTGGTCTAGGAAGTGTATGGAGACTGTACATATATTTCCAAAGAGAGGGGTAGTGTGTTTAACAAGTTTTGGCTCTTGGAAAATTTTCTAACATAAAACCATGAGGGATGGCCAAGTATTTATAGAAGAAAGCCTTCTCACGTTGAAAATATATGTAATATGCCAACTGGTGCAAGGCATGCACATGGAGGGACAACTGGCTGTAAAATATCTGCCTATCGGGAAACATGGCCGGTCGGCCACGAAAAGGGTCGGCCGACCAACCAAAATTGGCCTGCCGACCAATTGTTGGCCAAGAAGCCTCTAAGGGGTCAGGCCAGAAAAAAAATTATGTTTTGGTCCAAAAAGGGGTGCAGGGTTTAGGCTCTGAAGTTCAAAGACCGAAGCCATTTGCTGAAAAAATTGAGCGATTGTACAGCGTAACATTTCATCATCAAGTGTTCAACGTGAGGTGCCCAAGTCTTAAGGGTAGTCAAAAATGAGGTGTCTATAGATATCATCTAAAGACATGGAATAATACATACATTTAGCTTCAAAATAATAAATTCCGCAAATGTGGATAAACCCGACCCGAATGCGTAAAAATGGATGCAATATACAAGTGTGATAAATAAAACATGATGCAATACATGAAAGCATATAAATAAAAGGGTTAGAAAGGCGTGGGATTGGGAGATTATTATAGCAATTTGAATGAGAAAGAAGGAAAGAGAGAGATTATTACAATAATAAAATAAAAATAGGGGGGATTGAAGAAATTATTACAACATTGGATCGATTCAGCCAAACTACAGTTGAATCTAACAAATCATACTAAACAAAGCCAATAAACCATCTAGTAGCTCCAGAACCACCTGAGAGAGCACTCCCTAGAAACTGTTTACTTTGTTCTTGGTGGAATCATCTTGCCAGATACAAAAGGGGTCGGCCGAACAGGATTGCAGTGGGTCAAATTCTTCTTTCGATTGGGATTTAGGTTACATAGAAACTCCAAAACATAAGCTAAAAGGCATCTTCTAAGGAGGTGCTCATCCCTTCTACCCCCTCTATTCACAAGAATCACTTAGGAAAGAGGTGGACGGGCCTAACCCTTAACCATAGCATAAACAAATATATACAATAGATATTTTGCAATAAATCAATAATTTAATTGAACCAAGACAGGAACAAATTCAAGCCCCAGAAAGGAATAGGACCCTACATCTTCTTTTTGTGAATAAGGGCAACTTAATACCCAAATCCATGCTATTAAGTGGAGAGCATAGATTAGTACGAACATTTCTTAGTAGAAACTTCTCTTTTTAAACAAGGGATTCATCAAAGCCATTGAAAGCTCCTCATCTATTCATAGAACAAGGATGTTTCCACCCTTTTCTATATTCACGAATGACTGAGAAGAGAGATTTCAATACCCTTGGACCTAAAATCTCTTGTTTTACTTTCAAAAAATAAATAAAAATAAGGAGAACACAACACTTTTAACATCAAATCTCAAGAATCACTCAAGCAATCTGATGAAACAACCATGTTACCCATTATCATTGAGCATATGTTAGACCATATAGATTTATGCATTTAAGAGATAGGATATGTGAAGTGGAGGAGTGTACCAACAAGAAAGGCTACTTTACTAATTGAACTTATGAATGGATGGCTAATAACTACTCCTAAACACATCCACAAGGGTCCAAAATACATAAGAACTAGAAGTTAGAGCTAATGAAAGCAAGAAAATAAAAGAAAAGCTATCAACTCAATGGATGGGTTGCTGAATCTACTCCCTCCGCATCCACGAGGACTTGTTACATCTCTACAACAATAACATAGTGAAAAAGAAAAAAGAAAAGCTTCAATTAAAGAAAGAAAGTGAGAAAGAAGGTTAATGGTATGAGAATATCACATCTTAAAGATGATGGGTTCTTTTGATTCACAAACTCCCTTTCAATTCCCTCACGTCACTTTAGATGTGTTATTTAATGCCCAAGGGTCTTACCAAGAAGCTTTGGATCAAGCTTCGATGGAGTTTTGATGTTCAAAGCCAAAGGGTGGTAGGTATGAGGTGAGGTCAAGAGAGAGAGGGGTCAAGAGGCTCTTATGAGCTTTTGGCAAAATTTCTAACCATTTGAAATGAGCTGTCAAGCTCTATTTATAGAGCCTATGTGTAGACACCCCATTTTTGACCGACCTTAAGACTCAGACATCACCGATTGAGCGCTCGGTGATGTTGCATATTGTGCTCGTTCAGAAGTCTCAGAGTCGTGGCTGCGAGTCCTGCCTCCGGACTTCCGAACCGTCTTCTGTGCCTTGCCTCGGTTTGCGAATCAGACTCGGTTTTCTCTGTTTCTTTTCCTGAAGGGAGGGAGAGGTCTCATAGACCGTCTCTCAGTGGCCGTGGGCTACATTTCGTGCCCGTAGGCCATTTTGCCCATTTCGGGCAGGCCCTTCGGTTTGAGCCGCTGGCCGTGTGCCTCGGTTCGGGACCATCTAACCATCTCCGATTCCTCCGGTTTTTGGCATGCATCTTATTTACTCCCTTTCAAGGGACACTGGGGTCTTAGATACCCACTTTGTGGCCAAACACCACTTTCGGTGCTTAACAGCCGGTTTTCGGGACCCCGAACTGCGTGTTTTTTGGCCCCCGAGCATTCGTTTTGCATCGGTTTTTGTTCATTTTTGGCAGGTACCTCTGTTTTATCACCAGGAAGATCACTGGAGGGTGGGAGGCCAGCGGAAACCAGTTATGCTCCTCCGGCGCCCCCCGGCGCCCGTTTTTCTCACTTTCGGGCTAATGTTGAACACCCTAGGGCCATTTTCTTTGAGCCAAAACCACATATTCGTGTTGCACACACATGGGAGGACACTAAAAACATATGGCCGGCCATTAATTCTTCTTTTCATTTTTGAACTTCTTTGAAAAGTGGCTTGTTCTCTCTCCTGTTTTACAGTTGTCAATTTTCAACCATAAGGTTGTGATGAGGAGACATGGGAGGACACTTTTCTCCTATGGCCGGCCATTAATTCAACTTTCCATTTTTTCCCCTTGGCCGGCCGGCCATAGGGGGTGGCCGGCCACCTGCCATAAAGATAGCTGGCCGGCCCTGATCCCCATGCTGTGTACTTTACAGCTGTGTGACTTTTTCCCCCAAAAGATCTGATTTCGAGGGACTTTTGTAGGAGAATGGAACTTAATCCCTAAGCTACACACACTTTCTCTGACTTGCTCCTCCTTCCTTGCATATATACAGCAGATTTGGCTCTTCTTCAAGGCTTAGAGGACTTGTATTGAGGATAGATACACATATCTATCCATTTTCCTCTCAAAATCTCAAGTTTTGGTACCATTTCTTCATCATCATCAAGCACCACCATCACCACTCCATTTCCAGCAGCAAGGAGAGGTTTTTCAGAGGCTTAGAAGCAACATTCATTGGCCAAGAGGTAGCAAAAGTGTGGTCTTCAAGGGTAAGTGTCCATTTCCCTCTTTTGTAGCACTTTCTTGCTCCATTTCTTAGGCCTATTTCCTTACTGTTTTGGGCTCCGACCAGAACTGAAAAGGTCATTATTTTGAGCCATATTGCATGTTTGTTTAAGGGCTCAACCCTGTTTGAGCCCTCCATTTGGTACTTGCTTCAATATCCTCTTGTATGACAATATTTTGCATGAAATTTCTAGCCTATGAGTGATTTGTTTTCGAGCATAATGTAAACTGTAAGTGGGCATATTTTGAGCCCCTATTCAACATTGAAGAAGGGCTCAACTCTGTTTGGGCCCCCTATCTTGCACTTGCTTCATAATCTCTCCTATTTACCGTAAATTTGCATGATTTGTTTGGCCTATATGTAAATTGTTTCGGAGCATGTCATGAACTGTGAGTAGGATTATTTTGTGTCTCTATACAACATTGTAGAAGGGATCAACCTTGTTGGGGGTCTCCATGTTATACTTGTCATTATACCCCTCTTTGACCCCCATTTTTGCATGCTTTTTTAAGCTTATCTAGCTTCTGTTTTCGGCCATAATCAGAGCTAGAAAGAGTCATATTTTGATCTTCTTGACATATTTCATTAAGGGTCTTTTCTGGTTTAATGAATGTTTGGGGTACCTCATGTTATAGCCTTATGTATCCTAGTTCTTGCATTGCATTTGGAGCATGTTTTCATACTGATTTGGGGGATATCATCTACTGTAAATGTGCATATTTTTAGTCCCTCATCAGTGTTGTAGAAGGGTATTTTTCTGTTTGGGCATTGCATGTATCACTTGCTTCATTGCCTCCCTTGCGGAGCCATTTTTGTATGCCATTGTTGCCCTATCTATGCTTGCTGTTTGGCCATGTTTTAAACTGGAAAATGCTTTTCTTGGGGCTGCCTTGCTACTGTATTTTCATTCCATGTCTATATTGTGCATGTTTGGTATAGCTATAGGCCATTTCGGGTGCCTAAATTCATGTTTCGGGGCCATTTCATGCATCGGGTGTACTTTCGCCTCATTTCGGGGCTGTTTTCCCCCCACATCTCAATGCCAAAATTCATTTGCATGTTTGCATATCATTTCCATGCCATTTCATGCCTTTATGTCATTGCCTCGGTTTGCGTGCCCGCGTGCACGCATTTCGAGGCAACTCATTTTCATCCCACGGCTTCTTATGTGAGTGTGGCTGAGGCTCACCCATGTTAGTGTAAGTCCATTTTTGCATTGTTTATGCCATTTTAGTCTCATCGCATTGCGTATGCCATTGCCTCGGTTTGCGTGCCTGTGTGCACGCATTTCGAGGCACTTCATTTTCATCTCCCGGCTTCTTATGTGAGTGTGGCTGAGGCTCACCCATGTTAGTGTAAGTCCATTTTGCATCCTGTATGCCTTTTTAGCATCATTACATTCCGTATGCCATTGCCTCGGTTTGCGTGCCCGTGCGCACGCATTTCGAGGCACCTCAGTTTCATCCGATGGCCTCCTGTGTGAGTGTGGCTGAGGCCCTCTCATGTTGGTGTAAGCCCATATTGCATCGCATATCTCATTTTAGTCCTATTGCATTCCGTATGCCATTTTCTCAGTTTGCGTGCCCGTGGGCACGCATTTCGAGACATCTCATTTTAGGCTCATTGTATGTCGTATTTCAGGCCGTTTCATGCCTTTGTGCCATCGCCTCGATTTGCGTGCCCGTGTGCACGCATTTCGAGGCACTTCACTTTTATCCGACGGCCTCTTATGTGAGTGTGGCTGAGGCTCTCTCATGTTAGTGTAAGTCCAATTGCATTGCGTATGTCATTTCATGTCTTAGGATCATCGCCTCGGTTTGCGTGCCCGCGTGCACGCATTTCGAAGCATCTCATTTTCATAGCATTGTGTATGTTAGAATTGCATATTAGCCACATTTCGTGCATATCATGCATATTGCATCGTGTTCGGGATAGGAGTTAGTCCGGGCACGGGAAACGAGGCACGTTTCGTACTCCGAGTGACGAAACGGGTCTCAATTCCCAAGTCACCGACACTCCGGATTACCCATGATGGAGTTAGGTTTTGTTGTAACATTCATCTGCATTTACCCCATATTGAGTTGTGCAATCCGACTCCTCGGCCATCATGCATCGATATGCGTGATTGGTGGCACGAGGATCGAGGCATGCATATATTTTGTGAAATACATTGCTATGCCCTTTTCCTGCTCTCTGTTGCAGAAAAATCAAGAATCAGCAACTTTTCGGAGTCTGGCACGCATTTCGAGAAACATTGCAAACAGAGGCTAATTGAGGCATCCCAGTGGATTTCCGCGCAAAGCAGTTCAACATGCATCATTTCATTATCCAAAGCGGAGTCAAGGCAGCCCCTGGCTTGCATGCCAGTTTACAGTTTTTCTTATTTAATTTGATAATTAATTAGGAATTTGTATATTCTTCGGACTGTATTATTTCGGACTGTATTATTCTTTTATTTCGAACTGTATTATTATTTATTTGGACCCTCTGCGCGAGGGCATAATTGTAATAAGTGTGGGTGAGTGTGATGTATGTCTTCCAACCCCACATCTTTCTTCCCTTTTATTTACCCGCTTATGATGGTTAGATATAGGGCATATTTCAATTAGCATACAGTATGACAGCATGTTTGCATCATTCATCTATTTTGCACGCACCGGGCTCGGCGCATCATACAAACTGCATTTGTATTTCAATTCCAAATTGAATACATGTTAGCTGTAGCATTTCACATGCCATGTTTAGAATAGCCGAGCCTGCTATAGTTTGCATCTTTGCATGTGTTGCATTAGACATTTCAGTATGCTTAGGATCATGCATGGATTTCTAACAAGCTTCTGTTTTGGCTCGGAGTACTCGGTGAGTTTTATGCTTTAGCATCCTTGCATGCATGTGAGTGCTGCCATGAATAGCATGCTTACCATGAGGCTAAATGCTTATGTGATATAACTGCCTTGAATGCCTGTGGGTGGAGGTTGAGTTACTTGAATTGGGACAATTTATCAAATGTTTGTTTTAAGCCCACTAGATAGTGGCAAAATCACGTTTTTCTAAGCCCACCCGAGGGTGGCAAATCCACGTCTTAGCCTACCTGCGGGTAGCACCATCAAACCATTTTCAAACAAACAAACATGAAGTGTTTTGTTCCAATTCAAAGTGCTCATCTATACTTGTATCTTTGGCGCATCACATAGTAACCTAGGCTAATAACCTAATAAGAACTCACAATGTTTTCAAAATCGATATCATGGTTAGTAGAGGCGGTCTTTGATCGGGCGAGTGGTGCTCACGGCGACCTTCTAATCGCACAAGTTCCCGAGCCGAGGCAACTTTGGTGATAACGGACACGTGGCTTTTGGCACCGAGTCAGGGTTTCCTAAATTTCCCATTTTAAAATATTTAGGTGGCGACTCTGTATCTGGCAAAGCAGTCCATGTTTGGCACTTCTTTCAAAAAAAAATATGTTTTCTCAAAACGATTTGCCGGATTTGGACTCTTTGGTTCAAGATTAAGAACCGTGACATTTGAGTCCTTCGAACTGTAGTGACCCAATATCGAACCAGAACGGGGGGGATTCGCACTCCTTCCACGGGATGCGTTCGGGGACGTCTACACTATGGTGCAAATATCTGAGATATTTGTCAAACGGGTCCTGGACAACCTAAAATTCCCGAAAATCTTTGTACCTGGAACATTCAGCCGGCCGTTCCACTTGGTGATCGGCCGAGTGTATTTTTGACCGGCGAACATATGGTGTCTGGCCTGTTAGAAAGCACATCATCAGATCAACAAGGTAGGGTAAGCCTGGACTGAGAGAAGAAACAGGTATTTCAAAAGATTGCATCCCTTCCAGTCATTCCTACTGTATCCTTTTCTCAATTTGTTTGAAAGAATACAATGCTTTGATTTTGAAAATATAAGCCTCAAAACATTGTGGTAATGTCTGGAATTGCACCACTAAAACTTGTTTTGAAAGAGGTTTCCATTTTGGTCGAAAAATTATTTTGTCCAAAATAAGCATTTTGGATGGTTTAAAGCTCTATCTCTTAGGCTTCTTGTTGTAGAACTTGTAAGATTAATACATCTCATTTTCATCATTGTGAAATTAAAAGGGAGTGCCCAAGTCTTATGGTTAGTCAAAAATGGGGTGTCTACAATCTCTTCATGAATAAGGGCAAGTCGAAACCCAAATCTGTGCTATTAATTAGAAAGAGTGGGTTGATGCACACCATTTCTTAGTGGAAGCTTTGCTTTGAAAACAAAGGATTCATCAAAAGTCATTGAAAACTCATCTTCTATTCATGGAACAAGGGTCTTTCCACCCCTTTTCATGTTCACGAATGAATGAAAAGAGAGATCTCAATGCTCTTGTCATAAAATCTCTAATTTTACTTCCAAAATAATCAATATAAGGAAATGACACAATCCTTTCAACATCAAACCACATGGATCATCCAAGTAAGCCTATGAAACAACCCGTATCACTCATTAACATTGAGCTTGGGTTGAGACACATGGAATAATATGCTTAGATAATAGGGTCCATGGGAAGAAGATGTGCAACAAGGGGAAAAAAAAGAAGCCTATTCTGCATATAAAACATGTGAATGGATGGCTAATTTCTACACCCAATCACATCCGCAAGGTTCCAAAATACACATCAATAATGGATCTTAGCTAAGGAAAGCAATAAAAGAGAGAAAAACTATCAACTTAATGGATGGGTGGCTAATTTCTACTCCCAACCACATCCACGAGGACTTATTGCATGATTACAACAATTATATGAAAAGAATAGGGTTATAATTGAAGGAAAAGAGGGATAAAAGTTGTTGGAAGTGCAATGATCTCACCTCTTAAAGATGATGAGCTTTTTTGTTTTATAAACTCTCTCTTGGTCCCCTTAAGAGCCTTTAAATGTGTCTTAGAATGTCCAATAACCTTAGAAAGGAGCTTAGGATCAATCTTTAATGATGTTTGGTTGTTAAAAGTTGAAGGAGGCAGGTAGGAGATGAAAGAGAGAAAGAAGAGAGAGTCTCAAGCCTTGTATATGCATTGGGTCAATCTTCTAACCCCTAGAAATGAGCTACTGATCTCCATTTATAGAGCCTCGAGTGTAAATATCTGAGATATTTGTGGAAAGTGTGTTGAACAAGCTGACATTCCTGAACATACTCTGTACTCGGACAATTCGACCGACCGTACCCTTTGGTATCCAGTTGAATGTATCTTGAGCTGACCATCATATGTTGTCTGGCCAGTCAGAAAATACAACCTTGGATCAACAAGGTAAAGTTGGCACAAATTGAAAGGAGAAACATGTATTTCAAAGCATTTCATCTGTTCCATTCATTCTCACTGTGCCTGTTGCTCGGTCTGTTTGAAAACAATATAACATTTTGATTTTGAAAAGATAAGCCTCGGGACATATTGGTAATGTCAGGAATTACACAACTAACCTTATTTTGAAAAAATTATTCCACTAGTCGAAAAGTATTTTGGCCAAAACAAGTGCTTGGATAGTTTAAGAGCTCCAACCATAGACTTCTTGTTGAAAGATTCATATGACTAGCACATCTTGTTTTCATCATTGGCTACCCAAGAAAGAGCACCCAAGTCTTAAGGCTGGTCAAAAATAGGGTGTCTACAACTAGCAGATAGCCGATATTCGCGAATCTATCTAAACTGCTTGGAAAAGAAAATTTCCATCCATTGACTACTATAATGAAAATAAACTATTAAAGTAGAGATATGTCGGGCAAATCGAAATTCACTGCACACTTAGGTTCACAGCTATGTGGCGCTAGAAGAAGGCCCAAGAAAAGGAAAATCAAACATATATGGTCAAGCACTAGTTCATAGGGTCCTTGTTCGAAGAAGAAGAAGAAAAAAAAGAGAAAAGAAACGGCAAAGCAAATGTGACATGGGCTTACTTTGAAAATGGCTTGAGTATTGAGACTAACCACTATAGCTTGGGGGAACTTACAATCTAAGATGATGATGAAAGGGAGCTCGCGAAGGAAGATGCCACCAAATGCATAGTTGTAACAAGGTCCGGCTGAATAAAGACAACTTCTGGAGCCTACTGAGGCCCATTGGCCTTAGAACATCCGAAAACAGTCTTAAGTGCACCATGGGGTCGCCGGACCCGTCAAATCGATCAATATGAGGCATTTTGAATCTGTCGGGCAGCGTCACAGCTGCGTCGGTATATCCATCTTCAATGTCGGGGATAGTCTTGACCCCTTGGGATCTTTTGAACAACTTTTCAAGTTTGCTCAACTTTAGTGCGGTGGGATCAGTCTCGAACTCAAAGGGAGAGTCCGGTAGGTTGGTGGGTGTTTTTGATAGCTGAGGTTGGATTTGAGGTAGGGTTGGAGGCGGGGGTGGTCTTGTGGGAAATTCTGTGTCATTCTGAACATTGGCTGTCTCTCCGAGGTTCGGAACTCCTGGTGGGGGAGGAACTTGATGCGAAGCAGATGTCTTCTTTGCTCTAGCACAGCAATTTTCTCGCTGTTCTTTCACCAGTGTGGCTGCTGTTCGCCAATTCGGCCGACGGACGGCATCTCGTGCATTGCTTTCATGCTCTCTTGGAGGTGGCGCACCATCTCCTCCAAAGTAGCCATACTGTTCTGTTCTGGTTGAATTACCGGTATATATTCTCTCTCTGTTGGTGACACGGAACCCTGATCCCTACTGAACACAGGTGGGGTAGATAAGGCCCTCTAAACTGACTGCTGTACTAATATCCTCTGCCTGACCGACCTCCGTCTAGTAACCGGAGGTAGTGAGTAGTATCGGTCGTCCGTCTACCAGATCCTCAGATCGATGGAGTCGACGACCTCTAGTCCAGAGTGCTTGGGGAGTATCTACTGGGTCAGAAGCAATCGTGCTCAACTACCCTAGTAACAAGATAAATAAAGCGTATAAATAAACAGACAATTGGACAGCACAACGGCATAAAATAAACATGCAACACGAGGTTTGGATATCATAACACACTGTTCGTGAACCGAATACACTTATTCCTCAAATACTGATCACTGTTTCTGAATCATTGCCCCCATGTCTGAATCTGGTATCCACAGATAACTGATTCCCCAAAATACTGTTACTGGTGCCCTCAGGCTGGATATCAAAACTCGTAAACTGATATGCGTATTCCCTATAGAGATATACTCTAAAAGCACATAACATGTAAAAGAAAGCCAATACACCCCTATGTTGGGGTAGGGTTTCCCTGTCCTATCTTGTCAGGAGCTAGGGTTTCACTACGCACGCAGCGGTTTCAAACAACCTATATCGGGTAAGCAACCTATCACCAAAGTTGTCTTGGCTCGGGAGCTTGGGTACGATCGGGGAAGGTCAGCTATGAGCACCCCCTTTCGCCCGGTCCGAAGACCGGCCTCTACTAACCGTGATATCCGATTTTGAAAACATTACGTGTTCTTATTCCAGTTATTAGCCTAGAATTACTATGTTATGCGCGTAGCAAACAAGTATAGACCAAATCGACTAAATTGGAACAAAATAGTACATGTTTGTTTTTGAAAATGGTTTGTTGGTGCTACTCGCAAGTAGGCTAAAATGCAGGTTTTGCCATCGTCAAGTGGGCTTTTTGGAAAAGACGATTTTGCGACTATCTAGTGGGCTCAAAACTCACAGTTTTCATGCATTGTTCCAATTTAAGTAATTTGACCTCCATCCACAGGCATTCAAGCAGTTATATCACATAAGCAATTAGCCGCATGGTAAGCCTACTATCATGTTAGCATTCACACGCATGCGAGATGCTAGAGCATAAAAACTCACCTAGTACTCCGTGCCAAAACAATAAACTAGTTAGCAAAAATGCTTGCCCTAGTTCATGTTAGAATGACTAATGCATCGCATGCAATGGTGTAATCTAGACAGGCTCGGCTATCCTAAGCATGGCATGTGAAATGTTACAAGTAACAAGTATTCAATTTGGAAATTGAAATACAATACAGTTAGCGTGATGTACCGAGCCCGGTGCATGTAAGACAGATGTATGGATGC
Organism: Camellia lanceoleosa; assembly: GCA_025200525.1. Lineage (NCBI taxonomy): Eukaryota > Viridiplantae > Streptophyta > Magnoliopsida > Ericales > Theaceae > Camellia > Camellia lanceoleosa. The sequence goes on along the minus strand of CM045766.1, from coordinate 43,817,513 downwards.
ACGCATGCTATCATACTGTTATATGCTAATTTAAATATGCCCTAAACTAACCATCGTAAGCAAGTAAATAAAAGGGAAGAAAGAAATGGGGGTTGGAAGACATACATGCCACTCACACACACTTATTACAGATTTGCCCTCACACGGAGGGATCAAAGAATATCTGTCCAAAATAATACAAATTAATACAAAATAAATTATTACAAAATTTCTAATTTAATTAATAAATTAAATGCAATAGGAGAGGCCGCCCCTCGGACGCTTGCGAATGATGTATGCTCGAATCCGACTTGCCGTAAAACCCGCACCATAGTATCGTTGCCTCTGTTCTTTGCCTGTCTCTCCAAAAATTTCCAAGCCCCGAATACCTTCCTTGCATGCTTCAGACACCACCGGCTAGAGGAAATGCCCACCGGCCAACTAGAATTTCCATCGGTTGCTAAAGAGGTTATCGGCCACCTATATAGTGCCGGTCGGCACTCATCTTGCCGGGGTCGAAAAATTCTGCATAGACAGGTTTTGACAAAGAATGACGAGCAGGTGCATGGTATAGGATTTTGAGCATATGTAAGCATGGCCAATGTTTCCTATCATGCATGAAACTCAAGGAAGCATGACCCTTGGTTTTTGGGCCATCAATTATGCACCTTGGTGCATGATAGCCTAAGAAACCAAGATTGCATTTCAATGTCAATATGCATGCAACATACAAATGAGACCAAAACCTTATCATGCATAGATCAAAGGCCTTGGTGACATGGGAATTGAGGTGTGTTTTGTCACTTGAAGTAAAAACACCCCTCATTTCTCACACTTGGTTTGACACCCCAAACTAAGCCATGGAATGCATGTATGCAACATGGCTCAAATGATGCAATATGAGATGAAATGCAAGACATACCAAATGCAATGCAACATATTAAGGCAAGCAAAATGCTAGGGCACACAAGATGCTAATATGATGCGGACATGGGCCAATTATGCAATAGAGTTAGCATGTGACAAGATCTCATTATTCAAGCATGCAACAAACATGATGCAAGCATGCAAAGGTGGACTTAACCACAATGGGGTATACCTCAAATCCCCCCAAAACAGTGGGAAAATGTGCGTAAAATGGTAGACCAATATTCATACAAACTTGCAAACAAATGGGCCTAAAACCAAGGCATAAGCAAGGGGGTTTTTACTACCACCAACATGACCATTCATAGCATGTATTAAGCCACCAAAAACAGATCCTTAGCATGCAAAAATACACACACACACCTTGACATGGTAGTCCCAAAATATCCTAAACATACAAGCATGCATAAGGCATATTCCTAGGCATAAGGGAGCACATCCTTAAAGTATGAAATAGGTCACATATGCAAACATACAAACATGATTTATGGACTGAAATATGATCCTAAATGATGCCAAATCATGAGTATGGTCCAAGCTAAGCATGTTAGAGGCCAATATGTTTAAAGTTTACAAGCCAAAACACAAGGCAACCACATCAAACACACCAAACATGGAAAAAACAGTGGCTCACAGCCCTTAAACATGACAAATCATGACCAAGGACTTCAATAAGCTAAGCCAAAACATGGAGATATGCAAGGCTAAACATATGACATATTTCTAGGGAAAATGGAGGATTACAAAGCAAGTATACAAAGCATGCTAAGGACCACAAAACCACCATTAGACAGAGATAACATATGATCCAAAACACCCAAAAAAATTCTGAAATGATGCCAAAAACAAGCAAACATGCATGTTCCCTTTTAGGCCAAAGACAAAGGCAAAGAGGGACAAAGGGAAGAGGGGTGTCCCTCCCCTATACAAGACTTCAAACCAACTCCCTTACCACTAAAAACCCACTAGTTTTTAGTGGTGAGAAGATCAAAACAACCAAGCACACAAGTCTCAAAACAAGGACACCAAATAGGCCAAGTCAAGGCCTAAGAGGGTGAGTTTGCACACAAACCATAAAATGACCTTAATGAAAGTTCAAAAGCAAGAAAATCTAAGACTTTTTTCAGTTATACACAAAGCTCAAAACACAAAGCAAGATAGGTAAAAACTTGTTGCAAAAATGGGGAATCTAAAGTAAGTTGCTCACCCTTGAAGAACCCTTGAAGAACAGGTGGTGCAGCCCTCTTCTATTGATCAAAACCAGTCCAAAATCTCAACAAACAACCCTCCAAGTCACTCAATCTCGAAATAAGGTGTAATGGTGTGTGTATTAGTGCAAAAGTGAGGTAAAAACACACTATTTAGGCTTAAAACACACACACAAGGATGAGAGAGAGTGAGATATAGAGAGAGAGAGTATAACACAGATATATAGATATAGAAGCTCTGGTTTTTGTGTTGAAAATGGCTAACCTCCCTCAAAGGGAGAGAAGTGGTGTTTTATATAGGCCAAGTCCAAGCCAAATGACTTAATGGCTAAGCAAAGGAAAGGTTCAAGGGGGCCAAAAGGGTCTAGCCTTCTTGGGGAAGCTAAGACAGCTGGCCAAGCTTCTCCAAGAAGCTTTGGCCAAAGGGTCAAGCTTCCAGAAGCTTAGAGGGTTCAAGGGTGCAAAGGGTGCAAAATGGTCACACTTGTGCACGGGGATGAGTGATAGTGCATTCCAGCTGGCACAGCTGGCATGCACCATGCCTTAGAGGTTCAAAGGGTGCACGCCGGCCACCAAGAAGATCATCGGCACAAAAAAGTGCCGGTCGGCAACATATAATGCCGACCGGCCAAGGATTTTAACAAAACAGTGCCGACGGTACACATATGCGGCCGGTGATGGTAGGGAAGGGCCGGTGGTGTGTGGGGATGGCCAACAAGTCATTCCCTGCCCCTCCAAGGCAAAACACAAGTGTTTGGTGCCAAACCAGACACAAAACAGTCGACTTCGGAGATCTTGAGGCAAGGCGCGTAGCCGAGAACTCCGAGAACTCCAAACAAACACAAACATGGATAATAACCGAGTGTTCAAGCGGTGACGTCCAAGGCTTGAGGACGGTAAAAAATGGGGTGTCTACAGTTGCCCCTCTTTGACAGAACTCGAAAGTCATAACAATGACATGAGTGAATGTCAAAGCCCAGAGACGACCCATTTTTGACAAGGCCGAAGACTTGGACAAACATGCAAAACAAACAAGGTATGCGCCCGAAGGCAGGGGCAAAATGCAACTGAAAATGCAAGAAGCCGAGCATATGATCATGCAAAGAAAGCTGTAACGAAGCACACATGCAACAGTTATAAGCTAGCATACACCAGACTACACTACAATGCAGAAAGGATGTAAGAGAATTATGTAATTCTCAATACGTCTCACTCGGAGGATACAATACCTGTGCGGCTCGTCCGGTTGTACCGGCCTCAAATGAACCGTACATACAATATCGTGCCTGAAAAGAAAACAAACTTAACAGGTACAATGTTGTTAGCAACATTCATGACAAAGCAATCGAAAGTGCGTGATAACGCATGCAACGTATATAGCAAGATAGTGGGATTGAACACATGTGAGTAAAGCAGTGCACGTATGCAAGCAATGTGTATGGAAAAAGGAACTTGAACACATATCAGTAAAGCAATGCACGCATGCATGCAATGTGTATAAAAAGGAACTTGAACACATATCAGTATAGCAATGCACACGTGCAGGCAATGCGTATAAAAAGGAACTTGAACACATATCAGTAAAGCGATGCACGCATGCACGCAATGTGTATAAAAAGGAACTTGAACACATATCAGTAAAGCAATGCACGCATGCAGGCAATGTGTATAAAAAGGAACTTGAACACATATCAGTAAAGCAATGCACGCATGCACGCAATGTGTATAAAAAGGAACTTGAACACATATCAGTAAAGCAATGCACGCATGCATGCAATGTGTATAAAAAGGAACTTGAACACATATCAGTAAAGCGATGCACGCATGCACGCAATGTGTATAAAAAGGAACTTGAACACATATCAGTAAAGCAATGCACCCGTGCATGCAATGTATATAAAAAGGAACTTGAACACATATCAGTAAAGCGATGCACGCATGCACGCAATATGTATAAAAAGGAACTTGAACACATATCAGTAAAGCAATGCACGCATGCAGGCAATGTGTATAAAAAGGAACTTGAACACATATCAGTAAAGCGATGCACGCATGCACGCAATGTGTATAAAAAGGAACTTGAACACATATCAGTAAAGCAATGCACGCATGCATGCAATGTGTATAAAAAGGAACTTGAACACATATCAGTAAAGCGATGCACGCATGCACGCAATGTGTATAAAAAGGAACTTGAACACATATCAGTAAAGCAATGCACGCATGCATGCAATGTGTATAAAAAGGAACTTGAACACATATCAGTAAAGCAATGCACACGTGCATGCAATGTGTATAAAAAGGAACTTGAACACATATCAGTAAAGCAATGCACGCATGCACGCAATGTGTATAAAAAGGAACTTGAAATTGAACATGGTGAAACATGATGCGGAAGTGCGACGTACTGCGGCATAGTATGATTGATATGATTTACGGAATTCACAAGATATATAAAAGGATACGGGAAGGGGCATCCTTCGTATGTACCGAGCATCGCTCACAAAAGTCATGGTCTGAGGTCAACTCGAAGGTCCACTCGCATTCTGACAGTGCATTTTCTTGTAATGTCTTGAATAATGAAGGTGCCAAACCACACAATTGACCCGAACAAGGGCGCGAAAGGTACAATGACCGTGAGGGGAGGTTACTGGTATCCATTCCGGTACCCTTCTACCCTGTTATTTTCCTGCTTTACTTTCCTTTTTATTAGGAGTTTAAGCATATTGCATTGCCTCAGGCAGATTCTATTTTTTAAAATCGCATATTTTTCTTCTTCTTTTTTTTTTTTTAGAAATACATGACGGAAATGAAACAGCTATTTGCTCAAAAGGTGTTGCATTTGTACGTTCTATGCGTCGCATCGCAAGGCATCACATGACAATGTGACCGAAATTGACACTGTGTTTTGAAAACAAAGCATCGCATTGTAATAATCAGGTAGTGAACCAATTACAACTTGATAAACAAAACAAAGGGACTTGTTTTGACCAAGCAGGTGCGAGTACAATTCGATAAATAGTACAAAGACTTAAAGAGAACGACATACAACTCGATAAGCAAATGGGCGCGCCCTCGTAAGAATTGATCACTAGGGGGCGTTGGAGGGTGGTGGGATTCCCCAATACTTAGCAACTTATCATGGAAAGCTCAGGGGACAAGGGGGAGAACCATCGGCCCAACAGAGAGACCACCGGCCGTGTGCAAAGGCCATCGGTTGAAACAATGGTCTATCGGCCAAAACAGATGGCCGGTCGGCAATATACTTGGCCGGTAGGCAATCTATTTGGCCGGTCGGCCAAGAATGGGAGGAACCAGCAGAATGCTGACACCTGTCCTCCATTCAACCTTATCTCCTACAAAAGACTCCAGCTTCGTAGTTTTCTTCATTTCCACTCTGATTCACTCCAAATGGAAGAATTCCTTGCCCAAAATCTTGCAACTTGGATTAACAACTTAGATGGCTCGGAAAAGCTGAACTTCCGGGCCTTTGGCATAAACGCACTATTCACCTTGCGTCATACCCCGCTGCATTTTCCATTTCTTCGTGCCGCGGCAAGGTTCTGGAATCCGTTGACTCACGTCTTCAGCTTTAGCGGACAAGAGGTGTGTCCTACCTTCGAAGATTTCCAAGCTTTAATGGAAGCTGAGCGTAACGAAGAAATTTTGCCCCAACTTCGTTTTGGCCATGCCCAAGCCTTAAGGAAAATGTGTGGGCTCTCAATACCTGATGCTCGTTCTCTGATTGGCGATGGAATGCTGGATGTTCCGAGCTTGGTTTCTTGCGTTTTCCGAGATCGGTGATCGCGGCGACCATCACTGGCAAGGCTTCCGGCGACACGCCCTCTGTTTGTGCATGCTATCTCATTTTCTGTTTGTCTCAGGTTCCGGAGGGTCTAGTGTCCGGTTGATTAAGGTCGCCCAAGGCTTGAAGGAGGGCAAAAGCTGCATTGCCATGATTCTGGCTGAAACGTTGCTAGGTTTAGACGCCGTTTATCGTCGAGAGACGACCAGATTAGCAGGGAGTCCACTATTACTGCAGGTAATGTTTCCCACCCGATCTCACACATATATTTGCTCACATCACTCGGCCCTCAGGCTCGGTTTTTCTCACAAAACCCTTTTCTTACTTTTTCTCTCATCGTACATCTCTCTATTCTTTCTTCTCTCATTTTTCATCCCTCCCCAGGTATGGTTGATGGATAAACTGTAGGTCGTGGACTCTTGCCTAGCGTATTCGGCCCGCGGTTACTTCTTTCGGCAACGCTTATTTGACGCCCTTAACGAGGGTTGGTGGTTCGAATGGATGTGCAGTTTGTCCGCAGACCGTATTGCTTGGCGGTGCCCTTGGCTTAATCTCCCGGTAATGAGTTACAGCATGACCCGTCAACCCGGGATCCAATTGATTGGTTTGACTCACTGTGTCTTTTACTTTCCGTTCCGTATCCTGTGCCAGTTCGGTCATGATCAGACTTGCCCGCAGGAAGGGATAGAGTACCCGGCTACATTCTCGATTCGGGGCGCACAGCTGGCCCGATATGCCACAGCATGGAGGACGAGAGAACTCCTGGCCCCTGCTCCCGCCTTCAGCTGCACTTTGTCTGATGAGTGCTTAGATTGGCTTAATGAAGAGGCACAGGAAGGGCCCATTTTGACATCAGAGGCTTTGACCAGCTCTGGGAGGGGGCGCAGGAGCACCTGACTTGACTATGCCCCGGACTTATTGCTTTATTGGTACTTTCAAGTTTTCTTTATGAGTGTAATAAAAAAGCAACTTCAATTGTATGCAGGAGCAAGAGAACTCTGTATTGAAATCAATGAAATTGAAGGTTGTGGTACTGAAAATTTTCCATTCTGGTCGAGAAATGGTCTTAGTTGTAAAAAGATTTATTTGAACAAAGTCACCTTGATTAAAACTTTTCAAACTATTTTCGATATGGATCAGAACTGGACACGCCTGAGATCTGTCACTGAGATACATAACCCTGGATCGTAGCAGCTGGAAAGTTGCCCCTTGTTTGAATGGTACCACGGCACCGTACAGCAACGGAAAGTTGCCCCTAGTCTGAATAGCACTGCACCGGAGATTGCGATAGACGCTGATGGACAAAGATGACCGAGATGATCAAATGGACAAAATTGATCGGGGAAAAGTTTTATGGCCGAACTCCAAGATGAAGCTGCCTACGTATCCCAAAGATGGGAATCAAGCCTTACGTAGTTCAGGCTTGGGTTCACTCGAGTATTTTCACTCTCCTTTTGCGCTCTAACTTTTGCCAAGGTCGCCCTTTGCGGGTTTTCAACCTTGCGAGCTCAGTTTTTATATTTTTCTAATTTTTTGTGCTCTGAATTTTGCCTAGGTCGCCCTTTCGGGTTTTCGGCCTAGCGAGCCTCTCAAGGGTAATATTTCTTCAACTTGTCCATGTTGATCGGTTGGGAGAACTCTAGGCCATCTAGGTCCATCAGAACCACAGCTCCACCTGACCAGATAGACTTGATGATATAGGGACCAGTCCAATTGGGTCTGAACTTGCCCCTTGGGTCGTGGATGGGAGCTCGGTTATCTTTGAGTACCAAATCTCCTTCCTTCAAATTCCTGGACTTAACCTTCTTGTTAAAAGCCCGGGCAATCCTGCGTTGATATCCTTGTACATGGTATAGTGCTTTTAATCTCCTCTCATCGAAGAGCATGAGTTCCTCGAATCTGCTTTGCTGCCAATCTGCCTCGGCTATTTGACACTCAGCCAATACTCGTAAAGACGGGACCTCAATCTCTATAGGTAGAACAGCCTCCATCCCATAAACCAAGGAATACTGGTCGCCCTAGAGAAGTTCTAATTGAAGTACGGTAGCCCCACAGAGCAAATGGCAACTTATCTGGCCAATCCCGGTAGGTTTCCACCATCTTTCGCAATATGTGTTTGATGTTTTTGTTGGCGGCCTCAACTGCTCCGTTGGTCTGCGGCCGATATGTGGAGGACTTATGAAAAGCCACATTATATTTCTCCAACAAATCAATCACCTCTTTCTTGAAGTGGGAACCATTGTTTGAAATGATCTCGTTCGGGACTCCATAACGGCAGATAATGTTGTTTCTGATAAACTTTGTGACATGCGAAGCCTTCAGCACTGCATAAGATTGGGCCTCGACCCACTTCGTAAAGTAATCTATTGCTACCAAGATATACTCATGCCCATTCGACCCCTTCGGGGTAACAGCCCCAATCACATCAATTCCCCAAACTGAGAACGGCCATGGTGATGACATGTTGTATAACTTTGATGGCGGGATGTTCATACGGTTCGCATGGATCTAGCACTTGTGGCATCGTTGAACAAAGCCGATACAATCTTCCTCCATGGTAGACCAGTAGTAACCCTGTCTAAGGATCTTCCGTGCCAGCATTACCCCATTCATATGGGCCCCACATTCTCCTCCATGGATGGCCTCCATCAGACGTTTCGACTCTTCAGCTTCTACACACAATTTGTGCATTCCTAGGTGACCCCTTTTGTACAATTTACCCCCGCAGATGATAAACTGAACAACCATTCTTCTGATTGCCCTTTTGTCCTTGGCATTTGCCCCTGGTGGGTACGTCTCCTTTTCCAAGAAGTTCCATATGTCGTAATAGCAGGGGTTGTTGTCCTGAGCTTCATCTATGGCAGAGATTGACTCGTGGTGTGCAAATTTACGTCGATAATGACTGGACGCATCCGGACTCCAGATGGAATGTGTATCATGGAAGATAGAGTTGCTAAAGAATCCGCGAACCTGTTGTTCTCTCTTATTAGGTGAGTGAAATTTAACTTCTCAAACCGAGGAATTAATAAATCCAAGGTCTTATGGTAAATTATCATTTTCTCCTCCTTGATTTTCCAGTCTCCTTTCGCCTGAGACACAACAAGGTTCGAGTCCCCAACGACGTCCAATCGCCTTGCCCCTAGTTCTAGGGCAGCTTCTAGACCAGCAATACATGCCTCATATTCTGCCTCATTGTTCGAGACTTTGAACCGGAGCTTGAATGCTAAAGGGATACGGGAATCGTCAGGTGCTATCAGCAACACTCCTATTCCATACCCGTATTGGTTTGACGCTCCGTCAAAGTACATCGTCCAAGTTTCATCTTCAACGTGCAAAATGGCTTCATCTGGGAATAGGTACTCAACCTCTTCATCCCCTTCAACCGGGTGGTCGGCAAGGAACTTTGCTACCGCTCTCCCTTTTACTGACTTGCGCGTCACATACTTGAGATCAAATTGAAGTAACAATGACCAACGAGCTAGCCTACCCGTAGTACCGGTTTCTCGAAAAGATATTTAATGGGATCGAGTCGTGAAACCGGCATTACTGAGTGAGCTAACGGTAGTCCGTAGCTTCACGGTAACCCATACCAAGGCCAGGCCTTCTCCAACGGAGTGTAGCGGGTCTCGTAATCCAGCATCTTCTTGCTTAGATAGTATATGGCCCTTTCCACTTTATCTTCGGACTCTTGTGCGAGCATGCAGCCCATTGTAGTCTCGGTTACTGACAGATACAATATCAACGGTTTTCCCAGCTTTGGTTGTGATAACACGGGCGGATTCTGTAGATACTCTTTAATCTGTTCAAATGCAGCTTGGCATCGGCCGTCCCATTGGAACTTCTTTCCTTTCTTCAGAAGACCAAAAAGTGGTTCACAAGTTAAGGTTAGTTTAGAGATAAACCGCCTTATGAATTGCACTTTACCCAGAAAGCCTCGCACCTCCTTTTCAGTCATTGGTGGTGGCATTTCTAAGATGGCCTTGATTTTGGAAGGGTCGACTTCGATGCCCCTTTGTGTAATCAGAAATCCCAGCATTTTTCCCGCTGTAACACCAAACGTACACTTCTGAGGATTTAGCCGCAGCCTAAATTCCCTGATCCTTTGGAAGAACTTTTGCAAGGCGGTGTAGTGGCCTTCTCTTTCTTTGGACTTGACTATCATGTCGTCCACGTACACCTCGACCTCTTTATGGATCATGTCATGTAATATTGTGGTTGCAGCCCGTTGATATGTAGCCCCAGCATTCTTCAGCCCAAATGGCATCACTCTGTAGCAATATGTACCCCACGGGGTGGTAAAAGCAGTCTTTTCCCGGTCTTCGGGTGCCATCACTATCTGATTATAACCTGAGAAGCCATCCATGAACGAAAGCAGAGCATGCCCCGCTGTGAAATCTACCAACTCGTCGATATGCGGTAAGGGAAAGTCATCCTTCGGGCTAGCTCTGTTCAAATCCCTGAAATCCACACATACTCGGATTCTGCCATCCTTTTTCGGCACTGGAACAATGTTGGCCAACCAAGTCGGGTATTCGGATACCAGCAGGAAGCCTGCGTCAATCTGCTTGGTGACCTCTTCCTTGATCTTAATGGCCCAATCAGGGTGGATCCTTCTGAGTTTCTGTTTTGTGTCGGGCCTCGGGGTCAAGAGGATTGTGTCAGACAATCTCGGGATCGATTCCGGGCATGTCTTCGTGAGGACCACGCAACGTCTTTGAAATCTTTTAATAAAGCGACTAAGCGCCGGTTCCTCGAAGACAACGTGGACCCGATCCGACCAGCGGGTCCTTCTCAATGTTCACGGTAGTGATTTCATCAATTAAGGGTTTAACAAACCTCTCCTGCTCTTGTTCAATTAGTCGTTGCAAAACCGGAGGAATTTCATCCTCGTCGTTTTCATCAAAATTTTGAAAGTCCTGATTTAAGCAATAAATCAAAGGAACAGAAAAGTACTCGGAAACCACATTCACCTCATTCTCATTATGTTTTTCCAAACCGTCCAATTCATCTTTTACAACAGACTCAGAAGAGAAAGAAAAAGATGACTGGGCAGATCGTAACATCCGTTATCACCCCGAGAATCTGGGACTCAGACTCGGACGAGCTGGAACCTGATTCCGACTCACAAGACTCGGTGGAATCAGATTAGGCTCACTACTACCGATCCGTGTCGCTGACAAACCCCTCCTCGTACTGCCAGGTGAGGGAGGGTGCGATGGATGCATCCAAAATAGCTGCTGGTAGGCCCGCAGCCGTTTCATCTCCAATCATGGACACCGAGGAGTTATCCCCCAAGCACAACTGGTCGATCGAAGGATCTGAAAATAGACATGCCAGTGCTATCCCCATTTCTAACTCTGCGCCCGCAGACTCTAACTCTTTGCTATGCTCGTTGTCAACTGTTGGGTCTGTCTGCTCTTCAGCAACATCATCCCCAAGTAACTGTAGGTCAAAGCAAATTTTGAACCCCGGCACGCGCTTCTTCTCTGCGTTCAACCACGGCTCTGGAAAGCCACAGAATGGAAACTCTTCCCCCTCCCGGACGAAGCGTCCATTTAGGGTACCCCGAATGGGCCGATGCATCAATTCAAAGGGTTTCCCCGTCTGTTTCGCTTTGGCTCTTCCAGCTATCTCTTTTCCTCTTCTTACCCAATCTTCCTTGGTGGGCAGATAACCCAGGCCGAAGGTATGGGGGTTGTGCGGCACTTCGGCCAATGCTGCAATGCCCTTATGGCCGCTCTTTCCTAATCCCATCCCGGGGATATATTGGAGCTTGTTCATGAGATACCTTTGGCCGACATATATCCCTTCATTGGCGACCATGATATTCTCATGCGACTGAGCCTCGGCCAAGGTAAAACCTGATATGAACACATCTTCCATGCCATGCTCGATTTCTAGAACAGGCGTGGATACCTCCGGCGGTGGGTGGATTGATGAATTCCCAAAGACAATGGCTACTCCCTTCCCGTAGGGGTATTTCACCATTTCATGCAAAGTAGATGACACTGCCTTCACTTGATGCAGCCACGGTCGCCCTAAAAGCAAATTGAAAGTTGTGGGAACTTCTAGGACATGAAAATCTATCTCGTGCTGCCCCGGCCCGACCTTTGTCTGAACTTTAACTGTCCCCATTACTTCTCTACTTGTATTGTAAATGCCTTGGGATGACTGAAATTTGTTGGTACAAAGTCTGCGATTTTCAAGCCAATCGCATATGCTGTCCTGGCTGGGCAGATGTTGATGGCAGACCCGGTATCAACAAGTACCACCAATATCCACTTATCTCTACATTCCATAGAGATGTAGAGGGGTTTATTGTGATTTGTGCCCTCGAGCGGGAGTTCTTTGTCTGAAAAGGTTAATGTCGGGGAACCTTCTCCCGGGAAAACCAGCCCAACCAGTTGCTCCGGTGTAGTTTCTATAGAGAGCTTGGCCTTATCCATGGCCGTCAAGACAGCCTGCCTATGTACTCGTGAGGCCATGAGCAGTCCCCAGATGGAGATGTCTGCTTGTATCTTTTTTAGCTGTCTAAGTACGGCTTCCTCTTTATGCTGCTTCTCCTTTTGCTTCTCAGCTTCTCTATCCTTCCCCGAGGCCTCTGGCTGATCTAAGTGTGGGGGTTTGAAATACCGCCCACTTCGTGTCATGTGGTCGACCTCTCCAAGATACCAGGTATCATCAGGTTGGTTATTCCCCCAATCTTCATCTGTGTGGGCAAGACATAAGTCCTCATCTTCCCACCACATTCCATCAGTGGCTGACAGACACCTGTCCGGCTCTGGTACGGCTGTTTTTGCGCTCGTAGCACCTTTCATCCACATGCCCGTAACGTTCTCAGTTCTTGTGCTCACAGCAGTTTCAACTCCCACATGGGCCTTTGCCTTTCTGATTCTCTCAGAATCTTCAAAACTTGTCTGTTCTGACATAACTGGCTGTTCAATAATTTCCGCACTTAAAATGTTCCAATTTTGGGCGAAATTCTTGACACCAGTGTCCTCTGGCGATATACTCTGCTCTTCGACCCTTCCGACTGCCAGTGATATTCTCAACCCTGCTGAGCCCTGTTCTGACTGAAACTCTGCTATCACATCAGGTTGGTCGTCTAACCACCCGGTAACTTCTGCTGAATTTTCATAATCGAACCATGCGACTGCCGCATCCTCTGGGTCTTGGTCACTGTAAAACTGGAGATTGGCAAGGTCCTCTCCCACAGCTGTTACACCATCTGTTTCCTGGCCCAAACTATCCCCGTGAATCACACACAATTTTCCCTCTGTTGGCAATTCTACTCCGGGCCCATCTTGGCCTATCGATGAAATGTAGTCATCCGGACTATATGTCTTCTCGACATAATTCCCTGATTCCGCAGACTCTGGCTCAACCAACTATTTTTCCTTTGGGATTTCCTCTCTCCTGTTTTCGGTGGTCACCGCTGCTAGCTTGGATTGGGTCATGGAGATGTCCATCATGCACAAATCGGTGCAATCGGGAAGAAACACCTCCGGTTTAGGCAGGCGGGTAGGTGTGATATAGATACTAGGGTCGTAGGACACGGTCCCAGTATGGATGAAATTGAGTCTTTTGGGCGGTGGAACTTGGTTATGTGTGGGGAGGCGATTTGTAGTAACATTGGGCTTCTCGGGAGGCAAAATCACCCCGTTATCGATGAGATCTTGGATTTCATGGCATAACCGATAGCACTGGTCGGTGTCGTGGCCGTGCTGTTGGTGAAATGCACAATACTTGGCTGGGTTATGGGTAGGGAGAAGTTTTTCTGGCAGGGGTCGCGACTCCAAGGGCTTCAAGTGCCCTTTTTTGATTAGCACCCCCAAAGCCTTGGACAGGGACACGTAAAGTGGGGCGAAGGTTCTGGTGTTCTTGGGTGGATATCTGGCTGTTGGTGGGTTACTTCCGGACACACCGGAGAATGGTGCAGTTGTTGTATTTCTTGGAGGGAGGTTAGTGGTGACCATGCTTACTTCGGAGGCCCTTGTAGTTGTAGTGCCGCTCGGGCCTGCATTGCTACCACGATTGAAAGTTCGTCGGGGTTGCTCTCGGTCGTTATCAATCAAGCCTTGCTTCAAGGCATCCTCAATCTGTACCCCCATCTCATGTAGGTCAGAAAAAGTAGGAAAGGGGAGTACTATCATCTTTTGCATCAACTTCGGCTGAAGATTGCGCACAATCATCCGAATCTGGTCTTTGTCCGTAGGCCTCAAGGTCCTCATCGAGGCCTTGGCCCTCCATCTGGTTACAAACTCTGAAAAACTCTCCTCAGGATCTTGCCTAGCCGTCTCGAGATCACGGGTTGTAATCTCAATCTGTGTATTGTATGAGTACTGCGCGATGAAGGCCTCAGCCATTTCGTCCAAATTCCTCTTAACGTCATCCTCTAGCTTGGCATACCATATGGCCGCCACACCTGACAAGGTCCGGCCGAATAAAGACAACTTCTGGAGCCTACTAAGGCCCATTGGCCTTAGAACATCCGAAAACAGTCTTAAGTGCACCATGGGGTCGCCGGACCCGTCAAATCGATCAATATGAGGCATTTTGAATGCAGGCAACGCGTCACGATTCGCGTCGGTATATCCATCTTCAATGTCGGGGATAGTCTTGACCCCTTAGGATCTTTTGAACAACTTTTCAAGTTTGCTCAACTTTAGTGCGGTGGGATCAGTCTCGAACTCAAAAGGAGAGTCCGGTAGGTTGGTGGGTGTTTTTGATAGCTGAGGTTGGATTTGAGGTAGGGTTGGAGGCGGGGCTGGTCCTGTGGGAAATTCTGTGTCATTCTGAACATTGGCTGTCTCTCCGAGGTTCGGAACTCCTGGTGGGGGAGGAACTTGATGCGAAGCAGATGCTCCAGTTTGCTGCTCTAGCCTGGCAATTGTCTCTACCTGTTCTTTCACCAGTGTGGCTTTGTTCGGCGAGTCGCCGACGGACGGCATCCTCGCATTGCTTTCATGCTCTCTTGGAGGTGGCGCACCATCTCCTCCAAACTAGCCATACGTTGCTCGTTGAATTACTCAGATATATTCTCTCTCTGTTGGTGACACGGAACCCTGATCCCTACTGAACACAGGTGGGGTAGATAAGGCCCTCTGAACTGACTGCTGTTTTAATGTCCTCTGCCTGACTGACCTCCGTCTAGTAACCGGGGGTAGTGAGTAGTACACTGGCTGTCCATCTACCAGATCCTCAGATCGATGGAGTCGACGACCTCTAGTCGAGAGTGCTTGGGGAGTATCTACTAGGTTAGAAGCAATCGTGCTCAACTACCCTAGTAACAAGATAAATAAAGCGTATAAATAAACAGACAATTGGACAGCACAACGGCATAAAATAAACATGCAACACGAGGTTTGGATATCATAACACACACTGCTCGTGAACCGAATACACTTATTCCTCAAATCGATCAGCTTTACAATCATTGCCCCCATGTCCGAATCTGGTATCCACAAATAACTGATTCCCCAAAATACTATTACTGGTGCCCTCAGGCCGGATATCAAAACTCGCAAACTGATATGCGCATTCCCTGTAGAGATATACTCTAAAAGCACATAACATGTAAAAGAGAGCCAATACATTCCGATGTTGGGGTAGGGTTTCCCTATCCTATCTTGTCAGGAGCTAGGGTTTCACTATGCACGCAGCGGTTTCAAACAACCTATATCGGGTAAGCAACCTGTCCTAGTTTGGAATGGTCACTACGGCTCCGAATATGCGCTAGGTCGAATGGTCAAAAAGGGTGCCCCGGTAAAACCAGGGTTTGTGTTCCCATACTGGCAGAGCCCGCTTCCGGTAAGCCTTATGGTCATGCCTTGACAAGACAAGCCTCCAGCAAACCGCTCAGGAATAGCAGATGGCCAACATGGTGTCCTAGGCGTACCAATGCACATGCAATGCAAAGAGACACATAAGCGTAATCAAAACAGGATATCACGAGTTCGAGTCAAGCTCTCTAAAAATCCCCAATAGAGTCGCCAGAAACTGTAACACGCTCGCGAGAGACCTCGGCTACAGTTCAGACTCCCCTTTTTTGTTTGTTGCGGTTCGTAATCTGAACCAAAGAGTCCAACTCTGGCAAATCGTTTTGAGAAAAAAAACAGATTTTGAAAAGAAGTGCCAAACATGGACTGCTTCGCCAAATACAGAGTCGCCACCTAAATATTTTAAAATGGGAAATTTAGGAAACCCTGACTCGGTGCCGAAGGCCACGTGTCCGTCATCACCAAAGTTGTCTTGGCTCGGGAGCTTGGGTACGATCGGGGAAGGTCAGCTATGAGCACCCCTTTCGCCCGGTCAAGACCGCCTCTACTAACCGTGATATCCGATTTTGAAAACATTACGTGTTCTTATTCCGATTATTAGCCTAGAATTACTATGTTATGCGCGCAGCAAACAAGTATAGACCAAATTGCCTAAATTGGAACAAAACAGTACATGTTTGTTTTTGAAATGGTTTGTTGGTGCTACTCGCAAGTAGGCTAAAATGCAGGTTTTGCCACGCTCAAGTGGGCTTTTTGGAAAAGACGATTTTGCCACTATCTACTGGGCTCAAAACTCACAGTTTTCATGCATTGTTCCAATTTAAGTAATTTGACCTCCATCCACAGGCATTCAAGCAGTTATATCACATAAGCAATTAGCCGCATGGTAAGCCTACTATCATGTTAGCATTCACACGCATGCGAGATGCTAAAGCATAAAAAGTCACCTAGTACTCCGTGCCAAAACAATAAACTAGTTAGCAAAAATGCTTGCCCTAGTTCATGTTAGAATGACTAATGCATCGCATGCAATGGTGTAATCTAGACAGGCTCGGCTATCCTAAGCATGGCATGTGAAATGTTACAAGTAACAAGTATTCAATTTGGAAATTGAAATACAATACAGTTAGCGTGATGTACCGAGCCCGGTGCATGTAAGATAGATGTATGGATGCACGCATGCTATCATACTGTTATATGCTAATTTAAATATGCCCTAAACTAACCATCGTAAGCAAGTAAATAAAAGGGAAGAAAGAAATGGGGGTTGGAAGACATACATGCCACTCACACACACTTATTACAGATTTGCCCTCACACGGAGGGACTGAAAGAATATACAGTCCAAAATAATACAGTCTGAATACAAAATAAATTATTACAAAATTTCTAATTTAATTAATAAATTAAATGCAGAATAGGAGAGGCCGCAGCCCCGCCTCGGGACGCGCGAATGATGTATGCTCGAATCCGACTTGCCCGGAAAACCCGCACCATAGTACTGTTGCCTCTGTTCTTGCTGCCCTGTCTCTCCAAAAATTTCCGAAGCCCCAGAATACCTTCCTTGCATGCTTCTGTACACCACCGGCTAGAGGAAATGCCCACCGGCCAACTAGAATTTCCATCGGCTGCTAAAGAGGTTATCGGCCACCTATATAGTGCCGGTCGGCACTCCATACTGCCGGTCGGCAGAAAATTCCTGCAGAGGACAGTTTGACAGCAACAGCAGACAGACAGTGCATGGTATAGGATTTTGAGCATATGTAAGCATGGCCAATGTTTCCTATCATGCATGAAACTCAAGGAAGCATGACCCTTGGTTTTTGGGCCACCAATTATGCACCTTGGTGCATGATAGCCTAAGAAACCAAGATTGCATTTCAATGTCAATATGCATGCAACATACAAATGAGACCAAAACCTTATCATGCATATATCAAAGGCCTTGGTGACATGAGAATTGAGGTGTGTTTTGTCACTTGAAGTACAAACACCCCTCATTTCTCACACTTGGTTTGACACCCCAAACTAAGCCATGGAATGCATGTATGCAACATGGCTCAAATGATGCAATATGAGATGAAATGCAAGACATACCAAATGCAATGCAACATATTAAGGCAAGCAAAATGCTAGGGCACACAAGATGCTAATATGATGCGGACATGGGCCAATTATGCAATAGATTTAGCATGTGACAAGACCTCATTATTCAAGCATGCAACAAACATGATGCAAGCATGCAAAGGTGGACTTAACCACAATGAGGTATACCTCAAAGCCCCCCAAAACAGTGGGAAAATGTGCTTAAAATGGTAGACCAATATTCATACAAACTTGCAAACAAATGGGCCTAAAACCAAGGCATAAGCAAGGGGGTTTTTACTACCACCAACATGACCATTCATAGCATGTATTAAGCCACCAAAAACAGATCCTTAGCATGCAAAAATACACACACACACCTTGACATGGTAGTCCCAAAATATCCTAAACATACAAGCATGCATAAGGCATATTCCTAGGCATAAGGGAGCACATCCTTAAAGTATGAAATAGGTCACATATGCAAACATACAAACATGATTTATGGACTGAAATATGATCCTAAATGATGCCAAATCATGAGTATGGTCCAAGCTAAGCATGTTAGAGGCCAATATGCTTAAAGTTTACAAGCCAAAACACAAGGCAACCACATCAAACACACCAAACATGGCAAAAACAGTGGCTCACAGCCCTTAAACATGACAAATCATGACCAAGGACTTCAATAAGCTAAGCCAAAACATGGAGATATGCAAGGCTAAACATATGACATATTTCTAGGGAAAATGGAGGATTACAAAGCAAGTATACAAAGCATGCTAAGGACCACAAAACCACCATTAGACAGAGATAACATATGATCCAAAACACCCAAAAAAATTCTGAAATGATGCCAAAAACAAGCAAACATGCATGTTCCCTTTTAGGCCAAAGACAAAGGCAAAGAGGGACAAAGGGGAGAGGGGTGTCCCTCCCCTATACAAGACTTCAAACCAACTCCCTTACCACTAAAAACCCACTGGTTTTCAGTGGTGAGAAGATCAAAACAACCAAGCAAACAAGTCTCAAAACAAGGACACCAAATAGGCCAAGTCAAGGCCTAAGAGGGTGAGTTTGCACTCAAACCATAAAATGACCTTAATGAAAGTTCAAAAGCAAGAAAATCTAAGACTTTTTTCAGTTATACACAAAGCTTAAAACACAAAGAAAGATAAGTAAAAACTTGTTGCAAAAATGGGGAATCTAAAGTAAGTTGCTCACCCTTGAAGAACCCTTGAAGAACAGGTGGTGCAGCCCTCTTCTATTGATCAAAACCAGTCCAAAATCTCAACAAACAACCCTCCAAGTCACTCAATCTCGAAATAAGGAGTAATGGTGTGTGTATTAGTGCAAAAGTGAGGTAAAAACACACTATTTAGGCTTAAAACACACACACAAGGATGAGAGAGAGTGAGATATGGAGAGAGAGAGTATAACACAGATATATAGATATAGAAGCTTTGGTTTTTGTGTTGAAAATGGCTAACCTCCCTCAAAGGGAGAGAGGTGGTGTTTTATATAGGCCAAGTCCAAGCCAAATGACTTAATGGCTAAGCAAAGGAGAGGTTCAAGGGGGCCAAAATGGTCTTGCCTTCTTGGGGAAGCTAAGACAGCTGGCCAAGCTTCTCCAAGAAGCTTTGGCCAAAGGGTCAAGCTTCTAGAAGCTTAGAGGGTTCAAGGGTGCAAAGGGTGCAAAATGGTTACACTTGTGCACGAGGATGAGTGATAGTGCATTCCAGCTAGCAGAACTGGCATGCACCATGCCTCAGAGGTTCAAAGGGTGCACGCCGGCCACCAAGAAGATCATCAGCACAAAAAAGTGCCGGTCGACAACATATATTGCCGACCAGCCAAGGATTTTAACAAAACAGTGCCAACGGTACACATATGCAGCCGGTGATGGTAGGGAAGGGCCGGTGGTGTGTGGGGATGGCCAACAAGTCATTCCCTGCCCCTCCAAGGCAAAACACAAGTGTTTGGTGCCAAACCAGACACAAAACAGTCGAATTCAGAGATCCTGAGGCAAGGCGCGTAGCCGAGAACTCCGGGAACTCCAAACAAACACAAACATGGATAATCACCGAGTGTTCAAGCGGTGACGTCCAAGGCTTGAGGACGGTCAAAAATGGGGTGTCTACAATAGTGGATGCAATGAGATTGCAAATTAATGAACCTGCATATTTGAAAATTTTGTTTTGCTCATGGATCTGGTTGTAATAAAATATGTCAAAGTGAGTCAAGTGAGTTAGAAATTTGGCTTGTCAAGTCAAGTCAAGTCAAGCCTTTTCTTCTTTGAGTTTTGATTTATTTGTTTCTTTGGAGTCGAAGTCGAATGTCGGGATTCCCTTCATTTTTATCAATAATAAAGGTAGTGATTCTGGATACCTCACAGTGCCAAAGGTTGATTATGTTAAATCCCAAGCTTTCTAAAAATAAAAAATAAAAAAATGATGATGACTTTTCAAAAGCTTCAAAAAGATCTAATTGAATAAGAAAAGGGAAGATGAGCCAGACTTGAAATGAATGGAATAACATTAATAAACTTGAGTATTGAAGGGAAATCCTCCTCTGATCTAGATCAGATTCATGATATCTTTTTGGGACATAAGCACTTAGTCGCCCTTCTAAATGGAATTCAAAGAAACATCTTTTTCATGATCCTATAAAGGGATGCCTGAACAAAGACTCAACTAGACCTTGAAACCAAACCCATAGCCAGAGTGTCAAGCATTGATCAAATTGGGGCAATTTTCCGTTCCGCAAGACAAAGTAAAAAATGCCCTTCCACCCTAAGAAACAAAGGAGCAAAGTTGACATCATTTTGGGAATATGATTCAAGAAGGGTATTCAAATCAAGCAAAAGCTACGTCACTGGGACAAGAAGAAATTATTAGTACAAGATAGTTTGAATGGGATAAAATTCACACAATGTATTGGCCTTGTGAGGGCTCGATAGGTTGAAAATCCCAAAAAGACGACCTAAGCAAAATTTAGAGTAGTAATAGAAAGAAAAAGAAAAGAAAAAAAAACAAAAAAATGAAAAGAAAGAAGCAAGAAAAAAGAAAAGAAGAAAGACGAAAAAAAATAGAAAAAAGAAAAGAAAAAAGTGAAAGAAAGAAATAAAAACTTGTAAGATTGAAAACTTGAAAAGAGCGATCTTGACAAAAGTTAGAGCACAAAAAGAGAGAGTTAATACTTGAGTGAACCTGATCCTGAACTACAAATGGCCTGATTCTAACCCTTGAGATACGTAGGCAACTTCATCCTAGAATTCGGCCGCATTTCATTCAGATTTCATCATCCATCGACACTTGTCAGCATCTAAATGTCTAACTTTTAGAAGAAATGAATTTAGTTGCACGATCCATTGGACCAGACTATAGAATTGCCCAATTAGTGAGCTTGTGAGAGTTGTCATTTGGATTGTTTTTAAAAGAGAAGATTGAGCAATTTGTGTTCCCTTCCGATAGACCAAACACACAAACATTTTGTCAAAACAAAAGGAATGAACCTCATTGCACTATTTTATTAATGATAGTTTCAAACATGAAAAATGAAGGCAAAGCTAACCAATTCTCTTTCAAGGAAGGTCTTTAGAAGCTAAAACAAAAGAAAAGAAAAAAAACAAATGGGATAGTCTACAACTGAAACTTTCCTCGGCAACCATGAGAACCCTATTCTGCCAAGCCCTGGCATTTGCCTTCAAATGGGAAGCCCTAAAGGCAAAAGAAGGTGGATACGAAGGAGAACCCAGATAGGCCATTTGCTCATGCCTAAACTGCCATAAGATCTGATGAGAGAAATAGCGGACCATGTAAGTCAGGGCGACCATCTCTAAACCTTGGAATGGGGGCATTTCTCTAGTCGTGGCCGGAAGTGCTAACCAAGAATAATGCCAAGCTACATCCCCGTAAATCTGAGAGTTCATCTAGCTATACCACCCTTCTACGAAGTCCATCTTCACCAATCGGGTCCAAGTATGGTATAAGATCGCCAAGTAATGGGTACAAGTTGCCCGCACCTTCAATTTATCTATCAGCCATATATAGAGAAAAGAGAGAAAAAGAAGAGAGAGAGAGAGAGAGAGAGAGAGAGAGAGAGAGAGAGAGACAAAAGAATAGAGAGGTGTGAGATGAGTAGAAAAAGTGAGTTGGGGTGTACTAAAATTAGAAAAGTGAGATGAAAGAATATAGAGGTGTGAGATGAGAAATCAAGTAAGATGGGTGGTACTGAGAGTAATAATGCACTCCCGCCAAACTCTGTGGTCTTACTAGCACTGACCTTATCCAAACCAATCAAGGTTTCTACTACGACCAATCCAACCAAGCTCTTTCTGTCCCTAACCTACTTGGCTATATCGACCAAGTTACCCCATTACTCAGCACCCCCAAGGATTGCTCAAGTAGACAAATGCACATAGCAACCCATCTACACTCCTAGAACTTATGGTTCCCTGGATCCTGTCTATTGGCAAACATATTAACCAAAGCAGTGGCTGACTGCTCACTATTTCGAGTACAAGCCTTAGCTTCACTAGGAAGCAACCCACAAATCTTACCAAGTAGTTTGGGATAGCTCGACAGAAGAATTGGTCACACTAAGTTAGCCCTTAGAAGACACTCCAGTATGGCCTCAACTTCTTCGAAAGTGGGGGCAAAGCTCCTGATGCCCAAATCGGAAGACATGGACATGGGGATCCCAGAATCTAACCGCAACATTGATGAAAGGCAAGTCAGTCTCCAACTTGCTAAGTGAAAATATGGAGTTCAGACCATCGCTACAAAAATTGACACACTCAGCACTATCTAGACTATCTACCCAAGCTGACAAGCTATCTCGAGAAGACATAGCTCCAAACCAAAGATGAAGAATGACAGTTGAGATCAGGGATTGAATGAAAGGACTTAAATGGAGAAACCTTCATGCAAAGGGGGTATTGATAGGCTAAAATAGAGCAACGGTGGCCTAGGAGACAAAACCCTAAAACTTCGACATTTTGGTCACTGTGATGCGTCGTACGACTAGTGCATCTTGCATGTTACAGTACATGCGCACAAGCATGACGTGTGTGCACATCTCAGTCTAGTGAAAGAGTTGGGCTTATTAAGGGACATGGCATACCAGAGATAGTGGGGGCATTCCAGCATCCGTGCTTGAGTCCTTTTAGGTTGTTTAGGGTGTTTGTTCAAGCATTTTTTAGCTATAATTTTGTTTTTTGTTTTATGCAAAAGAGTCTCTACCAGATACATGAAAGAAACACAAAAGGCCAAGCATTTGAAAGAAATACTAAAAATTTTAAAAAGGAATTGGATTTCATTGCATCACTATATGAAATGTACATAAGTTTTTTTACAAAAATATGAGGCATCCCCTAATAACATCCGATACAAGTGTTTCTAAAAATGAAAAGAAAATACAAAGCGCCCTGAGATGGACCCTCCTCATCATCATCCTCCTCACTATTAGAGTCAACATAATCCACATTGGAGTCACTCCCTCCACCAGCACCTCTCGCATGCCCAGACGAACCGACATCTTGCAAAGAATATGAGAAATACTCATAATAAGTTAGAGTAATTGGGATCACTAGAAGAATACATGTCTTACAATACGAGTACCACTCTCGTATCCCCAAACCATCTCTACTAGGCCTGCAACTATCCTTTAACAAGGCTCAACATATGCATGGGGGATCTATATCAAAAAAAAGGATAAAGATCAATACTGATGAAAGGTAAAGGCAAAGAAGGCACGAACTTAAAACACAAACGGACACTTGCTTCACTCCGAGAAAGAGATGATAAGGTACTATGGCCAGCTCTATGATAGGGAATGTTACTGTGCCCTCTCTTACCATCACCAAGATAGTAGAATGCATCACTGGCAGGCCTTCCACTATCGCAGCACCCATGTCTCCAATAAGCATCGCACCCAGAACCAGAGCAGGAACCTAGCCTCATCGTCCACCTTGACCAACTGGAAAGATAGCAGGGGCATGTGCAACTATGACTAGCCATCCTCTCAACTGGGCCTGGACATAAGCCACATAGTCCCCATAATCAGCAGCCCCTCAGCATTTGTGCCACCATGAACAAGGAGGAGCTCTTCCTCAGTGAAAGAATCCCCTGCCTT
This sequence comes from Camellia lanceoleosa, assembly GCA_025200525.1. Lineage (NCBI taxonomy): Eukaryota > Viridiplantae > Streptophyta > Magnoliopsida > Ericales > Theaceae > Camellia > Camellia lanceoleosa. The sequence goes on along the minus strand of CM045766.1, from coordinate 43,793,595 downwards.
CATGCTAGCCAAGGGAGATGGCAGAATCCGTGGGTGGACCATGCCCGAAGATTGACGATAGACCTGCTCAACCAAGTACTAGACTCAACAAAATGGTCCCTTCAACAAGAGTTGTTGTTGGGTAGCCACTTGAAGGACTGTAAAGGATAGTACAATGATTAATATATCATAGGGAGCAGAATCAAATCAGGCATAATATGGGAAAAATGATGAGACTCACATGGTTGTGGGAGATGGTGTCGAGTATCTATTGGTACTCGGTGACGGTAGAAAGAAGGGAGATGTTGTCCGTCCCTATGGGCTCTTCGATAATAGATGGCTCGAGGAAAGACATCGGAGGAGATGCCTTGTACCTCGGAACCCACCTCAGAAATATAATTGAAAAACCATATCTGCAGGCAAGCATGAAGAATAGATAAATCAGATAAACAAGAAACAGATAACTGGTACAAAAAGATAGACATGTTATAAGGAAGAGACAGTAAACAATGGATCTCCCACAGGCACCTGCATCTACCTAGGTCGGTACCTTGGTAATGTCAGACAGCACTCGCATAACCATACATGGTGGCCAAAGCAGCACCACCCCCCTAGTCACACTCCCTGATTTGGTCCATATCCATCATGGAGGCCAACAGACAAAAATGAACCATGTTAGACATATTTGTGAATAGAACACTCTCGGATAGGTATAGCAAGAAGCCCCTGGTGCAATGAGAAATTTGGACATGAGAGATATGGTTATGGTAATGGAAACAAATATAGAACCACTGGTACGGAACCAACCCGCCCTCATGAGGTGGAGCAATGCCTAGGAAATGCCTCAGAGTGTCATCCCGATAAGTAAGGTCTGGGTTAATCAGCACAAGGAGACTAGACAGCATTGTGAAGTCCTTTGATGTCATGGTCATTTCATCACAGCTAGAAAAGTGAAAAGTATCTATGGTGTTCCATCGCCTCTCCATGGGAGCTGTCTGCAAGCCTTGACTAAATCGAGTATTGCCCAAGGATACACACAAGGGTCCTAGACCATACCCATCTACCAGAGTCTTAACGCTCATCGACAAAACTGGATACCACTCGGCTATGCTAGATATGGAGTCGAAACGATGAACAATATGGGAATGCTCCTACAAAACAAAGTGGAGATGAGTGAAACCAATGAAAAAAAAGAGTAAGACAGAAGTGACAGAAAACATGTAAGTAAAAGAAGGGAACCATACCCTGTAGCCCATATAAGATAAATGTTGCTCAAGCTCACAAAGAACCACCGAGCAAGGGTTGATTCCGTCTACCTCAAGGAACCTATCCATTCCGGCCCACACGGCATGGGTAGGAGGCATGTAAATGGCATGGTCAAAAATAGAAAATTGTCTAGCCATGAAGTAATCTGCCGCAAGCAACACAATGAGAAGCAAGGAAAAAAGTGGCAAAAAAATAGTGGGACAGGGTGCAAAGATGGCATGAATAATGACAAAGTGCATAAAACGGGACAAAAGCTTAGGCACTTGTGTGTCTATGGACTATACAAGGCAATGATGGCAATGTGACGGCTTGCATGGGTAAATATTCACATACACAAAGCAAACATGCAGGGAAACTCTTGGCGTTTATGGAAATAATCAAAAAATTAATCTAAAAGCTTGTATAAAGCCATAAAAACATGCAACAATGAAGGAAAGCAACAAAAATGGTAGAGAAGAGGTGAAAATACTTAGGAATGAATAAGAAGTAGTCAAAACTCGAAACCATTCAGTCAAAATAATGGCCATGGAGTGAAGAATATGAAAAGACGAGCAGAAACTCGAACCATTGAGCAACTATAGAGCACTGGAGCCGGGAAAGGGAAAGCTAGGGAGAAAGAGAAAGGATTTTTGGATGGGAGAGTGAAGGAAATGAAAGCATATAAGTATTTTAAGCCCTTTGGGTCATGATAGAACTGCATATGATGGTCAAGTGTGCACACACACGTTGTTTGTACGTGTGCACATCGGGCAGATAGGCTCATGCATATTTCTATGATTGGCTCGCATGCATGGCCAACCTGTTGAACCCTTTAAATACCCTCAAGGCACAGGTACGTTCTAAACTCAAGCTTAGGTATTGGCACGACTTTCAAGGCACATCATTGGCATGTCTTTTGAGAAAAATCACTTTGTTATCTCAAGCATTGGCATGCCTTTCGAAGCACAATTATTTTATCATTTATAGTAATTGGCACTAACACACAAATCACTTGGCATGGTAGGAATATTCATCAAAACCACATTTGGCATCATGACAAAATAATTGGCAAATTTTCGCACCCACTTGACAAAACTTGGCATGTGGCACCCACTTGATAAAACGTGGCATATGGCACCACTTAATGCGTGTTAAAAAATGCCTAGCACCGCTTAATACATCATGGTAAAGTCAAAACCACTATGTATCACTTAGCACCCATTTAAACCATCATGTCTTGCTGATACAAGCATGAAAACGAATCACTTGGCATTTAAATTCCCATGTCTTGCCAATGTGAGCATGGAATAGCATCTAAACCTTCATGTCTTGATGATGAAAGCATAGAAAGGAATCACTTGGAATTTAAAATTTTTACGTCTTGCCGATACGAGCGTGGAATAGCATCTGAACCCCTATGTCTCTCTGATGCCAGCATGGAAAGCACCACTTGGCATTTAAAATTCCCACGTCTTAGCGATGCAAGAATGTAAAGGCACCAGTTGGCATTTAAAATTCCGACGTCTTGCCGATGTGAGCGTGGAATAGTATTTACGCCTCCATGTCTTACCGATGCGAATATAGAAAGGAATCACTTGGCATTCAAATTCCCACGTCTTGCCGATGCAAACGTGGAATAGCATCTATGCCTCTATGTTTTCTTAACCATGTGAGCATGGAAATGAATCACTTGACATTCAAATTCCCATGTCTTGCCGATGCGAGAGTGGAATAGCATTTAAACCCCCACATCTTGTCTATGTGAACGTAGAAATAGCACCCAATAAACCCCCATGTCTTGCCGATGCAAGCATGGAAACAAATCACTTGCCATTTAAATACCCACATCTTATCGATGCAAGCGTGGAAATGGCACCCAATAAACCCCCTATGTCTTGCAAATACAAGCACGGAAAGACACCACTTGGCATTTTAAATTCCATATCCTGTCGACGTAAGCATGGAATAACATTTAAACCTTCCATGTCTTGCTGATGCGATCATGGAAAGGAATCACTGGACATTTAAATTTCCACGTCTTGCCCATGCAAGCATGAAAAGGAATCACTTAGCATTGAAATTCCCACGTCTTGTCAATGTGAGCATGGAATAGCATCTAAACCTCGATGTCTTACTGATGTGAGCATGGAAAGGAATCACTTAGCATTTAAATTCACACGTCTTGCCGATGCGAGCATGGAATAGCATCTAAGCCTTCATGTCTTGTGGATGAGAACATGGAAAAGGCATTACTTGGCATTTAAAATTCCCACGTCTTCTCGATGTGAGCATGGAATAGCATTTAAACCCCTATGTCTTGCCGATGAGGGCATAGAAAAGGCACTAATTGGCCTTTAACCCCCACATCTTGCCCATGTGAGCATGGAAAATAAACCCCCACGTCTTGCTGATGCAAAAATGGAAGGGCACCTAACAAACTGTGTGTCTAGCCGAACAAGTGTGGAAAGGCATTCATTAAACCGCATGACTCGTCGATATGAGCACAAAATGGCACACAGTGGCTCACCCTTGCTTCGTCGATATGAGCACAAAATGGCATATATTGGCATCATTGGCATCATAATGGCATTATTCCAACCACATTGCGGTGTGTTATTCAAAATAGCTCTCCATGAAAATTTTTTGCTGGATTTGCACAACCTGGAAAAGAATGGAAAGGAACTTGGCATAGGTATGACAAGGTGAGTGCAGAAGGTATCACCCACTCTCCTCCCTTTTTATGTGAATGAATGCAACAAACATTAAGTTTTAAGTTCCTTAAATTGATAATGCTAAATAATGTGAAAGAACGTTTTCGAACTGTTAATAAATTTTTTGCGAGGACAGTTATGGGTAAGCTTGCCAACATAAAGTTTGATTGTATGCATAAGATGTATGCGCATGTCATTGAATTGTCCAACTTGACTGCTCCATTAAAAAATTTAAAAATATTTGTGAATGAGTTTGTTTTCGTGCAATTTATTTTGAATTGTTTATCTCTTTAGTATGAATCATTTATATTAACTATAATTCTATGAATAGTAAGTAAAAAGTTAGAAAATTGACTAGTATGTTTATTTAAGAAGAGACAGAACTTAAATAATTGAGATATCATTTATTAATCTTGTAATTCAAGGAGTCGAAAAAGAAAGGGAGAATGCTTATAAAAGTACATAAAGAAATAGTCACATAAAGAAAATGAGTTTGCTCCAAAATTTCAGTCTTATAAGAAAGAAAATGGCTATTCATGTTTTCTTTTCTTTTTTTTTTCTTTTTTTTCTTTTTTCGATGCAAGATAAAGTATTGTAAATACCTCTTTTGTTAATTTTGGTATTATTTATAATATTTTGAATAAATTAAAATTTTAATGATTTCTCAAAAGTTTAATTTATCTTGCATCATATGTTGTTCCTAAATATAACTTGATAAATGAAAACTCCTCAAACTTGTAGCATAAAAGATTGTATTATTTTTCTTAAAAAAAAATAAAAATAAAATAAAAAAGCTATAAAGGCTGGCAAAGATAGGATTATTTTGAATTTAGATTTTATTTCTTTTAGTGGGAGTATAGGTTGCATTAAAGAAAAACAATTTATCACATTAAGTAAAGTGCCACAAGATATACAGGGCTTCTTCATATATATTACCTAAATGGACATTAATGTGCCCTTTTGGCACTTCATGTTTGATAAATAAAGTTATTTTATCACTTTTATAGATGAATTTTCATTTTATGATTTTATTTATTTATTGTATAAAAGATTTCTAGTAAATGGACACCATTAATGTGTACATTATCAAGGCAGAAATGCAATTAAATAAAAATGTGAAAAACATAAAGATAATGCGAAGCACAAATCTATTTGTTAAACTCTATGAAAGGCATAATGCCTCAGTAGAATGATGTAATTAAGAAACATTATTGTACTTTAATGAATATGACCAAGAGTATGTTACGTAATTTCTAAATACCCATAATATTGTGGATGTATATCATTATGATTTATTGTTTTCATATAGAATCTGGTTTCTAGTGAGGCAGTTCCAAACACTTACTTTGAACTTTGAACTGTGAACAGGAGGGAAACCGAACTTAAGACACATGCATGTTTGGGGTTGTCGACAAAATTATAATTATTGATCCACAGGAAACGAAATTTGATTTTAGAATAATCACTGGTTATTTTGTTGATTAACTTGAAAATTCAAAGGAAATTAGTTTTATTATCTTGGCCATAGTACAAGAATTGTAGAAACCGATAATAACAAATTTAATAAGAATAATAAAATCAGTGGGAGTGATAAATCATGAAATGTGATTATTCAATAATTTTGGGTACAAGTATCATTACCCATAATTTTGAAGGAAATTGTCGTTCTTATAGTTGTTAAACAACTTAATGTTTCGGAACAACAAATGAATAATCAATTACTCCATAATACAATTATCACCAATGAAAAGTTGTAGAAGAACCACAAGAAATAATATTTAGAAGATCTCATAAGGTAAAGAGATTTGTCATTTCAAATGATTATGTGGTATATCTATAACAATCTTATTATAATATTGGGATAAGTAAAGTCTCAATTTTATTGTCACAAGCCATAGAAAGTATTAATTTAACTAAATGAATTGAAGTCATGAATGATGAGTTGAAATCAACAAACCAGAATGAAATTTGGGATTATATTGAATTGCCTAAGGATACAAAAATATTTATTGTTCTATGTGCAATATAAAATGATATAATGCTAGATATGTGGTCAAATATTTTACTCAAAAAGCAGACATTGATTACGGTGAGATATTCTTTTTCCACTTGCATTTTAATGGGCTGATTAGAATTATTATGTTATTAGTAACTTATTATGGTATTGAGTTGCATTAAATGTATGTGAAAATTAATTTTCTGAAAGAGAGTTTAGACAAAGAATTTTGTGTAGATCAACTCAAAGGTTTCTCTATTGAAGAAAATGAAAATGTGACTTGCAAACTTAAGAAACCAATTTATGGATTTAAATAAGCTTTCTAAAAAAAAATTGTATCTTAAGTTTTATAATACTATTTTTCCTTTGGATTTAAAATATATATATATATTTACTAAGGAACATATCCAAAGATCAATGGGAGAAAGTTTATATTTATGATTTTGTATGTTGATGATATTTTGCTTGTCAATAATGTACGTGATTTATTGCACGAGTTAAAAAATTTCTCTTTAAGAACTTTGAAATGAAATATATTAGTAAAACAACCTATGTGATAGAAATTTAAATATTTCTAAATGAATCATGTGAATTGTTGAGATTGCCTCAGAAGATATATATTAAAAGTTCTATAGAGATTCAGAATGAAAGAATATTCACATAAAATTATCCATGTTTCAAAAGGAAATAAGTTCAGTCTTATGCCAAAATAATAATAATAATAATAATTTATAAAATCAATTGGAATGAAAACGATTCTTTATACATTTATTGTAAGAAGCTTAATGCTCAAATAAGAAAGTAATAAGGTAATCATAAGGAATAAAAAATTACTTGCTCACATTTATAACATCTGATAATCTTGAATTGATTGGTTACATAGATTCATACTTTGGAGGATGCATTGATAGTAGAAAGTTCACTTTTGATTATTTGTTCTTATTATGCGAAGAAGAAATATCCTGAAAAGTGTGAAATGAACTATAGTAAATATCTCCCATGAAAGTTGAATTTGTGGTGTACTTTGAGACCGCAATTCATGAATTGTTATTGCAGAACTTTATCTTAGGACTTGGAATTGTCAACTTTTGTTGCCAAGTCATTGAGAATTTATTGTAATAATTTCACAATTGTTTTATTTTCTTAGAATAACAAGTATCCTAATGATGCTAAACACATAGAATTGAAATACGTTGTCGTTAAAGAAGAATTTCAAAAACAAAAAGTGGCAATAAAACACATAAGTACGTAACTTTTAAGTGCAGATCTATTGATGAAGGGATTACTCTTAAAAATAATTAAGAAACTTGCCAATTGTGTCTTGAATGTAATCCATAACAATTGTTATGATTGATTATGTTATTTGACACATTGAGATCTTATTAATTGTGTTCCTGATATATTTCATGTTATGAAATGAGTACGTACATATATAAGAATGAAAGAATGATAATAGGAATAGACTTTCATAAAAGACATTATCATTGGACCTCTTTATACTCTTCACTTAAAGGGTTATGTTAAACTAGTTACTAGTGTTGTAGTACATGGAAGAGACTATATCGCATTATTGGTGTAGAGCCGCCATGACTCACATTAAAAAACTATTTAATTATAGTATTTTGATGACGAACAAATTAAATGTAATATTGAATATGGTTTATTGTACGCCTAATGTTAACCTTGTTAAATCTTGACATAAGTTATCTTATGTGCCAAGTAGGAGAATGTAAGACTAAATTAATTATTTAGTCACTATGTTGACCAACATGATATGGTAATATGAATTAGAGATTTAGCAGGATTATGATTCCATATTTTTTGCTACAATTAATTGGTGAATAAAGAAGAACATTTTTTAAGTATCCTACTTTGATAGAACAGTGAAATCATTGTTGAATAGGAAAACTGGTCCTCTTTCTACCTATAACAGGACATTCAGACTACCCATCAAATTATTCTAAATATAACGTATTCTAAGGAGGGTCAAGAGAGAGACTTTTGTGCACTAATATTATTATTAGGTTTATGTTCAATCAGTTTTGGGTCGCTTGAAGGTTTCGCGTAATTGATCTGGGTATATTATTTATTTTCTGCATTATATTATTGTTTGTGAAAATCATAATTGTTAGGTTTTTATTCTTGGCAATCCCCTATGACTTTTTAGATGCGAATCCAACCCGAATTGTGACTTGCAGAGAAGTTTGCGGTGCTAATTCTTTCATGATTGCCACTTCGAAGTTGCTTGTCCACTCGAGCGGAGAATCCTTGGTTCCAGAAGTTTGATTGATTGCAAATATACTGTGAGGCGTGTTTTTACGCTCGAGCATACACCCTGGTTTGGAACACACGATATAGAGTCCCCGCTCGAGTGTCCATTCCCACGCTCGAGCGAACCTCGCGACCTCAACTTATATAAAATCTCAAGTTGCTCCAAATCTAGGGTTACGCTTCTAGATCTTCTTCTTGGATATTAGGGTTTATATCTGGGACTATTTTGTTAGTTTTCTTTGATGTTTGATTGAGTATTTAACTCATGGTTTAAGAGGTATACATCAAAGGGTTGTTCATTTATTCAATACTAGAGAGAGAGTTGTTCTTCAATGAATTTTGGAGAATTCGAGCCTCAAACTGTGGTGGATTTTGGAGTGGCTCATCATCGTGATTCGACATCGACGTTGTGGATTCAACATTGGGCAAGACAATTCCGAGGTGAAGACCGTGGTGGAAGAGGCATATAGGGGTTGGTTCAATTCGGGCGTGGATTCACTAGGTAATTGAGAGTACACTTGTGTAATTCCTGTTGTCTTCTTAGGGGATTGTTTTGTGGCTTTGGCCCGTGGTTTTTTATCACAATTGGAGGCGCTCCAATTGTGGTTTTTCCACATTAAAATCGTTAAGTCAATTTGTCTTGGTTGTTTGATTGGGATTGTTATCTACTGCTTAAAATTGATACATAATTACAAATCAATATCTAGGGAATTTCTAGATTTTTCAATAATAGTTCACGATTTTAAATTATAAAAGTTGTTATATGTATAATGTGGGGACATAATTTTTGAATGACAACATGTAGCCGACGTGCCACCAACGTGACAGCTGAGGTGCCACGTGTCCTGAGCATGATGCCGAGATCATCTCGGCCAGGCTGAGGTTATCTATGAAGAAATCGGAGTCCGGGATAAACAGACAGGGGACAAGAGTCCTAGAATGAGAGAAGACATCAGTTTGGGTAAAGATAAGACTCTTAGAGTGTTTATCCTAATCCTACTAAAAGTTTGAGATTAGCAGTAATCCTAAATCCATTAGAGCTAGGCTTCTATTGGGACTAGGATTGTGTTGGCTATAAAAGGGAGGCACCCCCATGGGTCTAAGGTATGTCTTTTATGCTTTGTCTAGTGAGTTAAGCACTATTGGTTATCTTTGAAAGATATTCTACTAACTTGATCGTCGGAGTGCCCCCAGGTGGACAAACCACCGTGGGATTCTTGTCTTTTTGTGACAGGTTGTTTGGGCTTAATCTATTATGCCGGTGCTCTCCAGCTGAGTTCCCCCTTTTGGTTGTGTGGTCGGAAATCAACATCCACAATTTGGCGCCGTTTGTGGAAAAGAAAGAAGAATAGATGGCCAACGACGGACAGAAAGAGAAGGTTGGGAACAACACTCCTACTAGGAGTGGGAAACCTGTAGACCTTGACGTCGAAGAAGACAACTACAACAAAGAGACTCACAATAAGAATCACGAAGGAAAGGACGTCGGCCAGGAGGGCGACATACTCAAGAAAACGGACCGAAGCGGGTATTACAACAAGGACGACCTCTAGGTATGGAAAGAAAGATGCCCACGGAGGGACAATGAGGTAAACGCCATGGCGAACAAATTACTGGACCTACAAACAATGGTCAATTTCATAATGCAAAATAATATCATGCAGCCACCGTTCCCACTACAAGATATGCCGATTCCAGCGACAAAGAAAGATGCCCAAAAAAAGGGGCAGAAAATAGTCCCTACAGTCCCCCAGCACACCAGGACCGAAAAACACTCTCACCAGCCTTCAAGGGAGGTCGGGCGAGGAGAGTTGAGAAGGGAAGAATCAAGGAGAACGCATCGCACCAAGGAAGCCGACCCCAAAGAACATCGGCATGTTCAAAGGCAGGAGTTGTGCTTTGATGCAACTAATGGGGAAAAGTCCAAGAGGACTCATAATGACACAGGCAGTAGTGCACCGCCTGGGCGGACCAAAGAGGACTTGAGGGATTACCTCCAGAGAAAGCAACAAAATGTCGAGGTAACCTCCCCGGTTAAGCCGAGAACACCATTCTCGGTAGAGTTGGAAAAATTTCAGGCCCCGAAAGGATTCACTATGCCGAGGTTCCAGATATACGATTGTAAATCGGACCCCAACCTTGACGTCGGTTTATACCTAAACTCGATGACATTGTACACTGGGAATGAGCCATTGCTTTGCGAGGTGTTCCCCTTATCCTTCGGGGAAATTGCATCGTAATGGTTTCATAATTTACCGAAAGGAACTGTAAAGACCTAGGAAGGCCTGTGTAGACAAGCCCGCGAGGGACCTCGTGCTGCAGTTCGGACTCCCTTTCGTTTTGAGTCCAAATCTGGCAAATCGTTTTGAGAAAAACAGATTTTGAAAGAAGTGCCAAACATGGACTGCTTTGCCAGATACAGAGTCGCCACCTAAATATTTTTTATGGAGAAATTTAGGAAACCCTGACTCGGTGCCAAAGGCCACGTGTCCGTCATCACCAAAGTTGCCTCAGCTCGGGAGCTTGGGTACGATTGGGAAAGGTCAGCTATGAGCACCCCCTCTCGCCCGGTCCGAAGACCGGCCTCTACTAACTGTGATATCCGATTTTGAAAACATTATGTGTTCTTATTCCGGTTATTAGCCTAGAATTACTATGTTATGCGCATAGCAAACAAATATAGACTAGATTGCCTAATTTGGAAATAAGCATTGCATATCTGTTTGTCTTGAAAAAAACACTTTGGAATTTGTTACTCGCAAGTAGGCTAAAATACGGATTTCAACGAGTTTTTCCAACTCAGACAATCCAACCTTCACCCACAGGCAATCAAACAGTTTATCTCACATAAGCAATTAATCGCATGGTAAGCATGCTGTCATGTTAACACTCACACACATGCGATATGCTAAAGCATGAAAATACTTACATCGTACTCCGTGCCAAAACAATAAACTAGTTAGCAAACATGCATGGTCCTAATTCATGTCAAATTGACTAATGCAACACATGCAGGATGCAATTAGGGTAGGCTCGGCTAACCTAAAAATGACATGTGAAATGCAATCAATTGATGCACGTATTGAATTTGGAATTGAAGCACAAATCCAGTTAGCATGTTGTACTGAGTCCGGTGCATGCAAGACAAATGTATGGATGCACGCATGCATAGCATAAGGTATGCTAATTTAAACATGCCCTAATCTACCATCATAAGCGGGTAAATAAAAGGGAAGAAAGAAGTGGGGATTGAAAGACATGCACACACACGCACCCACACTTATTACAGATTCGCCCTCGCCCGGAGGGACCAAATAAATATTACAGATAATTAACCTACAAGCTATTTAAATATTATAGTCCATCTAATTAGTTAAGCAAATTAACTAATCTAGGGAAAATAGTAAACTGCCTCGGGAGGAGAGCCTGATGCACTGCATGCTCGGCCTTGCTCGGAAGTACACTGCCATGCGCAAGCTGCCTCTGTTTTCCCTGCTATACTCCTTTGAAGACTGTCAAAGCCTCAGGGTTGCCTCTCTGAGCACTGTGCAGTACCACCGGCTGGGGAGAATGGCCACCGGCCGTAGGAGATGTTCGTCGGCCGAGAATGAATCCATCCGCCACCAATTGTTTGCCGGTCGGCACTCTGTGCAGTCGATCGGCAAAAAGTTCCTGCAGAACCTGTTTGATAGCAGTAGAGGACAGAGATTTGCATGGCAATGCAATTCAAGCCATATATGCACCAATCATGTCCTTTATCATGTTAGTGACTCAAAGGGACATGCTCCTTGGTTCTCGGACCATCAATCGTGCATTTCCATGCGTGATGGCCCAAGGGACCAAGTGTTCACATTTTGATGTCAAATGCAATGCAAACCAACAAACCAAAGGGGCCCAATTCCTATCACTAGATCAAGGAACAAGACATGCATGCTAGATGCAATGCAACCTAGGTATGCAAGCTAAGGGTGCAACATGGGAATGCAAGATGTACATGCAAGCGTGCAAACGAACATGCAAGGTAAGCATGCAAGCGAGCAAAGAATGGACTTAAACATGATTTAGGCAGCTCCAATTAGGCCCAAAACAGTGGCCATAATGCTAAGTTCATGAAGGCAAATGTACATACAAGCATGCATGGATACATGGTTCAAGACTTAAGCATAATGAAGCAACTTTCAAGCACACTCAAAAAGGGGAAACATGGACTTATGGCACGCATACTAGGCTCTAAAAATCATGCTAAAATGGTGCCAAACCAATTAAATAAAGCAAGCATATCATGCAATTAAGGTCCAAAACCTAAGGCTCACCAAAAAGGCATTGGACCACACTTATCAAGACCAAACATGGCATGAATTTAATGACCAAGATAGAGTTTTAGCACATAAAACAAAGCCCAAAAGACCACTTAGATGGCATCTAAATGACTTGAATTCAAAAGCATGCACAATGACCAAACATGGAGCATAAGGCACAACTTTTCAAAGCAACAAAGAGACATCCAAGGCAAGCATACAAGCATGTCTTAGTGACTGAGATCATGCTATAAATGATGCCAAGCTACTAAGATAACTCAAGCAACGCGTGCTCAACACTTCTCATTTTCAAAGCCTACAAGCTAACAATGCAAAGGGGCTATGCAATACATGGCAAGTATGACTAAAGAAACTTAAAACAGAGCTAAAGTATACAAAAACATGCATTAAAGCTTCACAAAGCTAAGCCTAAAACATGCTAAAACAAGGGCTTACAACCTAAGGCATGTTAAGGCAACAAAATGGCATTACAAGGCATGTATGCTAAGCAAGCATGGTGTACCAAAACCAACATACAACAATGCTATTTCATGGCAAAATAAGCATAAATAGTAGCCAAGGCATGGTCAACATGAGGCTTAGCTAGGTGCTCATTAAAGAGGCAAAAATGGCCCTTTTCAAGGACAATAAAGAGAGAGGGTGGCCCTCTCCTTCTTGGGACTTCAAGATTTCAGTGGTGAGGAGGCCCAAACACCAAAGTCCCAGAGCTCACTCAAAATAGCACAAAATGGAGCCCCTCAAGGCTTAAGAGGGGTCAAACACCTCCAAACCACAAAACACTCTAAACAAAATATTTAGAGGGCCCAAAAATAGAACTTTTTTATATTATATACTAAGCTCAAAAATAGTTCTAAGATAGGGAAAAATAGTATGCAAGAATGGGGTAAAAAGGAGCAAGATTGTTACCCTTGAAGAACCTCTTCAACAATGGTGGACCAGCTGCTCCTCCAAGCTCAAAACCACCCAAGAACCTCAAGAACAACCTCTTAGAACGTCAGTAGCCAAGGGAAGGTGTAACACTATGTGTTTGTGTGCAATAGTAAGCCTAAACACACACAAATATAAGAGAAAGAGAGATATAGATATAGGATAGATACAAAATCCTAAACCTAGAACCAGAGCTTCCTCTGAAGTTTTTCTCACTTTTTTGTCTAACCCTCATGCCAAGAGAGGAGCCCTCTTCTTATAGGCAAACCAATCTTGTAAAGCTTACGAAGGAAGCTAACAAGAAGGCCATCCCTCCATACACGTGTATGGACGGGAACAAAATGCAATACAACTGTATTAAAATATTTGCAAAAGCAAATGAACAGTAGTCGGCTGCTCAAAATTGCCATTTTGACAAAATGGACTGCCGACCGACAACAAAGAATGCCGACCGGCAATATACATTGCCGATGGCAACAAAACACCACCGGTGGCCTCTAGCCATGGTCGGTGATGTGTGGGGATGCCTCACAAGGCATTCCCTGCCCCTCCAAGGCAAAACACAAGTGTTTGGGGCAAAACCAGACACTAAACAGTCAAGTTCGGAGATCCTGAGACAAGGCGCGTAGCCGAGACCTCCGGGAACTCCAAACGAACACAAACATGGATAATCACCGGGTGTTCAAACGGTGACGTCCAAGTCTTGAGAACGGTCAAAAATGGGGTGTCTACAGTTGCCCCTCTTTGACAGAACTCAAAAGTCATAACAATGATGGGAGTGAATGTCAAAGCCCAGAGACGACCCATTTTTGACAAGGCCGAAGACTTAGACAAACAAGCAAGACAAACAAGGTATGCGCCCGAAGGCAGGGGCAAAATGCAAGACAATGCACGAAGCCACCTCCAGCAACACCACAACAACAGGCAGGCAGACCTTGAGTAATCATTGTGATTCACTCGAAGGTAAATGAGAATGAGATTAGGGGGGAAGCCCAGAAGGTAAAACACCTACAACATGTGTACCAGGTCGAGAAGAAGAGGCCTAGGGCAAACAAGAGTCAGGGACCAGTGATGTCCTTTACTGAAGAAGACCTGGAGATGGTGCAACATCCACACAACGATGCCTTGGTAGTATCCCTCCAGGTTGAGAAGTGCCAAGTGAAGCGCATCCTAACTGACCAAGGCAGCTCTTGTGACATCATGTATGTCAGGTGTTACAAGGAGCTTGGCCTTCACCCAGATGATATGGAGCAGTCCAATGGCCCAATGGTTGGGTTCAATGGAATACCGACGTGGCCACTGGGAGCAACAAGTTTGGAGGTGCAAGCTGGCACCAAAAAGATAAAAATAGAGTTCACCATAATCAATAAACCCTCCCCTTACAATGTTATCATGGGAAGGCCATGGCTGCATGCAATGGGGGCTGTTTCCTCAACATTATATCAGCTATTGCGGTTCCCAACAGAGCATGGGATAGAGGAGGTCAGAGGGAATCAACTGCAGGCAAAGATTTGCTCCGTGGCAACAATGAAATCCACCTACAGCATACGAGAACCAGAAACAGCAGAGATTGAAGACGAGGACGTGGAAGTCCTAGAGGACGTCGGCAAAGAGCCAACCGAGAAGAGTGAAGAAGCCCTGAAGAAAATCCTTGTCCAGCAAAGGGATAAAGAACGCTTCTTCCTTCTCGGCTCGGGCCTAGCCAAGGAAGAGAAAAAAATAGCTGGAGACGTTCTTGAGAGCAAATATTGAGGTGTTTGCCTGGACGCCTTACGAGATGCCTGGCATTGATCCCGAGGTCACTTGCCATTAACTGAACGTAGACAGGTTGGCCAAACCTGTAATCCAACGAGCAAGAAAACTGACGTTGATGCATGTTGAGGCAGTGGAAACGGAAGTAGACAGACTTCTGGATGCTAGAGCCATTCGAGAGGTAAATTACCCGACATGGCTATCAAATACAGTTGTGGTGAAGAAAAAGAATGGTAAATAGATGGTCTGCGTGGACTTTACCAGCCTAAACAAGGCATGTCCCAAAGACAGTTTCCTATTACCCAAGATTGACCAATTGGTGGATGCCACTTCAGGGCATGGAAGGATGAGCTTCCTGTATGCCTAGAGGGGGGTACCATCAGATAGCTATGTACCCCCCAGATGAGGAAAAGGCTACATTTATCACCCCAAAAGAACTATATTGCTACAGAGTAATGCCTTTTGGGTTGAAAAATGCAGGAGCAACTTACCAGAGACTGGCAACCAAGATTTTTAGACATCTAATTGGCAGAACAATAAAGGTATACATAGATGACATGGTCGTGAAGACCAAAGAACCAAAGGACCATCTGGAAGACTTCAAGGCAGTTTTTGACATCCTTAAAACATATCGGCTCCGACTCAATGCATTGAAATGTGCATTTGGAGTCGGGTCTGGTAAGTTCTTAGGATACTTGGTAACTAGAACAGGTATTGATGCAAGCCCAGATCAGATTAAGGCCATCTTAGAACTGAAGAGGTCGACATCGGCAAAACAAGTGCAGATGTTGACTGGAAGGGCTGCAGCCCTGAATAGGTTCATAAGCAGGAGCTCTGACAAGTGTAAACCTTTCTTCAGCCTAGTAAAGAAAGCCACAGACTTTTTATGGACCGAGGAGTGCGAAGCCGCCTTGGCTGACTTGAAGAGCTATTTAACCACAGCTCCAGTTCTCTCAAACCCAGTACTTGGAGAGGAGTTGTTCCTATACTTGGTATTTTGAGCATCACGATGAGTCTGATAGTAGTCAGAGAAGAAAATGGAGAGCAAATGACAGTTTACTACGTGAGTAAAACCCTGGCAGATGTAGAGACCAGGTACTTGACCTTGGAGAAGTTAACACTAGCTTTAGTAATGGCTTCCAAGAAGCTGAATCATTACTTTCAAGCCCAAAGAATTGTGGTGTTGACTGAGCATCCTTTGAGGTCACTGCTACAATAGGGAGATCTAACAGGCAGAATAGCCAGATGGGCAGTGGCCTTGGGCTAATATGACCTGGAATTCAAATCCAGGACAGCAATCAAAGGTCAAGTCTTACCCGACTTTGTGGCCGAATTCACACCAGACATCGCCATACATCGGGCTCCGTTGAGCCGAGGTATGCAACGACCAAGTGAACAAGAAAGAACCCAGCAGGGGACAGCCGAACAAAGGAAGGAAGAGAAACTAAGGCCCTGCAGCATTTACATCGGTGACTTCTTCCGGTTGTTTGTTGATGGGAGTTCAAACCGACAAGGAGCGGGGGCAAGAGTAGTACTAGTGTCGCCAGATGGGCAGATACTGGAACAATCCATTCGTTTGGGGTTTAAAGCCTCAAATAATGAGGCAGAATACGAAGCACTAATCGCAGGGTTAAAGCTGGCAGCAACCATGGAAGCCAACGAGGTAATAGTCTTCTGTGACTCCCAACTCATAGTCAACTAGGCAACAGGCGAATATGCAGCCCGAGATGAAAGGATGACGGCCTATGCAAAGGAAGTGGGCAAACTAGTAGCCTTATTTCAAAATTGCCGACTACAGCAGGTAAGCCGAGATGACAACAGCCACACCGATGCTCTGGCCAACCTGGCTAGTGCAATGAAGCCTGGAGAGGTAAGAACGATATTGGTTGACTACTTGCCCGGTCCAAGCATAGAACCACTGAACGCAGAGCGCGAAGTAATTTGTGTGAAGATGGGACCAAGTTGGATAAATACAATAATAGTATTCCATAGAGATGGGAAGCTGCCAGATGACCAAAAAGAAGCACACAAGATCAGACTGAAGTCGGCAAGATTCAGTTTGACAGCAGAAGGACATCTCTACAGAAGATCTTTTACTAGACCCCTTCTGAAGTGTGTGCATCATGCACAGGTTGAAGATTTTCTGTACAAGATACGTGAAGGAATATGTGGAAGCCACGCTAGGGGCAGGTCACTTGCTCATAGGGCCATTACACAAGGGTACTGGTGGCCCTACATGCAGAAAGATGAAGACACCTATGTCAAGAAGTGTGAAAAGTGCCAAAGGTTTGCATCTTTGATACACGAACCAGCAGCAGACTTAAACCCAGTATCCAATCCTTGGCCGTTTGCCCAATGGGGCATGGATCTTGTTGGAAAACTACCTCAAGCAACTGGGCAAAGGAAGTACCTGCTGGTAGCAACAGATTACTTCACCAAGTGGGTAGAAGCTGAACCCCTTGCCAAGATTCGAGACATGGATGTGAAAAACTTCATATAGAGGAACATCATCACCAGGTTTGAGATCCCAAGAGCAATAGTTGTAGACAATGGAACACAATTTGACAGTACGCTAATCAAGAGCTTCTGTGCAAAGTTCAAAATCAAGAATTACTTTTCGACCCCAAGTTTTCCTCAAAGCAATGGACAAGCAGAAGCGTCCAACAAAGTTATCTTGGATGGGATTAAGAAAAGGCTGCAAGCAGCAAAGGGAAAGTGGGTGGATGAGTTGCCCAGTGTACTTTGGGCATATCGGACTACGCCGAAAAGATCAACGGGGGAATCCCCATTGCCATAGCTTATGGCACAAAAGTAGTAATTCCACTAGCGGCATCCCAGGGATCAGAACCCAGGGAGTAGAGAATGGGACCAATGAGGCATTCTTAGCCTGAGATCTGGATCTGCTAGAAGAAATAAGAGAGAAAGAAGCAATTCAGCTGGGGGCATACCAAC
The DNA here is from genome assembly GCA_025200525.1 of Camellia lanceoleosa. Lineage (NCBI taxonomy): Eukaryota > Viridiplantae > Streptophyta > Magnoliopsida > Ericales > Theaceae > Camellia > Camellia lanceoleosa. The sequence continues at coordinate 43,775,443 of CM045766.1, read as the reverse complement.
AACAGCTTGCCAGAGCTTATAATAAGAGGGTCAACCCAAGAGAGTTCCAAGTCGGTGACATCATCCTAAGTAAGGTCGTCGGCAACAAGAAAGATCCCAGAGAGGGCAAGCTTGGCCCGAATTGGGAGGGATCCTATAGAATCATCTCGGTATTGGGCAATGGGACACATTGGCTTGAAGATAGCGAAGGCAAAGAGTTGCCAAGACCCTGGAATACTTGCAATCTGAAATTTTTCTATCATTAGACTTTCTTGTTCTTTGTTGTGAGCCGAAGTAATAATAAAGTTTTAGCTTGATTTTTTACACTTGTGGCTGATGAGATACTTGACGATGTTTGTGGAATACATGCTTAATGAGAACCCAAGTGGAACTTAAATTCACATTAGGGGGTAGAGACCTAGAGAATGGTACTTGGAAGGTAGAATTTATAAGCTAAAATATGTTTAACGCTTGTTGAAATTTAAACCTACAAGTTGAAGTTAAACCGTGGTCATGTTTAATGCTTGTTGAAATTTAAATTTACAAGTTGAAGTTAAACTGAGATCAAACTGAAGTCATGTTTAACGCTTGTTAAAATTTAAATTTACAAGTTGAACTTAAACAGAGGTCATGTTTAACGCTTGTTGAAATTTAAATTTACAAGTTGAAGTTAAACTGAGATCAGGTTTAACTCTTGTTGAAATTTAAGTTTACAAGTTGAAGTTAAACTGAGGTCATGTTTAACACTTGCTGAAATTTATTAGATTTACAAGTTGAAGTTAAACTGAGGTCATGTTTAACACTTGTTGAAATTTAAATTTACAAGTTGAAGTTAAACCAAGGTCATGTTTAACTTTTGTTGAAATTTTAAATTTACAAGTTGAAGTCAAACCGAGGTTGAGTTAAAGGAAGATTGGTTTAAACACTTGCTGAAATTTTTAGAAAAATTGTACAAGTTAAGCCAAGGTTGAAACGAAAGAAGTACTTGCGTACTTGCCGAGATAAAAGCGTTGGTTTGTATAACTGAGGTATATCACCCCGAGAAGATTACACAATCAAGGTGTACTTTGAAGACATGCAAAATATTCTAAGTATAAGAGTCATACAAGAGTAGAAAAAAGAAGACAAACATTCAAAGAAGAGATCAAAGAATGCATTCAGAGAAGAAAGAAGGCATTTCGGCCTAAAATTGAAAAGTAATTGTTTAGACTACAAAAGTGGCACGTCGGCCGAATTAAAGCTTACATAGTTCTAAAAAAAAGGACAAAGTACAAAGTACAAAGAGTAAAAGAACGAAACGTCAAAACTACTCGGCGTCGGCGGCAGGTTGTGTCTTACCCCCAGAAGACAGTTGGGAAGACTTCTCGGCAGCCTTCTCAGCCGCGAGCTCAGCATCAATCTCCCGAAGAGTTTGATCGAGGCTCTTCTCGGCGATTGGCACCTTGGAGTTTGTCTTCTGAGAGGAGGCATCTTTAGAGATTCACCCTCCTCATCCTAAGACAAGTCTACGACTTGCCCATTCAAAGTAGAGGACTTGGCCCTAGCAAACTTCCTTCTTTTTCCTCACCAAAGCTTCCTCCTCAGACTCAGAATCGTCTTCGGATTGGTTTGGAGTAGGGAGGAATGACAGAGGGAGGACGTCGACATTCTTAAGGGGGGAGTCCTCGAGGACGTCAAGCTTTTTGAGGGCAGCCATCCAACCAAGGGTCAAACCCTTGTTGCATGCCTGCCTCACTTGCCTTTTGTTGTCCTCCTTGACGTCGGCCGCCCCCTCAGCATACACCTTCTCATCAGTGGCCCTGATCTCGGCCTCTTTTGTGGCCAAGGCATACTGAAGGTCTTTTTGGGCCTCGGCCATCTTTTCCTCGGCCTCTTTCTTTTGCACCTTAAGAACCTTCTTAATGGCCTCAACAGTGTTTTCCTTTTTCTCGGTCGCGTCCTGAGCTTTTATAGCTGCCTCGGCTTGATCTGCCAAGGTCTTCATCTTGTCCTTGGCCTTGTTAAGGGACTTCTGTAAAGCGGCGACGTCCCTAATCTTGTTGGCCAACTCCTTCCTCATTTCAAAAGCTTGCATAGAGAAGGAGTGGGCATACTGAATCGTCTGAAAGAAAAGGGACAGAACAAAAGTTTGTAAAAATCCTCTAACTATGGAAAAATAGAGAAAGAAGAATACCAAGTGTAAGGGACTTACTTGAACAGAATGCTGGAGCATCAGAGCGAAATTTTCATACTCGCTCATGTTGGCGTTTCGGTTAAGATCGTTTGGAAGGAGTAAAGCTGTAGGGAGGGTGACGCCGACTTTGAGGTTAGTCGTACTGTCGCCAGCTCTGACCGGCTTGTCCTCGATGGTGATCAAGGGGCCCCAGGGGGCATCTGGTTTCATTGGCCCCGAGATTGTGGCCGACTCAGACCTTGGCCTTTTTGACCGAGTGGATTGGGATGGTTTGGCCTTAGTGGGCCTCTTCTCAACGGTGGAAGGGGTCTTTTCACTCACAGCCAATTTTGAAATTGGCAAGGTGTCCTCAGTATCAATCTGGGTCCCCATTGCCTTTGGCCGAGCCTTCTTCAGTCTTTTTTGTTTCGGCTTTGGTTGAGGCTGAGATGGTGCTAGTTGAGCGTTAACAGTGGTAGGGATGTCGGCCAAAAGATCTTCTGCAACTGCCGTCTTGTGACCCATCTCGGCAGAAATTTTAGTACGGCGTCGGCGTTTGCGTTGAGATGGAGGGATCAGGTATAAAGCCGAGGTTGATGGTTGTTCGGCTAGGTCCAAGGTTGACCCTTGATCTGGCCGAGTTGATGAAGTTGTTAGAGGTGTGGTGGCGGACGGAGAACATTTTCTTTTTTTTCTTTTTCGGGACGTCGGGAAGCACCGATTTGTAAGTCGGAATGAAGTTGAGCAGTAGGGGGGCTCTCCGTTTCTGGACTGGCAGATCCAATAGCTTTTTCAAGTCCTTGCTGGGAAAGAAAGACTTGCGCAAGCTCTTTGGTGGCTGTGGAAGAGCTACAAAAAGAAGAGCATAGGCGTTAGAACAAAGTATTTAAAACTTAGAAAAAAGCAAGGAAATGTGACACTTGGCTCTTACCATCTCCTTCCCTGAAAACTGTTCGGCTTAGGGGATAAAGGTGGAGGTCATCATTTGGTTGAAACTCCCAGTTGCCCGAGACGATGAAGTAATCGTCTCCAGTACCCTTGTTTGAGTTTGGGAGGTTGGCAATGAGCTTGTACTCAGTGGACCTCGGCTTGAGGTAATAGATGTAGCCTTTTTCCGATTTCAGGCGACACATGGTGTAGCATTACTAGATGTCGGCAAGGGTAACCCTAGTGTTTTCTTTCTTGGCTAGGGCAATTATACCATTGATAACTCGATAAGAGTTGATGGCAAGTTGCATTGGGTTCAATTTGTAGAAGTGGAGGACGTCTCAGAAAAAGGGTGTCAAGTGGAAACCTAAGTCCACACTCGATAAAGACTACTACTGGAAAAGGCATAAGGTCCACGTCGGGCATAATGGAGTCCTCCTCCCCTGCCAACCTGAGGTGGACGTCAGCAGGGATGGAAAACTCCTGCCTAAAATATTCTAACTTGGTCAGGGGTCTACCCTATGCTTCCATATATCCATGACATCGGCTTGATTGGAGGAGTTGGATTTCAAAATGAAGTATTTTTGTAAGGGTTTGAGGGACCTCAGACAAAACCTAAATGTGTGTTGGAGTAAGGAATTTGTATGGATATAAGGGAAATTTGTCTCAGTTCTTCCTAAAATTTGTGAGTTCTACAAACAAAACCCAAACCTAAGCCTAGGCAAATGAAGATTGAGGACAAGAATCTGGAAAAACACAAAAAAAAAAATAGAAACATGAATGCGATTCAGAATCAAGAATAGTGGTGAATCATCAAGAATACAGTGGTAAAACTTGTACAGGTGTGTAAGGCCAAGAACAGTGGCAAAAACCAATAGACATGTAAGCAGTGTGAGTATTCAAGAAAGGATTGGACAAAAACAGAATCACAAAGCAAACATGCTCAAACACATGGTGGAAATCGAGGTACAGATTAAACGATCAAAGACATTAGCAAGTTCGCAAATACGACAGAGTTCGAAGTGAATCAAGGACTAGAAACCATGAGGAATAGTGGCTTACCAGAAAATGAGGCCGGTGTGAGGGTCGCCGAAGTCAGACGACGGTTGCAAAAGCGACGGAGCGGTGAAAATCACACTGGAGGAGGTGAACAGAGCAAGTTGCAGAGCTAAAAGAGCTTGGAGCAATGGTGGAGTTGGGAGAGAGAGAGAGAGAGTTAGTAGGAAGATGAGAATGAAAAAGTGAAGAGACAGAGAGAGAGAGAGAGAAGTGGTTTTGATAAAAAAACCACAAAATGGCGGCAAAACTACAATCAATTGGTTAGGGCGACGTGCTTGTCAGACGGCACATGCAAGAACGATGCAAATTGATGGCGTGTGTCAGGTACGATCCAGTAAGGGAAGGACGCGTGACAAAAACGGTTGAATATTGTGCGTGACAGCTCATACGCGTATTGAAACTCTTGGAGTTCTTGATTTAAATGAAGCAAAGACCTCGGCTAGGAGGATGATCTCAGGCAAATAACTTGAACAAACATGGTTATTGGTTCTAAAGCATTGATGAAAACGGATTGCAGGTCCTGGTCATGTAGGGCTGAAGAATGATGACCTTGGTAATAGATGATAGAGCAAGCTTAGCCGACGTTCTGAAAGAAATGATATAGGTTCTATCACCTTAGGATGCCGAAGTAATAGAACCTAGGGGCAGTTGTAGGGACGTAATTTTTGAATGACAACATGTAGCCGAGGTGTCACCGAAGTGACAACCAAGGTGTCCTGGGCATGATGTCGAGATCATTTTGGCCAGGCCGAGGTTATTTGCGAAAAAACCAGAGTCTGGGATAAGCGGATAGGGGACAAGAGTTCTAGAATGAGAAAAGAATTCAGTTTGGGTAAAGATAAGACTTTTAGAGAGTTTATCCTAATCTTACTGGGAGTCCGAGATTAGCAATAATTCTAAATCCATTAGAGCCAGGCTTTTGTTGGGACTAGGATTGCGTTGGCTATAAAAGGGAGGCACCCCCATGGGTCTAAGGTATGTCTTTTATGCTTTGTCGAGTGAGTTAAGCACTATTGATTATCTTTGAGAGATATTTTACTGACTTGATCGTCAGAGTGGCCCAGTGGAAGCAGACCAACGCGGGATTCTTATCTTTCTATAACAGGTTGTTTGGGCTTAATCTATTCTGCCGGTACTCTGTAACTGAGTTCCCCCTTTTGGTTGTGTGGTCGAAAATCAACACTCACAATAACATCATAAATTTATTTGCATATCTTAAAATCAAAAAAGGCATAGCACCTACAGTTACTTCCCACTCACACTTCTGAAGGCATCCGAGCTGCAAGCTGGGGATCTGTGCTGGGCCTTGCTCAAGCTAAATGCTTCACAACCAAGCACATTCATGCCCGGTCCTAAATACCTACCGGGCTAAACCAACCTCTGCCCGGCCATTGCTTATCTTCTGAATCAAATGTTTGGGCTGGACAATTTTTGTTGGGTCCCAGACTTTGGGCCAAGCTAGAGTAAGCCCGGTTCCCCATGCTGGTTGAAATTTCGCTCTCACCCATAAACAGTATTAAACAAGTAATAGTAAAGGGCTGTAAGATTGTTTGGTGAGGGTGGTGGATGAAGTCATAGGATAAGACAAACACATGGAATATGGAATAAAACCCATGCATTTGAAAACATAATAACAAAGGGAGGAGCCATAGAGAGACATGTTGACCGGATATTAGCCGAATACTACCTTATTATTCTCTAATCTATATATGTGTAGCACTACCAAGTGTAGTGTAGTGTAATAGAGAGAGAGAGAGAGAGAGAGAGAGAGAGAGAGAGAATATTTACTAACACTAACAAAGTGGTAGAACAAGTTGAAATATTTTGGTTTCCCGGAGAATCTAGAGCGGATCAGGCGCTGACCGTGGCTTCGAAACTTATAATTAACAAATGATTGTTAACTTTTTCTTCTCATCGCCTTTCTGTGATCATATCCCATAAACGATTGCTATACAAAAACAAATTCAAAAGCCATTGGGAACTGAGCACCATAATTAATTAAATACACACAACGAGAGAGAATTGTATTGAGCTAACATTATACTTTTATATTAGTTGAAAATAAGAACAAAAGAAGAGAACAAAGTAAGCAGGTCTGTGCCTCGACAAGGTCACGTCCATTAGTCACGTGATCAAGATATAGCCCCACGTTGGCGCCGAGTATTATTGATCTCTCGAGGTTGTTGTTTGGTGTTGGATCAATACTCCACACCATTTACGTCCTTTCATTTATTTTATTATTTTTTAAAAATTAATACAAAAGTAGTAAGTTTGAGAGTTTGAACTAATAAAAATTAGTTGGATTACCATATCAATTTCCCCCAATACCATAATATTATTTTTCTTCTATTTAATTGTTTATGCTGTGTGTATTATAAATTTAGACAGAGAAAGAAAAATAAAGAAAAAATATGTTATGTTTGGTTTGATTTAAAAAAAAAAATTCTAAAAAATTAAAAACCAATTTACTGAAAAAAATTAAAAATAAAAAAATCAATAACACTTATTGTTTTTATACAATTTTATCTTTTGGATAGGTAACAATAGTTTTCAAAAATAAAAACATATATATTTTTAATATTTATTTTTTAAAATTAATTTCTAATTTTTTGACAAAAAAAAAAAAGAAACTTGATAATAATTTCAAATATTCAAACGAAACACCATAATTTTTTTATTCATATTGTGTTTACATTTTTCATTTTCTTTGCAAATTGGTACTAATTCAAACCCAGTTCAAATTGTGAGACTTCCCACGCGCCTCCACGGGTGGGGCTCGACAGGGACTGGATTTTAGCGCTTGGAATAGTTGGACACGGAGAGGGAATATTGGTGTTTTATGCCTAGATAATTGAATACAAATTCATTAGACAAATACAAGCCGATTGAGTATTTTTTAACAAATGGCTGATTCTGTTGGAATTCAAATATATTTGGGGTAACCATATATTACTACAAAAGAATTGTAATTGTATGTTTCATGTAAACATTACTATTGTTTGTGTTTTTTTATTTATTTTTATATATTAATTCTTGAGTGTTTAGGTCAATTTGTGCGCATCTCAGTCAGCCACGAAGTTTTAAAGTTTAAGTTAAATCTTATTTTCAAATCTTTTTGTCTTTATGGTTTTTGATTGGATCCAGTTCCTCCCCAGTTCAGAAGCAGATTGGATGGTGTTGTTGGGATACGGTAGGCCCGATTCTAGGCCAGCTCAATAATTTAAAGGGTTTAATGTGGAGAGCTCGTCGAGTATATCACCATTGCAAAAAAATCACATAAATCGGACATTGATAGCCACTTGATCTGCTTATATTTGTGTCTGCAATTTATTTTAAAAATCACAATTGCTATTAAAACAAATATAAACTAATCAAATGGTTATATATATCCGATCAACGTGATTTTTCACATGGATAATATACTTAATTAGTTGTACATATTCAACGGTTTAGATTATCAATAAGGACCTAGAATCAAGACCACCACTGCTTAATAATACCGTCCAATTCGATTTTGGACCAGGGAGGAGGGGTATTGTTATGAGTGTTGAGGGCCAGTACTTTTTCTTGATGTAATCATTAACTTATTTGTAGAGAAAAATCCGCCACATTGACAATGATTAAAATCAATGCCTTGACACTTTTTCACTTTCTGAACTTGAGATCAAAGACAACGAGTTCTTGTCGGTTAGACTGTTCAGTTGAGGGTAGTCCAATGCTTGATTCAATAGACTGAAAGTATGACTCTCAATTTAACAGCAAGGATGCATGATATTGTGTGCATTCGCTGAATGTCTTAATGAAGTTGGTAGTTGACAGTTTCTTGCTAGTATTTGCACACGATGCTTCGCCCAGGATTGTGTCCCATGTGTGTTGATATTTTAAAAGTGATGAGTAGTGGTAGAATCAGAAAATTAAATTAGATGGATACTTATTAATTACAATATCGAAAATTTTTACAAAAATATTTCACGTAAGTTTTTATGATTGATTTCGAAAAATTTTAAAAAAAATAATATTATTTATAACTAATGTATTATGGACAATATAAAAAAAAAATATTGATTTAAGTCTTAAAATAAATTATATGGTAATAAATTATTTTTTTATACAAAATTTGATTAAAAATTCAATATAATGGTAATATTACGTCATCATTAATATGTGATATCTTTTTGGGTGGGTATTAATATGTGATATCACCAACTAATAGTAAATAAACACATAGAAAATGAATCTCACATGTCAAATGTAACTAATAATCTAATAAATTTCATATCTTTATAGTGAGAATAATCATACTTACATGTCAATAATAATGACACAGCCGTTATATTCAAAGAATTTCATAAAATTTTCATAGATAATATAGTTTATAATAGTTTCTTCATTTTTAATCAAAAATCATTATTGTTCTCATAATTTTTAAAATATCATTGACATTTTACTTTAATAATATATTTTTTTATTTAAAATATTTTCTTTATATTAAAAAAAAAAAAAAAAAAAACCCACTTCCGTCCGCCACTGATGATGGGCATAATCTCACTTTTATGTACTAACCCTTGACTTGATTTACTCCCTTGCTCGAGTTCTACCGTCCAATTTGTGTATTTGGCGGCCAGACACAATGGTTGGGGAGTGCCTACCCACCACACACTTATCCTTCGTACTGTTTCATATTTTATTTTTTAAGCTCCATTCTAGGTTTACGTTAATATTTTAAATCATTCATCTCGTAATCTCAATAATTTAGATGCGTTATACAAAAAAATTAATTTCATTAGATATCACTAGATATATGAATAAATTGCATTTTATTTTTTTCTCCAAATGGATAGTTATTGTGAGTTTAAACATAAGCTTTTAATTTTATAAAATAAAAAGTGATCATCGATATCCGGTGAAATATTTTTTTGTAGAAACGGTTTTCATTTGTGAGATTACAAGATGAACGGTTTAGATTATCATTGTGGGTATAGAATGGAATCTAAAAAATAAAGTGTGACACCCCAAAATCTACATTAAGAGTTGTGGTCAAGGTCACTAATGAGTCGTATGATCAATGACCAAGTAAGATCTCAGATCCCCGAACGAGTCAAATTCACCTCCCTTCTAAGTCCAGCTTTCTTAGGTAGAAAGGTTACCTTGTTGACAGATCTTAACAAGCAGTGACGCAAGGTCTTATACGCAACGTGGAAAACTATATAATAAACATTTAGAAAAACAAACATATAATAGTAAGATAATAAATACAAAATATCTTTAGTTACAAAAAATAGTTCTATCGATATTACACCCAAAAAAAAAAAACAAAAACAAAAACAAAAAAAATTCCAAATGGACTTTTACAGGGAAAAAAAAAAAATTTTAGCTTTTCTAGGACAACTAAAAGTCTTTGAAAGTTTCTGCCTCGTTGTTTTCTACTACAAAATCCGCTTCAGTACTTGACATGAAACGCAATGAGTTTTGAACGCCCAGTAAACGCACACACACCTCGTCCCCTTTTCTCAATCTAATACACAATAGCAACTACAACAATAAGGGAAAGAAACATGATATTCAAGTAAATAACAAGGGTTACAAGATTAGTTGTTAGTAGTCTGGAAATCCCCCAAAGAGATTTCATCCTCCCAACTACAAAATCGGACACAGATTATTCAGTATACTCCCTCTTTTGCTACGTTGTAGGCCTTATCCCGGATGCCTACCGTTACACACCCTTTAGCGCCAACCAAAAACCTCAAAAGAGATAGTAAAATAAAGGTCTTGCCCATTCCCTCCTCACATCAAAACCACCTACAGTCCGAATACAACCGCTCTATTCAAGGGTTTCGAAACAACCACTTGCACAAGACTTTATCTTTAAAAAGGGAACACGTCCCGCTAACCAATTCAATTTAAACATAACATTATCTCATAACAAAACTGTTAGGACTTTTTGTTGTCAAATTCCATGGATCAAAACCAAGGCTGTAACAAGAGTTCTTTAAGAAGTTGGTTTCCTTCAAAAACAGGATTACTTTGGAGTTCTACAAGAAGTTGGTTTTCTACAAGAAGTTGTTTTTCTTTCCCAACTAGGATTGCTTTGGTTTTCTATAAATAGTTAGGTTTCTCCCAAATCTAGGCTATTTATTGATTCATTCATTGAATCCTCCAGATCTTTCTTTTTGGTTCTTAAAGGTTTATATCTGGGGATATTTTATTTTTCTTTGATGTCTTATTGAGTATTCAACTCATGATCTGAAAAGGCTACATCAAAGGTTTTGTTTGTTACACAAAAGAGAGAGTTGTTCTTCAGTTGTGGATTCTGAAGAATTCGAGCTTGAAGCTTCGGTGGTGGAATCCGGAGTGGCTCATCAGAAAGACAATTCCGTGGTGAAGATGGGGTTGGAAGAGGCACATAGAGGTTGGTTCAATTAGGCGTTATGGATTCGCTAGATAATTGAGAGTGATACCTGTATAATTCCTTTATATCTTCTTAGTGGATTGTTCTGGTGGCTGTGACCCGTGGTTTTTTTAATCACAATTGGAAGGTGTCCAATTGTGGTTTTTCCACGTAAAATCTTTGTGTCTCTTTCTCTTGATTGTTTGATTGGGATTGTTATATTCTGCAGAAAATTGATACATAATCACAAATCAACATCTAGGAGGTTTCTAGATTTTTTAATTGGTATCAGAGCGGGTCGTTCTATTTTTTTAAAAAAAAAATCTTTTAGAACGCTCTATTTTAAAAAAAAAAAAAAAAAAATTCTTTTAGAACGAGATCTTGTTTGATTTGTGATAATGGATTCAATTCGTGAGGGAAATTCTATGGTTCGACCACCCCTACTTGACGGATCCAATTATTCTTTTTGGAAAGCTCGGATGAGATCTTTTTTAAAATCTATTGATGAAAAAGTTTGGCAAACCGTCATGAATGGGTGGACTGAACCTACAATTACCGTTGATGGAGTAACTTTCCCCAAACCAATTGATAAGTGGGACACAACGGATTACCAAAATAGTAGCTGGAATAGTAAAGCTATCAATTCTCTTTTTTGCGCTGTCACTCCTGAAGAGTTTAGTCGTATTTGTAATTGTGAAGTCGCAAAAGAGGCTTGGGATATCTTACAAACTATTCACGAGGGCTCATACATTAACGCTCAAAACTTCAAAGGCTCACATCCAATTTCGAAAACCTTTCTATGAAAGATAGTGAGACCTTTGATGAATTTTATGCGAAGTTGAGTGACATTGTAAATTCCAGCTTCAATTTAGGTGAAAAAATACCAGAATCCAAGATTGTAGGAAAAATTTTGAGATCCTTGCCCGATCGATTCCAACCAAAAGTTACGGCCATTGAGGAGGCTCAAGATGTTGACAACCTCAAGCTAGATCAGTTGGTTGGAAATCTTCAAACTTATGAGGCACATCGAAATTTCAAAAAGAAACAAAAAGATCTTACTTTTAGTAGTGCTCATAAAGTGGTTGAGGATTCTGATGAGAATTGTGAGATAGATTCCAAGATTATGGCGGCTTTTGTTAAACAATTTAAAAAATCTTTTTTGAATAAAAATCCTAATCTTTTGGAATCTACTCATACTCATAAATCCAAAGGCAAAGATAAAGTCAAAATTAATTCTATAGCCAAGAAGGAGAAAGGAAAGATACAAGGGAAGTCTGAAAGCGTCCAATGCTATGAATGCCAAGGATTTGGCCACTTTGCTTTAGAATGCCCCACTCGTTTGAAGAAGAAGAAAGCCCTCGCCATCACTTGGGATGATGAATCAGAATCTAATGGAGATGAAAGTGACAACGAAGATCTAAGCGAAGAGGGACATAAGCAATTTCTTGCTTTCATGGCGGCTTCCGAAACTGAAGGACAAACAGAGTCTTTGAAGAGGTCAGTTGAGAATACCTCTAATGATGAATCTTCGGAGAGTGATCATGAAGAGCTTGAGCAAGCCTATGAAAAGCTGTATAAGGAGTCTCTTAATTTATTCAAATTGAATGACAAACTCACAAAGAAACTCAAAGCATGTGAATGTGAGAATGTCAAACTTAAGGAGGAGATTTCCGAGGCTAGGATCAATGCCATCAAGATAGCTGATGATCAACAAGTTCTTTGTGCAAAACTGTTGACTTGTGAGACAGAGAGGAATGAGCTACAGGAAACTCATGCCATGTATGAAGAAAAGATTAAATCTCTCGAGATGTCTCAAGTTGCTTTGGAAGAACTGATGATCAAGAAAGAGGAAGAGCTCAAGGTTGCCATGGTTACCATCAGTCTTTGGAACAAAGGATCAAAAACTTTGGAGGATATCATTGGATCTCAACAAATCTGTTCAGACAAGAGTGGCATTGGCTTTGGAGATAAGAGGGAGCAAAAAGCAGAGTGCTTCCACATCTCATGACACAAGAACTCAAGGAAAGGGAGGACAAAAGATTCAACAAGAGGAAAAACTTCTCAAACTCCCTAGAGTTGGTAAGGTAAAAGAAAAGAAGGTACATCCTGTTTTTATTTGTCATCATTGTGGTATGCATGGCCATATTCGCCCTTTTTATTATAAATTGCATGGGAGAATGTCTCAAAAGGGTAGAAATTCGAATACTTTTTGGGTTAGGAGACAACCTTACTTGTCTAGGCGGAATACCAAGATTTATGAGGGTGTTCACAACACCATGTCATTTACCAAGACCACTAGACCTGATTTTGTTAAAACCAAAAAGATTTGGGTAAGAAAACTTGACTTGTATTAATGTGTTTTCTTTTTTTAGTTTTTTGGGTCTCTGTTCTTTTTAATAAAAAAAAAATATGCATGTTTTGTTTTTTTTGCCTTGCTTTATTGTTGAAAAAAAAAAAAAAAAAAAAACCAAAAAGATTTTCTTAGTATGGTTTTGCAAGTTTGAATTTTTGAGATGTCCTTGGTGCATATTGGAATTGATGAGAATATCCATTACATGTTAATATGTGTGTGCTTTCTGTGATAATTACTCATTTTGGAGTGTGTGTTCTTTGATTAGTATGTCTCATTCTGTACACACTCTTGGATTAGCAAATATTGGAGTCTTTTGCCTTAGTGGTTATTTTTTCTATGGACTTCTGGCATGATATCTTTGGCTTTTCTAGAGGAATTGACCTATACTAGCATATCATGGGTGATGTTGAGTCTCTTAACCATCTTCCATCTTTTTGCATCTCCACGGCTTTCCCCTCTATTCTTTGTAGTCCAAGCATGAGGAAAAGGCTACCTCAGAGTCACCAACCAGGCCATCCTTAATTTATCCATGCTTCTCTGGTTCGGTTTCCATACTCTTGAGCGTGTCAGCCGCCAATGAATGTGCAAAATAAAGAAAAAATGTGCAAAAGAAAGAAAGAAAAAAAAATGCAAAAGAAAAGGAAAAAAAAAAAAAAGTGCAAAAGAAAGAAAAGAAAAACATGTGAAAAAAAAAGGGGAAAAATAAAGGATTCATTGATTGAGGGGGAACCTCCGCTTTTACTCACCAAATACCCCTTGATTCCTAGTGGTTTGACTTTCCTCAGTTGTGCTCAGATTTTCTTGTCAGAGGTCCAACTTTTATATTACTACTAGGATTGAATCTAGTGTTTGTCGAACTCCAAGAGTCACACACACACTTTTATCATGGGATCTATGCTTTTCACATAATGCATCACTTTCTTTCATGAGGAATCTTCTACAGACTGTGCACCTTTTGTTTTCAAGTAATTGTACTTCTTAGATAGTCTTGTGTGTTTTAAGGTACAAATCTGGAATTCCTTGCTTGCTCCACCATATTATTTTTTGTCGTTTTTCTTCTTGTTCACTGTTTTCAGTGTTTGTGATTGTTTTTAATGAGGGGGAGTTTGGTTCATCATTACCAGTATCTGATGTATATTGATGGTACAGTTGGATTGTTACTATTTTGTTTATGGATTGATTTATATTTTGTTTATTTAATCCAGTTCCACATATTTTGGTTGGCTTGTGTGTGGTTATTTTATTTCAGGATAATTGTTCAAGAGCATGGATTTGAGTGTTGGTTCATAGTTGGTGGTGCTGCTTGAGAGATTTTGTTAGAAAATTTGTTTTAGATTGGTTTTATCTAGGATTTGACAAATGGGGAGATTGTGAGGACTTTTTGTTGTCAAATTCCATGGATCAAAACCAAGGCTGTAACAAGAGTTCTTTAAGAAGTTGGTTTCCTTAAAAAACAGGATTACTTTGGAGTTCTACAAGAAGTTGGTTTTCTACAAGAAGTTGTTTTTCTTTCCCAACTAGGATTGCTTTGGTTTTCTATAAATAGTTAGGTTTCTCCCAAATCTAGGCTATTTATTGATTCATTCATTGAATCCTCCAGATCTTTCTTTTTGGTTCTTAAAGGTTTATATCTGGGGATATTTTATTTTTCTTTGATGTCTTATTGAGTATTCAACTCATGATCTGAAAAGGCTACATCAAAGGTTTTGTTTGTTACACAAAGAGAGTTGTTCTTCGGTTGTGGATTACAAGAATTGAGCTTGAAGCCGGTGGTGGAATCCGGGTGGCTCATCGAAAGACAATTCCGTGGTGAAGATGGGGTTGGAAGAGGCACATAGAGGTTGGTTCAATTAGGCGTTGTGGATTCGCTAGATAATTGAGAGTGATACCTGTGTAATTCCTTTATATCTTCTTAGTGGATTGTTCTGGTGGCTGTGGCCCGTGGTTTTTTTAATCACAATTGGAAGGTGTCCAATTGTGGTTTTTCCACGTAAAATCTTTGTGTCTCTTTCTCTTGATTGTTTGATTGGGATTGTTATATTCTGCAGAAAATTGATACATAATCACAAATCAACATCTAGGAGGTTTCTAGATTTTTCAAAAACTCATATGATCGAAACCCCATTAGCCACCCCATCAAGTTTTCCGTTTAGATTAACGTTTTAAGTTAGCTAGCACAAGCAATTGAAATAAAATTTCATAGATGTAAGCATCACCAAAGGACTAAATAAAAGGTATATTACCATAACATATGCACTATCATACCAAGACATGATCATATATTAATAAGCATATTCATGAAGAAAAGAGCATAAAACACCAATGCAAAACTAAATTTTTTCAGTTCCATTCAAAAATTAAAATCAAAAGGACCATTTCAGATTTTTTCCAAGGTTGGCCTTCCTATGAATAGTAGACAATTTCATCTAGTTTTCAGAACATTTTTTCAGAAACAAAATATCTTTTCTTGTGAGGCCCCTAAAAATTTTAATTTCTTAAAAGTCCCTTATTTTTAAATTATTTCCTTGAAGTCCCTTAGTTTCTTAATTAATTGTAACCCTAGGATCAAAATACATGCGTCAACAAAAAACCGCAAACCCTAATCGATTTCAGAAACTTAGAAATAATTTCTGATATTCTAATTGACTCCTTGAATATGAAATTACCACTTGAAAACCCTACATTTTTTCGGACTTTATCACATTTGTCGGTTCATTGCATTTTTGCTTGAAACAAGAAATCCAAACCGAATTAGACTCTCTAACCCCAATTTCATTTAATTCTACACTAAAATAAATGGTCCAATTCATAAATTAAACCCAATGCCCTCATATTTTTCTTAAATCACATTTTGACCCCAAACTAGTATCCTTACACACATATATACATATATATACTTGTACCTTTCTTAAATAAATAATTTTATACACAAATATTTTCATATCTATATATAAAATCAACAAAAATCTCCCCAAATCTAACACAGGCCAACCATCACCCTCTCTAGGCTACAATCGTAGGTAGTTTAAGACAAATCCCATAAATCATGGAAAAAGTATCATTGGTACCCTCAAATCAAAGAAAATTATTTTGTACTTGTAACTATCTTGGTTCTATTTAAGTCTAACCCTAACTAGATCATGCCATAATACATGATTAGGCTCCCTAATGATCCTTTATTCCATTACATTCCAACTAAATACATCTTAATTCCATTCCATTCCATTCCAACCAATGGGCATTTTGGACCTTTTATACCAATTTTATTATAAAAACACCACCACCCTCCACATGTTACACATCTCATACACTCACACACCTACACATTCAGTTGAGGGAAAGAAATAAGAGGAATAGAGTGAACTTTGGTAGCAGAGGAGAGAAAAAGAGGAGACAATTGTGCAAACACTTCATTAGGCAATCAAGTAAGGCACAACACAACTCTCTCTTTCATTTTTCTTTTTCAAATACATGTTATTATAAGTTTAAAATGGAATTTTCAGATGTGTTTTAATGGTATTCTTGTGTTAAAAATGAAAGGAGTTGAGCCTTAATTCTACCCTTTTTGTATTTCTCTTAATCGGTATACGACTACCTTTTTCCATATCAAACTCTCAAAATTTCCAAAGGCACACCTTCACCTTAAATTTCTAGGTTTAATACATATTATTTATAAAGTTTTCATTGCAAGATAGGTGGAAAATTTTCCCTAGTTGACCTCTTTTCTCACCAACTTTCTTATTGCAAGAACTGTGCCAGAAAATCTATTTTACATCCAACTTTCAAAAATTCTAGAAAAATATATAAAAATCTTCTGGACCTCAGTTTTTGTAAAAATCTTCCTTAAAGAGTTATCTTTCAATTAAAATTGGTTTCATTTAAAAAGAGTGAGCGGTTTGAAAGAAAATTTGATTTTCGTAATGGTCGACGAATTTGGACAACGCTGGAGTGTTTCTTAAATAACTAAAAATCCTGAAAAGCTATTCCATTTTCGAAACATGTTCTGAAAACTAGATTAAATTCTCTACGAACCACAGGAAGGCTAGGTTTGGGAAATATCTGAAATAGCCTTTTTGATTTTAATCTTTAAATGGTATTGAATCTAGAAATTTAGTTTTGCATGTGTGTTTTATGCTCTTGTGTACATGAATATGCTTATTAATTTATGATCATGTCTTGGTATGGTAATTTCATGTGTTATAGTTATGTTCCTTATCTTCTTTATTTTAATGATGCTCATGCTTATGTGGATATTACTATCTTGTTGAGTTTGTTCTAACTTGACTTAAAACATTGATCCAAACAGAAAACTTAATTGGGATGGTATTGGGTTTTTGATCACTTGAATAATAAAGAGATGATAATGTGTTATGTATGAATTGATGGGATGTGATCCCTAATTGAAGGTTAAGTCTTGCGCAAGCGGTTGTCGCATAAACCTTAGAATGGAACAGACGTATTCAGACTCTTTACGATTGTTTGATTGGTGAGATAAGGTTGGGTCCGGATGGGACATTCAGGAGGATAAAACTTTTTTGGAAGGATAAGGTTGGATTCATGAGATAAAACCTTTTTCTTTTTGCTGTCCCTTTTGAGGCCGTACAATTGGCGCTACGCGGTATATAACCATTGGTAGGCATCCGAGGTTAGTTCTACAACAAAGCAGCAAAAAAGGGAGTTTCAAATAGTCCAGTGTCCAATACTTGTGGTTGGGAGGATGAAATTTCTTTGGGGGATTTCTAGAATACTAACCACTAACATTAAACCTTTGTTATGTATTTGAATGATATGTTCCTTTCCTCTATTAGTGAAATTGTTGTTATTGACTTGAATATCAAGCTTCACTACTTACTTACTATAAATGTGATGGTGTATTGGATTGGGAAAAAAAGGATGGGGTGTGTGTGCGTTAATTGGGCATTCAAAGCTCATGGCGTTTCATGCTAAGTGTTGAAGACTATTAAACTGGTTGAAGGCAAAGTTGAAGCATTTGAGGATGTACGGCTACCCGTAGGAGGATTATAAACTAGTTTGTAAATGTGTTTTGAGATTATAACTGATAGATCCCATATTGTATTTAAGACATGATTTTGTAATTTGTATATATATAACATTTGTAACCTATCCTTATACCCCGTCAACTCATGTAGGCCTTGTGGTAATACCGTGTCAAGATCTGTCAAAAATGTAGTTTTGCTATCTAAGGTGGTTAGACTTTGAAGGGGGGCTATTTTGACTCCTCCGACCTTCTTGAGATCTTGCTTGGTTATTATCCAAAGGACTCATTAGTGATGTTTCCTACTCTTGTAACCTTACATAAACCCTATATTTAATGGTTAATATATTATCTGATGTTCCCGACTTTTGGAGCGTCACATTTCTAGACTTTTAGTTATTGAAAAAAAAAAACACTCCAGAACTCTCTAGATTAGTCGATCGTTACGAAAATCGGATTTTCTTTCAAACTGCTCACTCTTTTTCAATGAAACCAATTTTCCTTCAAAACTAACTTTGTAAGGAAGTTTTTGACATAAGCCTAAGGTTCGGGAGATTTTCATAATTTTTCTAGAAATTTTGAAAGTTGGCTGTAAAAACTGGTTTTTTATACATAATACTCAAAATAAGAAGATTGGTGAGAAAATAGGTCAACTAAGGAAAAATTTTCACTCCTTTTGTGATGAAAACATACTAAATAATGTATCAATAACTCTGATTTTTAGAGTGATGGTGCGTCTTTGGAAATAATGCGAGATATGAGAAGAAAAAGATAGTATTGCATCTATTAAGAAAAAATGTAAGTAGAAGAAGGATCAAAGCTCAACTCATTAGCTCTGAACATATGAACACCATTACAACACATCTGAAAATATGATTTTAAACTTCTAATAACATGTATTTGAAAAAGGAAATAGAATGAGAGATGGTGATGTGGCTTACTTGAGGCTTGGTTGAATTGCTAACAAAACCTTCTCTTTGTCTCCTTTCCTTCACCAAGCTCACTCTCTTTCCATTTCTTCTACTCCCAGACATGTGGTATGTTGAGTGTGTGTTCTTGTGTGCAAAATTCCAAGGGAGAGATTTTATTTATACTAAAATTGGTGCAAAATGTCCAATTTGCCCATTGGTTGGAATGGATTAGATATTTTGGATTTAGTTTGAACTTAATGGAATAGTGGATGATTAGTTCCCACCAATGATCAGCCTCATCATTGTAGACACCCCCTTTTTTGACCGTTCTAAAGACTTGGACGTCATCGATTGAGCTTCGATGATTGCGCATGTTGCGCTCGTTTGGAGGCCCCGGGGTTTTCGATTGCGCGCCTTGCCCCTCAGTCTCTGAACTCTCTTGGTTTTGTGCTTGTTTTAAGCCAAACCTTGGTGCCCCTTTTGCCTGGAGGGAGAAGTAGGGGTATAGACCACTTTTCTCCCTTGCCAGCCAATTTTCTCCCCTGTAGACCACTTTTGGTGGTCGGTCAGCTAGGGTGGGTGGTTGGTCGACCAACCTAAGTGGTCTGCAGCCTGCCACCACCTTCTCCTCTCCTTGTAGACCTTTTTTCTTCCCTGCCAGCCAGTTTTTTTTCCTTGTCGACCACCTGAGGTGGTCGGTCGACTAGGTGGGGTGGTCGGTCGACTAGTTTGAGTGGTTTACGTCCTTTTTTCTACTTTTGCATATATTTTTGGTGCCAGCTGTGCCAGTTGTTAGGCACAGAATGCATCCTCCTGTGGACGTGCCCCAAGGGCCGTATGCTTTTCCACAGTTTGGACTCAATGTCTCACAGTTCTTAATCTGATCTCACAATGTGCGATGTGAGATTGATAAATCACGAAAGAGTCCAAATCCGGCAAATCGTTTTGGAAAACTTATTTTTGTAAAGAAGTGCCAAACATGGACTGCTTTCCCAGATACAGAGTCGCCACCTAAATATTTTGTTTTGGGGGAATTTAGGAAACCCTGACTCATGCCTAAGGCCACGTGTCCGTCATCACGAAAGTTGCCTTGGCTCGGGACTTGGGTACGATTGGGGAAGGTCATCTATGAGCACTTCGCCCTTTGATCCGAAGATCGGCCTGTACTAAGCATGATATTGAGTTTTTGAAAACATATGCATTCTTATTCCGGTTTAATTAGCTAAAATTACTAGGTGATGTGCACAACACACAAGTATAGACTAGATTGCCTAATTTGGAACAAAGCATCGCATATCCGTTTATTTGGAAATTGTTTGAAGTATGCTACTCTTAAGTAGGCTAAAAGCGCATTTCAATGAATTGTTCCAATTCAAGTAATCCAACCTTCACCCACAGGCATTCAGGCAGTTATATTATATAAGCAAATAGCCTCATGGCAAGCATGCTTTCATGTTAACACTCACATACATGCAAGGTGCTAAAGCATAAACACTCACAGTGTACTCCGAGCCAAAACAAGGAACTAGTTAGAAATCAATGTATGATCCAAGTCCATGTTATGATGGCTAATGCAACACATACAAAATGCAATTAGAATAGGCTCGGCTAATCTAAAATGGCATATGAGATGCAACAATTCGATACATGTGTTCAACTTGGAATTTAAATACAATGCAGTTAGTATGATGCGCTGGGCCCGGTGCATGCAATATAGATGAATGATGCAAACATGCATAGCATAAGGATGCTAATTGAAACATGCCCTAGAACTAACCATCGTAAGCGGTTAAGTAAAAAGGAGAAAGAAGTAGAGGTTGGAAGACATGCATCACACACATGCACGCTTATTACACAATTGCGCCCTCTCAACGGAGGGACTGAAGGAATAATACAAATCAAATAATTAACTAACTAACAAGCTAACTAATTATTACACAACACTTAACTAATTAAACAAATTAACTAAGCTACTGAAAGTAGTAAAGTAGCCTCGGGAAGAGGGACAAATGCATGCATGCTCGGCTTTGTACGAAAATCCATCGCCATGCGATGTTGCCTCTGTTTACACTGCTCTGCACCTCTGAAAACTTTTCAAGTCTCAAGGATGCTTCTGAAACACCTCCTGAACACTGTGGGACATCACTGGCCAAAAATCAAGGCCACCGGCCAAGGGAAATTGGTCATCGACCATTTGTGGGAATCTCGGCCAACAATGCATAGCCGGCCGGCACTGAAGATGGCCGACCGGCCATCTCTTCTTGCAGAATCCTGTTTTGCTGTAGCAGAGGACAGACAGAACATGGCAATGCATTTTCAAGGCAGTGTGTGTACCACTACCCTCCCTATCATGCTATGAACTCAAGGGAGTATGGCTCTCGACCCTTGGGCCTGTCGCGCATTCGATGCATGATGGCCAAAGGTGCCAAGTGTGCAAATTAATGTCAAATGAAATGCACGCAAAACACATGAAGGACCCCAACCTCTATCATGGTTTATCAAGAGGCAAGGGATGCATGCTTAATGCTATGCAACCTAGGCATGCAAGCAAGCTAATACAACATGAACATGCAAACAAGCAATGTGCAATAGGCATACAACCTAAACAAATAAGCACGCAAGGCATGTAACAACAATGCGAATGACAAACATGCAACAACATGCGAGGCAAACATGTGACAACATGTTAAGCAACTAAAAAAAGAGAATGCATGCCAAATGCATTGCAACTTAAGCATGCAACAACATGTCATGGACCAAGTACACAACAAGGCACAATCGAACTAGCATGCTACAACATGCAATTTACCAAATATGCAACAAGTATGTGACAACATACAAGGCAAGCATGCAACAACATGCGGGGATGGACTTAAACCGAAATGGACAGCTCTCAAATTGGTCCAAATCAGCGGCCAATATGCAATGGAAATGAGAACAAACGCGCATATAAACGTGCATGTCAATTGGCCTAAAGACTAAGGCATGAAAGGGCAACTTTCAAGAACACTTAAAAGGAATGAAAAGCATGCAAATGTGACAACATTACATGCTCTCAAATAATGCTAGGAGTGATGCCAAATCACATAGACAAATCATGATAAAAGCATGCACAAGGCTTAAAGCCTAAGATTAGTGAAGGGACTTGAACCAAAGCTACACAAGACAAAGAGTATATGGAAAGCATAACCCAAAATAGTCCTAAGGCATACCAAAGTGAGACTAAAACATGCAATGACCGAAGCCAAAACAAGCTAAAACAAGGGGCAACCAAAGAGGTGTTACACTACACCTAAGACAACCAAACATGGCATGATTCAAGCGACCAAAATTAGAGATATGACTTGCTAAAATGGGCCCAAAAACCCATTTGGATGGCATCCCAAATGCCCAGGCATGGTGGCATATACAATGACACGCTCATGAGGCATAACACACAAACTATCCAAAGCATGGAATAGGTGATAAATGCAAGTATTTGAGCACACTATATGGACTGAAATAACATAACAAGTGATGCCAAACCACTGAAATGGACCAAGTAAAGCATGTCAAAGGATTCAATACTGAAAGCCTACAAGCTAGATTACATGGTGGCTATACAAAGCAAGTCATGGACGACCAAAACAACCAAAATCAAAGCTTTAGCATGTTAAAAAAAAGCTAGAAGCTTCATGAAGTTAAGCCAAAATCATGCTAAAAAGACATGTTACAACATAGTGCATGTTAAGGCAAATCATGGGATTACAAGACAAGTATACAAAGCATGCATGGTATGTCTAAACCAACTTGAAACAAAGATATATTAGGGAAAAAAAAGCCTAATACACACTGAAATAAAGCTAAAACAAGCTAAGCATACAAGCTACCAACATGAGCCATTTATGTAAGTATTGAAGATAACAAGGAGAGGGGATGACCCTCTCCTATTTAAGACCCCAAAACCACCTCTCCACCACTAAAAATCCTCTGAATTTCAGTGGTAGAGAGGTCATGCAAAGCTAAGAACAAGGGTCAAAATGGATGGCCTAGAACAAGGCCTAACAAGGCCTAAGAAGGGGGAAACAACCCGAAACCTCAAAGAGATCTCAAACAAAGTTCTAAAGCAAGAAAAATCATAACTTTTATCAGTTATACACTAAGCTCAAAACAATAAGCAAGAGGGGTTAAAAGCTTAAACAAGAAAGGGGTATCCAAAGCAAGTTTGCTCACCCTTGTAGAACTTCTTCAAGAACAAAGCTCCAGCAAGTTTTCTGAGGTCAAACCAACCGAAGAACATTGAAATCAACCTCCTAGCACCTCAGCAACCAAGGATGGTGTTCTAGTGTGTGTTTGTGTACAATAGTAAGACAATAGTACTATTTTGAGCACAAAACAAGACTAAATAAGGAAGTATAGATACAATCGTATATCTATCCTCTCAAGAACAAATTTTATGAACCTTGAAGGAGGGAGGGGGGGCTCCCTCTTTATAGAGGCTCCAATCCTAAGGCTTCTAAGAAAAGCCAAGCAAAGAGCAAATCCCTCTATACACGTGTATGGAGGGGGTTAATTGTGGATGCCAACTGCACCAACTGGCATAAAAATATCTACATAAAGCAAATGAACAGGTTCACCACAAAAATGGCGATCGACCAACATAAGTGCGGTCGATGAAATATAGTGCCGATCGGCCAACACTCTTGGCGATGGCAATAAAAGGGGCGATGGCTTCATGCCATGACCGGTGGGTTGAGGGGATGGCAAACAAGCCACCCTCTTCCCTTAGAAGCAAAAACACAAGTGTTTGGTCCATGACCAAGCACAAAACAGATAAGTTGAGAGATCTTGAGGTAAGGCGCGTAGCCGAGACCTCCGAGAACTCAAAACAAACATGAGCACAGATGATCATCGAGTGTTCAAATGATGACGTCCAAGTCTTAAGGATGGTCAAAAATGGGGTGTCTACACCTCCCTACACGTGTAGAGAGGGATTCAAGCAAGCTTTGGCTTGCATTTCCTATATAAAGGGAGGTGCTTCCCCTTTTGTGGAGGTTTAGAGTTTTGAGAGAAAAAATATCTACTCTCTCTCTAGATTTCTCTCTTTCTATATTGTTGTGCTCTATAGTGCTTAGAATTGCATTTTCTTTGCATATTTGCACACAACCTCTTCTCCAAACACCACCGTCATTGGGCTGAGGTGTTGGAGGGTCTTAAGGGACCTTTAAAAAGCTCGTTTTTGGCTCAAGAAGTTGTTGTTCTTGTTGTTCTTCAAGGGTGAGTCTTATTCCCTCTTTAAAGCTTTGTTTTGGTTGCATATTTGGCCACCTTTGCATGCTGCTTTCGGTTTAACTCTAAACTACAAAAACCTTTGTTTTGAAGTGTTTAAAAATGTTGCTGGAGGCCTTGATTGAGTTAGGGGTGGTTTACCCCCTTTGGTGGCTTGTTTTTCCTTGCTTCTTGTTATCTTTTAAGGCCTTTGGGACTATCTCTTTTTGGCCTTCTCACCACTGAAACTCACAGGAATTTCAGTGGGGGAAATGTGGTTTTGAGGTCCCAAATGGGTGGGGGTGGTCCCCCCTTTCCCTTCTCTTGTTTGCATGTGTTGATGGCTCATCAAAAGAGCATGTATTTCTACTTCGTTGTGGCTTTGATTAGGCTCATTTTTGTGACTTTTTAGACCTTCCATAACTCTTTTTTTGGCTGTTTTGGTCAACCCTTGCATGCTTCTCTTACTTGTAGTGTAATCCTACTTGTAGCCTTGCAAAGTCGCATACCTTTGTGCCTTGAATTGGCTTAGTTCAAGCATATTTTCAGCCATTATTTGCCATGTCATAACTCTATTTTGGTTGGTTTGGTTGCCTCTTGCATGCTCCTTGCACTTGTAGTGCAATCTCGTTCACTAGCATAGTGTCTTTGGTGTTTTAGCCTATTGATCTAGCATGTGTATGCTCCACTCCAGCGCATTTTTGGCTATGTTTTAGCATGCTTTAGGTCTGATTTCAGTGGTTTTGGTCATGCATGCTTGGCTTTGCATAGATATAGTGTATTTGGCTTTGCTAGCCATGCACTTTGAGACCTCTAGCATGTCATATTTGATCTTTTTGCATGGCATGGCATCATTTGGTATGTTATTTCAGACCATATACCTCTGCCATATTCTTGCATTTATCACTCTTTCAATGCTTTTGGAGAATTGTGCCTTATACCTTGATCATGAGTTAATTTGTATGCATGTTTGTCTAAGCTTTTGGGCTACCATCTAAGCATATTTTTGGTCTTATTTTGCCATGTTACAACTCTGATTTTGGTTGGTGGAGTCACCTCTTGCTTGGTTTTGGTACTTGTAGTGTAATCCCACTCATTGGCCTTGCATGCTTAGTGTTTTGGCTTACCGTGCTAGCTTGTTTTAGCTACACTCCATCATGTTTGTAGCATTGTTTTGACCTGTCTTAGGACTACTTTGAGTCATCTTGGTCCTTTGGGGCTTGCTTGATATGGCTATGGTGCAAGTGCCTTAGCTAGTCTTGAGTTTTGAGCACTATAGTGTGCTATACTTGTGATGGTTGCATGTCGACATCATTTAACATGTTATTTGAGCATATACATATGTCATGTTCTCACTTCTTTCACTTCTTGAGAGCGTTTTAGAGTTGTGCTTTTGTGCCTTATTTGTGAGCTACAAAAGGAGCATGATTTTCTACTCTTTTGAGCCTTAGTTTGAGCATGTTTTTGCTACTGATTTGCCATGTTGTAACTCTATTTTGGGCTGGTTTGGTTGTTTAAGCTTGATATTGCATGCCTCTTGTGTTATACTCTTTGCTAACTTTAATGTTCTTGGCTCTTAGCATGCACTGCATGAGTTGTTAGAATGTTTTAGCATCATTTGTCATGTCATTTCAGTGTTGGAGTATGTGCCATTGCATCCCACTAATTCACTAGTTCAAAATTAAAGGACTCTCACTTTTGGACTTAACCGATTAAGTGACTAATTGGTAATCGAAAATGAGTAAATAAAATTGAATCAAGTAAAACATGCCAAGATAACATGTTGTGTTGCATTGCATGTGTTTGGATCGGACGCTAGTCCAAACATAAGGAATGTGGGACGTTTCATACTCATAGTGATGAAACGTGTCATATTTCTTGGTCGCCGGCGCCTTTGATTATACATGATAGGGTGGAGGCCTTTCGAGTCATATATGTGCATTCATTGAGTTTTGCGCAAGCTTGATTCTTTGGCCACCATGCATTGAAAATGCTTGGTTGGCGGCTCAAGAGTCAAGTGCCATACTCCTTTGAGCTTGAGATATGATAAGGAGTGTGGAAGTGCATACATTTCCTTGCAAATACACTATCTTGCCTCTGTCTGCGTGCTCTGCTGCAAAGAATAGAGGAATTTCAGCCCTCAAGGTGTTCTTGAGATCAGAAAGAAGCAATATGGAAATCAGTGTAATTTTAAAAGGTACAAAAGAGTGCAAATAGAGACGTCTTGAGGCAAGGTGGTGGATTTTTGGGAGGACGCAACCGAGCATGCATATCTCCTCGCCTCATGAGGCCATTTATCGCTTTTGTTAGCTAGTTGTAGTTAATTACCTGTGTTGTAATTAATTTAGCTTAATGCTTTGTAATATTCTGATTAGCTTAGATTAGCTAGTTATTCAATTTGGTTTGTAATAATTAATTAGCTAGAATAGTTAGTTAATTAGTTGATTTGTAATAAGTAGCTCAGCTTAGCGTAGCTAGTTAGCTTATTTATTCGGACCCTCCGTCGAGAGGGCAAATGTTGTAATAAGTATGGGTGCGTGTGTGCATGTCTTCCAACCCCACGTCTTTCTCCCTTTTACTTATCAGCTTTTGATGGTTAGTTTAGGGCATATTTCAATTAGCATACCTTATGTTTGCATGTTTGCATCATTCATTTGTATTGCATGCATGCTCGGCGCATCATTCAAATTGCATCATATTTCAATTCCTATTTGAATACATGTATCAATTGTGGTATTCGTATGTCATGATTAGATAGTGAAGCCTACTTAGTTGCATTTTGCATGTGTTGCATTAGGCATCTTAACATAGCTAGGATCATACATTGATTTCTAACTAGTTTTTGTTTTGACTTGGAGTACTAGGTAAGCTTTTACGCTTTAGCATCCTTGCATGTATGTAAATGTTGCCATGTTAGCATGCTTGCTATGAGGCTATTTGCTTAATTGATTAACTGCATGAATGCTTGTGGGTGGAGGCTTGATTGCCTGAATTGGGACAATTTGATAATTGTGAGTTTTAAGCCTACTTGAGGGTGGCAAATCATGTTTTAAAGCCCACCTTGAGGGTGGCAAATCCGCACTTTAGCCTCCTTGCGAGTAGCATTTTCAACAATTTTCAAAAAACAAACATGAATTGTTTTGTTCCAATTCTTGTGATTGAGTCTATACTTGTGTGTTGTACGCATCACATAGTAAGATAGTTAATAAACCAGAATAAGAACACATGTGTTTTCAAAAACAACATATCATGTTAGTAGAGGCCGATCCTTTGATCGGGCGAGCGGGGGTGCTTATTTCAAGACCTTCCCCTCTCGTACCCAAGTTCCCGAGCTGAGGCAACTTTGGTGATGATGGACACGTGGCCTTTGGCACAAGTCGGGATTTCCTAAATTTCCCAAAAAAAAATATTTAGGTGGTGACTTTGAAATCTAGCAAAGCAGTCCATGTTTGGCTCTTTTTGATTAAAATCAGTTTTCCAAAATGATTTGCCGCATTTGGACTCTTTGGTGATTTATCAGTCTTACATTGCACATTGTGAGATTAGATTCAGAACCGTGACAGGAGTCCGAACTCGTGTAGCAAGAACGCAATTCGTGCCTTCTCCGAAAGGGGGGTGCGCGGAGCAAGTTCGGGGCGGTCTATACTTTTTGGCGAGTCTACTAGGGATTTAGAGAACTTGACTTGAACATCATGATATGTTGTTTTGTCTACACTTATGTGTTTCTTTGCATTGCATTTGCATAGGTGCGCCTAAGTCACAATGTTTGCCATCTGCTATTCCTGAACGGTTTCCCAGAGGCTTGCTTGGAAAAGCAAGCCATAAGGCTGATCGGTTACGGGCTCTGCCACGATGGGAACACAAACCTCGGTTTTCCCGAGGCACCCTTTTTGACCATTCGACCTAGTACATATTGAAAGCCGTAGAGATCATTCCAAGTTAGGACAGGTTGCTTACCCGATTGTAGGTCATTTGAACCGCATGCGTGTGTAGTGAAACCCTAGCTCCTGATAAAATAGGACAGGGAAACACTACCCCACCATAAGGATATTTTGGCTCTCACTTCCTTGATATGTGCTGTTAGAGTGTGCCTCTACAGGTTGTATGTATCAGTTACAAGTCTGAGTATCGGCCTAAGGGTATCAGTTTACAGATATAATTTTGGGCAAAATTCAGTTGTAATGCCCTCAAAATAAACTCATAAATCATACATTCGTGACATCCATAAACATAAGAGAAGTAAACATATTTCCATTCATCAGAGTATTTAATCCAAAAGTATTACATGTTGACAACAAAAGTAAATGCCCTACGGGCTTACAACTTTCCAAGCCAACACTTGGTTACAAAAAAGAGTACTAACTCAAAACACAAAATAAGCCCTCGGCTTGAATTACATGTAATACAAAAAATAACTACAGAGGAAGCCTTCAGCTTCTAATTCTCCCAAGCTAAGTCCTTGGAGGCAGCATATCACCTGCACCTGAAAATGATGTCCCATAGAGGGTGAGCCAACACCCAGTAGAGATATGCTAAACATAATATGAACAATGACTAAAACAAGAGCATTCGATAAATGTTTAACTCATATAAATCAACTCATAACACATTTTAGTTCCATGACACATATATCCATGCTTCATTCCATTTTCCTTTACTTAACAATTTCGATTTATAAACATGGCTTGGAACCTGGCCAAACAATTCCCATGAGACTACGGCTCATGTTAAAAACTTTTCCAATATCAACAATTTAAATGAGATTATAACTCATAACAAAACACTTCCATACTTCACAATAGATACACATATTTGCTGTATCAATGCCATATTCAAACACTTCCATACTTCATAAATGATACACAGATTCGCTGTATCAATGGAGTCCATCCCCTATCTCCTTCCAAATAACATCCGATTTAGGAGTCCATCCTCTATCTCCTCCCAAACTGTGTAGTACATTCCCTATCTCCTCCCACACAATGCAATGTATTAAACATGTATCATATACATAATCAATCAATATATATATTCGATGTATTATTCCAACCGCCATATTCAATGACATATTCAACGTGATTAGTTTCAATTTTCCCTAATCAACATACAGTGTCTACAACAATCAAGACTATCCTCCACCGATAGCCCAAAGCAATTATTTCTAAACAGATAATAAATGCATCAACATATAAATTATCAATATTCTCAGAGGTGAGCGATTAATCAATCCAACTTCACCATTCTTTCTCATAACTTCCCAATTTCACTATTTCACAATAAAAGTCATTAATTGCACAAATGACCCAATAAAACCCAACTATGGTATTTTTTCCTTTTTCCAAAATTGACCCAGAGGTTCAAATATTATCATTAAACATCCACAATCTCATTTTAGGGCCCAAATACACATGTATTGGCCAAAAGAACCAAAACTCCTCTTTTCATATTTTGAGGTTTGAAATGCTAACTCCCAAACTTTCCCAACTACAACATTACATCAAAATGACTACAAGTTTATGTCAAAGACCAAAAATATGAGTAGTTATCCCTACCTCAAATTTGGAACCGAAAAGAGAAGGTGAAGAAAATCGAAAGTGCTCCAAATCCCAAGATTTTCAGATTCATAGGTAGCCCAAGCCAAGCTCTACACTTTTTGCAAAGGAACTAGGGTAGAAGATCACTCAAACTGGATCAAACCTTAGAGAGAAGGTGAAATATAGTGAGAGAAGCTCTCAAAATGGGTTTTGAAAAGTAAGAGAGAGAGTGAGAGTTAAAAAAGTGATCTAAAAAGACCTAGCTGCCAACTGATATACGTATGACCCGCTCGAGCAGAGAATAGACGCCGAAAGGCCAAGCACAAAATCGACCCGCTCGGGCGCTAGGATACCTGCTCGAGCGCCAAGACATAACTACAAAACTCCACCCGCTCGAGTGCAAAGGAACACCTGCTTGAGCGTGAAAAACACATATGCAGTATTTTTGCAGACGAACAAACTACTGAAGGTGTGCAAACTCCGCTCGAGCACAAGAAGACCCGCTCGAGTGGATCACCAAAAATCTGGGCAACAAGAGTTGGGACAAAAGCTCAACCAACCTGTTCGAAACATGCCCAAGACAATTCTAAACTCAAATACAAAGAGTTAAAGGACGGAAATGAAATACAAACAACAACAATTATCAATGGAATCGGGTCCGGAATACAGTAAACATCAGAGGAAAACTGGGATCGCTATAATTCAGTAGAGAGCACAATCATTCAGCTATGCTCGTATTTGTTCTAGTGAAATCAGCCGAGATGTCGTCTTTTCTTCTTTTGCAAGGTAGTCTTGGAATTGTAGCTTTAGAAGGCTCCAATATTCCCCGGGTGCATTGGACTTGTGTTGATAGACTTTGTCAGGTCAGAGATTCAATTGCAAGAGCAACCAGTGTTTCCTTCGCCAGAGGCAAAGCAAAAAAGGCCAATCAGACACATATCACCAGTTCAACAGTTCCCAGATCAGCGATCGTTATCCACCTCACCTGTGTGCAGTTGGGCTGAGATATCCGCTTCTTCCTCAGAGAGAGAACCTGCATTTGTTCAAACAAATCAGCACCTTATGGCCGGTGTGGAGGACATAATGCGTCAACTCCAAGAGACCATGCTGGCCATGCAACGGGATGCTGCCCGCCAGGCGGAGGTTACTACCCACTAGATCGAGGTCGTGGCCCAGCAGGTCGAACTCATTGCCTGGCTTCAACAGCAGCAACAACAAACACAACAGGGAATAGCTTCTGCGTCCCACCCACCTCTAGTAGAAATTGCTACACCAAGGGCTCCTGCCCCTACCGCCAATGCTTAGGAGAATACAGATGTCCCAATGGATAACACTCCACCTCAGACTTCCAAAGCACATGCCTACCCAATTGAGGCCTCCTTCGAGGTCGAAGTAGATCCAACTGCACTAAAAGTGAGCATGCTAGAAAAGCTGTTCTAAAGAGCTCAAGGCGTTAATTCCATTCCAGACATAGAGGATGGTTATACCGACTCAACAGTGACGTTGCCGGACCGGTTCAAGATGCCGCATATAGACCTTTTTGACGATTCCGGGGACCTCATGGTATATCTGTGGTTGTTCTCGGATATCCTATGGCCAATGGGCCTCTCCAGATCAGAAAAGCTTTTCCTCTTGGCCGACTCGCCGGGGTTGCGCCATCCGTATGCGGTTGGAAGATTCTATCAAGAGAAGTTGGGAGGAGATGGTCGAGGCCTTCGCTCCAAGATTCATACAACACGCAAATCGAGGTCACAACTCGTGATCTCGAGACAACCAGGCAAGAGCCGAAAGAGGGCTTCTCTGACTTTGTAACCCATTGGAGGGCCAAATCTTCTACGATGATCACTAGGCCAGTCGAGAAAGATCAGATAAGGATGGTTGTGTGCAACCTGTAGCCTAAGCTGATGCAAAAAATGATCATCTTACCCCTCCCCACCTTTGCGGATTTATACGAGATTAGGGTACAGATTGAAAACATAATGAAACAAGGTCTGATTGGCCACGAAAGGGAGTCACCCAAGACGGGTTATACATGCAGTTCGAATGCGACCACCAGTGGTGATGTAGCTGCAAGATCTTCTAAAGTCGGCATGGTCACCACCACGGCTAAAACAGCTACACCCTTCACCGATGCATCCGGAACCACTCACAAGCAGCAAGAAATCCATCCTAAGGCAAGAGGGCTTTCACCCCACTGTATATGCCTTTGTCTAAAGCTCTAGGGTTCCTACTCAGGAAAGGACATCTGAAACCGTTAGAACAACGGCCTTTTCCTGATCCTCTTCCTCCCTCCCATGACTAGGCTTAGTACCGTGCCTTCCATCAACGAACCGGTCATGATACTGACAGTTGCTTTCATCTTCGCCATGAAGTACAAGATTTGATTGATAACAGGGTCATCGCTGCCCCTGGTCCTGCAGAGTCTATCGGCACTTGATCAGTGAACTTGTGGGGGATAATGTGATGTGATCGAGGGATGAACCACCGGGCGGTTTCGCCATTACTCTAGATATGGAGATAGCACACACCTTGTTTTGAGCACTTCGCGAATGCGCTTATTTTACTTTCTAACTTGGGTGTTGGGTCGGGTTCTATTGTGTTGTTTTGAGTCATTTTTGTATCGAGTCAATTGCGTCTGTCTTGTTGTATCGAGTTAGTCCTGTTTTGTTAGAATCGGGTGATTTCGGGGGTGTTACCTCGAGCATCACTTGCTTGTTTTGTGTTTGTCTTTTATACTCTTTTGAGTCTGTTTCTGCCATGGGGCCAGTTGCACTAGAAGATTTGAATGAAACAACAGTGATTTTAACTCTTTTATGTCTGTTTCTGCCATAGGGCCAGTTGCGCCAGAAGATTTGAATGAAACAACAGTGATTTTCACCTACTTTTCTGTGCCTTTAAATCAGTGCATTGACCTATGTTTTTCAAAACTTTTTGAACACTGTGATGAAAACAAAGAGGGAGGAATTCCTTGGGATTTGCAAAATTTGATCAATTGAGAGAAAAAGAGGCATGCTAAGCCCTTAATGAATGAGATCATGTTTGTTATTGTGAGTACTGAGAAGGATCCTGGCTTGATCTAGATTGGTTCTACATTGTCTTTGGTGCGAACGACTAGTCGCTTTCTTAAAAGATTTCAAAAACTGTTTTGCGTGGCCCTGCGAAGACCTGTGTGGAATCACTTTTGAGATTGTGTAGCCTAGGATCGCTCTCAGCCTCAATACTCGACCCCTTTTGCTTTCAAACCTTGAACTTGGATTCTGAATGTTCAAACGATCAATCACAAGATAAGAATTGTATGGTCGGATCAGAAGTAACCCTTGGACTAGGGGCAACAAGATCAGATGTGATGAAAGGAAGCTTGCAAAGCTAAATCAGAAGCAGCCCTTGAATTAGGGGCAAAAAAAAATGTCTGATGTGCTTAAAGATTAAAAAATTGGGTCATCTTTCAAACCAATGAAGACTGGCAAGAAAGCCAAATCCGAGAAATGGAGAGAAGAAAGTGTTGCTGAAAGACAACCGAGTTCCCATCCATAACACTAGGGGCAACTTTAGCCCCCATTGGATGGACTTCTACATCATCAGTGAACAGCTGCCATTCTCTTGGATTCAGGTGGCTTCGAGATCTCAACACCAACCATTCAACATGGACAAAGTTAAACCCTTTTATCCTTGAGAGGCTTGCTGGGTCGAAAACCCAGAAGGGCGACCCAGGCAAAAGTTAGAGCAAAGAAAAAAACAAAAATGAAAAATGAAGAAAATGCAAAAAATGAAAAGAAAAAGAAAAGATGAAATGAATTGATAAGAAAAGAAGAACATAGCTTGCAAGGTTGAAAACTCGGAAGGGCGGCCTTGGCAAAAGTTAGAGCGTAAAAGAAGAGGTTAATACTTGAGTGTACCTTAACCCGGAACTACGCTGCTTGATTCCCATCTCCAGGTTTCGTAGGCCTCCTTCTTCTGACGTCCTACCGTAAAACACTTCAAATTCAATTGTCCTGTCCTTGAGATTGAACGGGTCATCCTTGTCGCTTCTTTATCTAAGAGTTCGGTTGTGATCTTCACTATGAGAGCGGGTTACAGTATGCTGTGGCGCTATTCAGACAAGGGGCAACTTTCCGTTGCTGTGAGTTGCCATTCAAACAAGGGGTAAGTTTTCATTGCTAGATTTGGTGCCGTGCAGTGTCATTCAGACAAGGGGCAATTCTCCATTGTTTTGGATCTGAGGCTGTGCATCTCAAGAGTAGATTCTGTGTTGGTCAAGCAGTGGCCATTTGTAAAAACAAGTTTTGAGAATTTTTATTGAAGTTGACTAATTTTCTTGAAAGTTGCTCCATTTTTCCAAAACTAGACCATTTCTTGGACCCAAAAAAGGAAAATTTTCAGTGCTCATAGCCTGACTTGCATGATTTCAAATCAGAAAATTTAACAAGCATGTTAATCTAACTCTCATGTTGGTCAAATTTGTTTTAGCATAAAGCCAAAAACAAAAAATGGTCAACATGATGAACTGGGGGCACAGTTGAGTCAGGTTTTCTGTTTGTTCCCCCATTATCAACATACTTGCCAGAAAGGGCACTGTATTTGCTAGGAAAGGCACAACTGAAGCTAACCACAAAGGACCGAAAGCTCTCTCATCCTCCAAGCAGCAAGGTATCAAGCCAAGTGCGTAGCACGAACTGGAATGAAGTAGAATATTCCACTCCCTCATCTGGACAAGTCTAATCACATTCAAGGCAAGCCAGGGGCATCGTCAACCGATGTTAGTTGCAAATCTGCTACACGTCCAACCGCATCATAAGCCCTCTGTGGGAAAGCATACTACTGTGAGCGAAAGAAGGAGAATCTAGTAGAATACTAGGGGCAAGAGCCCACAACTGCCTGCTTATCGATCAACCACCCAGGGGAGGGATAAAAAAGAAGAGAGATTGAATAATAGAGAGATGTGTGCTGAGAGAAAAAGTGAGAAAAGGGCTTTTTTAGAAAATACGAGATTGAGTGCCAGAGTGATGTGAGAATCACAAATAAGAAAGGGTGGGAAACAATACTTGGAGAAACTGGCTCCCCATGAACCGAGAGGTCTCTCGCCTTTGTAACACGTGTGAGTGTCGTGTGTGTTGTTTGTCTCGATTCTTGTTTTGAGTCGTTTTGAGTGTCAATAGATGTGTTTAGGTTGTTTTACCTTTGTTTTCCTTGGTTAAGTCATTGTGACTGCGGTCAATCGTAGGCTCAATACCCGGTCGAGAACTCATTTATCAATTTCAAAAATAAATTGTTTTGTGCTCAGAGTGCTGTGCCATTCTCCACATTTGTACAAAATAGGATTTGTTCTTTCATAAAACTGCAGGGTTCAACCCAGGTCATGTGAGAACAGTAGAACAAGGACCTATCTGAAGCTATATAGGTTCCAGACTACAAAGAAAAAGAAACGAGGAAAAATTTAGAGCATCCGAGTTTGTTTCGACTTCAGAAAGTTCCAAGATTGCATTCCATATGCACCTCTTCAGGCCTTGTCAATGCTCCGAAGTATGAGTGCGCCTCTACCTCAAGCTCAAGCCTGCTTCAAGCTAGAATGGCAATCAAAAGTGCTCTTCCCAAGTACCAGTCCCTGCCAGAGGCATCTTCGCCGTGTTTGCAATGAGTTCCTAGGAGACCAACTGCGACGGTGGAAACTTGAGTTCAAATGGCTAATGCCTAGAATGCAAAGGTTCGGGATTTCCGAGACTAAAGTCTAGTTTTAATATCCAAGGGTGTATCCTCGGCTTGAAATCTGTATGAAAGCCCCATAGGTTGAGGTAGCATGGATGCGTCTCAGTTCTGGATACTGAACCAACCTATTCTGTCACCCCGTTGGACAATAAGGAAAGTTGTGAATATGATCGGGAAGAAAAGCAGCATCCGTGGCTTCTACATGGAAAACCCACTTTTCAGCTCAAAATGATTTTTATGGAAGTTTCAACTCATGTCTTTGATGCGTAGCTCATCATCAGTTGGCATGCACGAGGTGTATTCTTTTGAAATATATTGTAACCCCTCTGAGAGGTAAATCGGAGGTCATAGCTAAATCGGTCTTGCCAAGATGCGCATTTCTTCGTTGAGCATATTACATCGAATATGCATTGATTATTGTGCACAAAATATGTTATGCATCTTTTCACTTGCATTGTTACGCACCTTTTCACTTGAATTGCTATGCACGTTTCACTTGCATTGTTAAGCACGTCTCCCATGCATTGTTATGCACCGTTCTATTTGCATTGTTATGCACGTCTCCCATGCATTGTTATGCACCTTTCATTTGCGCATTGTTTATGCACACGTTTGTCTCGTATTGAAATTATATCTTGAGGTAACATTAAACATGTGTTTCTACTATATTGTCCCTGTCAAAGTTTTGCTCTTGTATGGCATGATATTATATGTACGGTTCATTCAGAAAAGTTCCGGTTAAGATTGATTGTGTATCTATCACACATACTTTACTCATCTTGTGTATCTATCACATTTTGTTCATTTAGTGTATCTACCACACTTTGTTCATTTAGTGTATCTATCACACTCTCTTCACTTAGTGTATCTATCACACTTTGTTCATCTTGTGTATCTATCACACATACTCACTTAGTGTATCTATCACACTTTGTTCATTTAGTTTATCTATCACACTTTGTTCATCTTGTGTATCTATCACACATACTCACTTAGTGTATCTATCACACTTTGTTCACTTAGTGTATCTATCACACTTCGTTCGCTTTGTATATCTATCACACATGCTCACTTTGTGTATCTATCACACGTTCGCTTTGTGTATCTATTACACATGCTCACTTTCTCTATCTATCACACGTTCGCTTTGTGTATCTATCACACATGCTCACTTAATGTATATATCACACTTTGTTCACTTAGTGTATCTATCACACTTTGTTCGCTTTGTGTATCTATCACACATACTCACTGTGTTCGCTAAGATTGCATAATTTTCTTACATCCTTTCTGCATGAAATGTAGTTCAGTTTGTAGTTTCCACGCATAGCGTGATTGCTTACTTGCTAATGTACGAGTTTGCCGTATCATTTCTTTGCATAGCATTTGCATCTAGTTGCTTCTTTTGCATAATCATAAGTTATGTTCTGCGTTGTGCATGTCATTTTCATTTTGTCTCTGCCTGCGGGCGCATCTATTTTGTTATCTTGCTTGTTTGTATAAGTCTTCGGCCTTGTCAAAAATGGGTCGTCTCTGGGCTTTGACATTCACTACTTCCGAGTTCTGTCAAAGAGGGGCAACTGTAGACACCCTATTTTTGACCATACTAAAGACTTGGACATCATCGATTGAGCGCTCGATGATTGCGCATGTTTGCGCTCGTTTGGAGGCCCCGGGGTTTTCGGTTGCGCATCTTGCCCCTAAGTCTCTGAACTCTCTTGGTTTTGTGCTTGTTTTAAGCCAAACCTTGGTGCCCCTTTTGCCTGGAGGGAGAAGTAGGGGTGTAGACCACTTTTCTCCCCTGCCAACCAGTTTTCTCCCCTGTAGACCACTTTTGGCGGTTGGTCAGCTAGGGTGGGTGGTCGGTCGGTCGACCAGCCTAAGTGGTCTGCAGCCTGCCACCACCTTATTCTCTCTCTGTAGACACTTTTTCTCCCCTGCTAGCCAGGTTTTTTTCCTTGTTGACCACCTGAAGTGGTCGGTCGACTAGGTGGGGTGGTCGGTCGACCACTTTGAGTGGTCTACGGCATTTTTTCTATTTCTGGAGATATTTTTGGTGCCAGCTGTGCTAGCTGTTAGGCACAGAATGCATCCTCCCTACACGTGTAGGGAGGGATTTAAGCAAGCTTTTGCTTGCATTTCCAATATAAAGGGAGGTGCTTCCCCCTTTGTGGAGGTTCAGAATTTTGAGAGCAAAAATATCTACTCTCTCTCTAGATTGCTCTCTCTCTATATTGTTGTGCTCTATAGTGCTTGGAATTGCATTTTCTTTGCATATTTGCACACAACCTCTTCTCCAAACACCACCATCATTGGGCTGAGGTGCTGGAGGGTCTTAAGGGACCTTAAAAAAGCTGGTTTTTGGCTCAAGAAGTTGTTGTTCTTGTTGTTCTTCAAGGGTGAGTCTTATTTCCTCTTTAAAGCTTTGTTTTGGTTGCATATTTGGCCGCCTTTGCATGCTGCTTTCGGTTTAACTCTCAACTACAAAAACCTTTGTTTTGAAGTATTTAAAAATGTTGTTGGAGGCCTTGATTGAGTTAGGGGTGGTTTACCCCCTTTGGTGGCTTGTTTTGCCTTGCTTCTTGTTATCTTTTAAGGCCTTTGGGACTATCTCTTTTTGGCCTTCTCACCACTGAAACTCACAGGAATTTCAATGGCGGAAATGTGGTTTTGAGGTCCCAAATGAGTGGGGGTGGTCGCCCCCTCCCCTTCTCTTGTTTGCATGTGTTGATGGCTCATCAAAAGAGCATGTATTTCTACTTCTTTGTGGCTTTAATTAGGCTCATTTTTGTGACTTTTTGGACCTTCCATAACTCTTTTTTTGGCAATTTTGGTCAGCCCTTGCATGCTTCTCTTATTGGTAGTGTAATCCTACTTGTAGCCTTGCAAAGTAGCATGCCTTTATGCCTCGAATTGGCTTAGTTCAAGCATGTTTTCAGCCATTATTTTCCATGTCATAACTCTGTTTTGCTTGGTTTGGTTGGCTCTTGCATGCTCCTTGCACTTGTACTGCAATCTCGTTCACTAGCATAGTGTATTTGGTGTTTTAGCCTATTGATCTAGCATGTGTATGATCCACTCCAGCACATTTTTGGCTATGTTTTAACATGCTTTAGGTCTGATTTCAGTGGTTTTGGTCGTGCATGCTTGGCTTTGCATGGCTATAGTGTATTTGGTTTTGCTAGCCTTGCACTTTGAGACCTCTAGCATGTCATATTTGATCTTTTTGCATGGCATAGCATCGTTTGGCATGTTATTTCAGACCACATACCTCTGCCATATTCTTGCATTTATCACTCTTTCAATGCTTTTGGAGAATTGTGCCTTATGCCTTGATCGTGAGCTAATTTGTATGCATGTTTGTCTAAGCTTTTGGGCTACCATCTCAGCATTTTTTTTGTCTTATTTTTCCATGTTATAGCTATGATTTTGGTTGGTGGAGTCACCTCTTGCTTGGTTTTGGTACTTGTAGTGTAATCCCACTCATTGGCCTTGCATGCTTAGTGTTTTGGCTTACCGTGCTAGCTTCTTTTAGCTGCACTCCATCATGTTTGCAGCATTGTGTTGACCTGTCTTAGGACTGTTTTGAGTAATCTTGGTCCTTTGGGGCTTGCTTGATATGGCTATGGTGCAAGTGCCTTAGCTAGTCTTGAGTTTTGAGCACTATAGCGTGCTATACTTGTGATGGTTGCATGTCTTGGCATCATTTAACATATTATTTCAGAGCATATACATGTGTCATGTTCTCACTTCTTTCACTCCTTGAGAGCTTTTGAGAGTTGTGCTTTTGTGCCTTATTTGTGAGCTACCAAAGAAGCATGATTTTCTACTCTTTTGAGCCTTAGTTTGAGCATGTTTTTGTTACTAATTTGCCATGTTGTAGCTTTGTTTTGGGCTGGTTTGGTTGTTTAAGCTTGATATTGCATGTCTCTTGTGTTATACTCTTTGCTAGCTTTAATGTTCTTGGCTCTTAGCATGCATTGCAAGAGTTGTTAGAATGTTTTAACATCATTTGTCATGTCATTTCAATGTTGGAGTATGTGCCATTGCATCCCACTAATTCACTAGTTCAAAATTAGAGGACTCTCACTTTTGGACTTAACCGATTAAGGGACTAATTGGTAATCTAAAATGTGTAAATAAAATTGAATCAAGTAAAACATGCCAAGATAACATGTTGTGTTGCATTGCATGTGTTTGGATCGGACATTAATCCAAACACAAGGAATGTGGGGCGTTTCATACTCATAGTGATGAAACGTGTCATATTTCTTGGTCATCGACGCCCTTGATTATGCATGATAGGGTGGAGGCCTTTCGAGTCATATGTGTGCATTCATTGAGTTTTGCACAAGCTTGATTCTTCGTCTACCATGCATTGAAAATGCTTGGTTGGCAGCTCGAGAGTCAAGTGCCATACTCCTTTGAGCTTGAGATATGATAAGGAGTGTGGAAGTGTATACAATTTCTTGCAAATACATTGTCTTGCCTCCGTCTGTGCTCTATTGCAGCAACATGAGGAATTTCAACCCTCAAGGTGTTCTTGAGATCAGAAAGAAGCAATATGGAAATCAGTGTAATTTTCAAAGGTTCAAAATAGTGCAAACAAAGACGTCTTGAGTCAAGGCGGTGGATTTCCGAGAGGACACAACCGAGCATGCATATCTCCCTCGCCCACGAGGCCATTTATCGCTTTTGTTAGCTAGTTGTAGTTAATTACCTGTGTTGTAATTAATTTAGCTTAATGCTTTGTAATATTCTGATTAGCTTAGATTAACTAGTTATTCAATTTGGTTTGTAATAATTAATTAGCTAGAATAGTTAGTTAATTAGTTGATTTGTAATAAGTAGCTAAGCTTAGCGTAGCTAGTTAGCTTATTTATTCGGACCCTCCGTCGAGAGGGCAAATGTTGTAATAAGTATGGGTGCGTGTGTGCATGTCTTCCAACCCCACGTCTTTCTCCCTTTTACTTATCAACTTTTGATGGTTAGTTTAGGGCACATTTCAATTAGCATACCTTATGTTTGCATGTTTGCATCATTCATTTGTATTGCATGCACCGGGCTTGGCGGATCATTCAAACTGTATCATATTTCTTTTTTTTATTTTTTTTTTGGGTAAGTAAGTCATAAAATAAAGACAGTAAAATGTACAAGTTTACAAGGGGCATACCCCAAGTACGCCCTACAACAAATAACTGCATCATATTTCAATTCTTATTTGAATACATGTATCAATTGTGGTATTCGTATGTCATGATTAGATAGTCGAGCGTACTTAGCTGCATTTTGCATGTGTTGCATTAGGCATCTTAACATAGCTAGGATCATGTATTGATTTCTAACTAGTTTTTGTTTTGGCTTGGAGTACTGGGTAAGCTTTTACGCTTTAGCATCCTTGCATGTATGTAAGTGTTGCCATGTTAGCATGCTTTCCATGAGGCTATGTGCTTAATTCATTAACTGCATGAATGCCTGTGGGTGGAGGCTTGATTGCCTGAATTGGGACAATTCGATAATTGTGAGTTTTAAGCCCACTTGGGGGTGGAAATCATGTTTTAAAGCCCACCTTGAGGGTGGCAAATCCGTGCTTTAGCCTACTTGCGAGTAGCACTTTCAAACCATTTTCAAAAAACAAACATGAATTGTTTTGTTCCAATTCTTGTGATTGAGTCTATACTTGTGTGTTGTGTGCATCACATAGGAAGGTAGTTAATAAACCTGAATAAGAACACATGTGTTTTCAAAAACAACATATCATTTTAGTAGAGGCCGATCCTTGGATCGGACGAGCGGGGGTGCTCATTTCAAGACCTTCCTCTCTCGTACCCAAGTTCCCAAGCCGTGGCAACTTTGGTGATGACGGATACGTGGCCTTTGGCACGAGTCAGGGTTTCCTAAATTTCCCAAAACAAAATATTTTGGTGGCGACTCTGAAATCTGGCAAAGCAGTCCATGTTTGGCACTTTTTATTTAAAATCAGTTTTCCAAAACAATTTGCCGAATTTGGACTCTTTGGTAATTTATCAGTCTTACATTGCACATTGTGAGATTAGATTCAGAACCATGACGGGAGTCTGAATTGTAGTAGCTAGAACCCCATTCGCCCCTTCTCCAAAAGGGGGGTGCGGGGAGTGAGTTCAAGGTGGTCTACAATCGTCTAGCTCGAATACTGCCAAGGCTATTCTATCGGCACCTTCAATTATCCCCAAAGTGTCCAGCTTTTTCTCTATCTGCCAAAGCCAATTTTTAACCAGTCTCAGGTCTAGTACTCCTGTGAACTTTGAGGGCCTTTGTTTTCTGAACTTTGAAAAGAGTCAAGTCATCTTGTTTTGCCGATTTCTCCTTAGTTGTCCTAGTTCTTCCAGAATTTGATGCCCAAGATTATTAGGGATATTGGCTTCTGCGAGTAAAGGTCCATGCTAATTTCTGGAACGGTTTCGGGCATTGTTGCTAGTCTCTGAGTAGTCATTAGCTCGCATCTCAACCATTCTGTTCATGGTACGGGATAAGTAGGTTTCTAGATTTCTAACTAGAGGTAATCTTTCTACTAGACTTGAAATTACGGTTTAGCTTTCTTAGGGCGTGGTGAAATATTAAAACAAGTAACAGTCAACATATATAGATGAAATGGTCACTTTATATATTTATAATATGCATTAATACAAAAGGTTTCCAGATCAGAGTTTCATTCAGAAGGTACTACACACATTATAGTCACAAAGTCAGTAGATATATCTTAAGGATCCCTACTGTAAGTGGATCTTACAAAAGCCTAGATTACTACCCTTTGATTAACTCTCATTCCCAGACCAGTCAAAATCTTCTTCAGGATCCTCATCTGTCGAGTCGGTTTCCTAGCCGACAGAACAGGGTGTATACATTGGTGAAGGGGGAATGCCCTAAGATGACACTTCAATCAGAAATGCTAGGGTTGTTCTTGGCTGCCCCGGTTACTGCTCTACCTCCATTGGCTAACTATTATCCTGCCCATGGTAGAGAGATTCGACACTCTCAACTTGTATCGGGTGTTGGTGTGGTGCTTCGTCTGCCAAGGCTTGGCATATTAGGGTGTCCATCTTCGGCTATCCTACTCCTTACAGATTGCGCTCTTTGCTGCGTGACTTAGATATTGCAAGCGGCGTTGAACCAGAGACTTCTTTTGCTCCTTTGTATAGTAAGAGTAATATGTCTCCACTTTTCGTATCTCCCTGATGATTATCTCTTCAGCGGAAAATTCACATCATTGGCAACTATAGTAGGTATTGACGAACAAGGAGCTCCTACCTTGCATGCGAAAGGGCTCCCATGTGTCGAAGCTATTGTCGATTGTTTGATGGCTTCCCGATGACATCCTATGGTGGAGGGAAAAGTTTTTAATTGTTAGCCTTTTTTAAATAGATATAATAGTGTGATAGTAAAAATACACTAGTGTATAAGGGTAAGGGATTCTAGAGTTGCGTATCGGGTTGCGCGAGCTAAGGGTTGAACCTAGGCTCTAATACCAAGTTGTGACGCCCTAAATCTACATTAAGGGTTGGAGTAAAAGAAAAGTCACTAATGAGTCCTATGGTCAATGACCAAGTAAGATCCCAAATCACCGGGGGAGTCAAATTAGCCTCCCTTCTAAGTCTAGCTTTCTTAGGTAGCAGGGCTACCTTGTTGACAGATCTTAAGAGGCATTGACGCAAGGTCTCATAAGCATTATGGGGAACTATGTTGGTTTTTTTTTTAATAAAAAAAGCATATAATAATTAGAGAATAGATACAAAATATCTTTAGTTACAAAAGATAGTTCCATCGATATTACACCCCAAAAATAAAATTTCAGATGGACTTTAGAAAAAAAAAAAAAAAAAAAAAAAATTCTAGCTTCTCTCGGACAACCAAAAGAGTTCAAGTTTACGCTCATCGTTTTTCACGCAAAATCCTCTTGACCTGCATGAAACATGATGAGCAAACGCCCAGTAAATGCACACGCACCCTGTCCTTTTTTCCCAATCTAATACACAATAGCAATTACAACAATAGGGGAAAGAAACATAACATTCAAGTAAATAACGAGGGTTACAAGGTTAGTTGTTAATAGTCTAGAAATCCCCCAAAGAGATTTCGTTCTCCTAACCACAAGAATCGGAAACGGATTATTTGGTATGTCCCTTCTTTTGCTGCTTTGCAAACCTTATCCCAGATGCCTACCAATGGTTACATATGGCATAACGCCAACCAAGGACCTCAAAACAGACGATAAAATAAGGTTATTGCTCATTTCCTCTTCACACCAAAACCACCTATGGTCTGAATACACCTGTTCCGTTCAATATTTCCAAAACACCATTTGCGCAAGACTTTAGCTTTCAAAAGGGAACACGCCTGCTAACAAATTCAATTTAAACATAACCTTATCTCATAACAATCACTACTACAAAAACAGTTAAAGCTAACACTTTGACAAATGAAAATATCTCACTTTTATTGGAAGTGTGATAAAAAAAATTAGATTGATGTTTTAATCACACTTGATTTGATTAAGTGTGATAATATTTATTTATTTATTTTTTTTGGTCGCTTTTCAATTAAGTGTGATTATGTATATATATATTAATCACACCTTCTAATTAGCATGGGATTAAAGATCACATAAGAAGAATTAAAAATATTTCACTTTTATTAGAAGTGTGATTAAAAAAATTAAAATGATTTTTTAATCGCACTTAATTTAGCGAGTGAGATAATTTTTTTTTTAATCGGACATTTTAAATAAGTGTGATTATATATATTTATTTTCATCACAGTTCCAGGTGTGATTATATATAATTTTCAATTTAATTTTTATATAAAATTAATTATTCCTATATTTGCGCCTCTTCTACACGATTGAGATGGGAACGTCTCTTTGAAACACCCACCAAAATTGAATTTGCTAAACACGTACATGCACTACTATAATAATGTATAAAGATCACATGAGAGAAATTTAAAATATATCACTTTTATTAGAAGTGTGACTAAAAAATTAGAATGATATTTTAATCACAGTCAATTTAATTGAATGTGATAGTATTTATTTTTAATCACACTTTCACTAGAAGTGTGCATATATCTTTTTTTTCTAGTCATAGTTGCTAAATAAGTGTGACAGTATTTGTGGTTTCAATTTTCTAAATTTACCTTTCTAAAAATTGAGGTTTTTTTTTTTTTCATGTTTTTAGTGAATATTTTTTAAATTTTAAGCAATTTTTTACTTTTTTAGATGTACCTTAGATGTATCTAAATAATAAATTATTTGTGAAAACAATATTTAAAAAAATTAATAAACACATAAAAATAAGAAAAATATACTAAATTTTTGTATTTTTTTGGTACTTAGTGAATTTTTTCAAAAAAAATTTCACAAATATTTTACTTTGTAAGTGTA
The DNA here is from genome assembly GCA_025200525.1 of Camellia lanceoleosa. Taxonomy (NCBI): domain Eukaryota; kingdom Viridiplantae; phylum Streptophyta; class Magnoliopsida; order Ericales; family Theaceae; genus Camellia; species Camellia lanceoleosa. The sequence continues at coordinate 43,730,776 of CM045766.1, read as the reverse complement.
TTTATGTTAGGTGTGTCTAAAAATTAGAAAAATTTCTTAAAATATTAAAAAAAATTCAGGTAAAACAAAAAACTACAGAAAGTGAAAAAATAAATTTTTTCTTAAAAGTGAATTTTGAAAACTAAAAACAAAAGAAAAATGTTTTGGAGTTCTAATTTTTGAGCTCTAAAGGTAACTCTAATGAGTTGGCAATAGGCTCCACCCACAGTGATGTGATGTTTTAGTCCTGATTTGTTCTTATTTTATTTTTTTTATTTATTGCCATGTCATTAGTGCTCCATTAGAACACCAAAATTAGTGGTCTAAATCATTGTTGAAAACAAAAAGAGTGATTTTTTTTTTTTTGTTATCTATATAATAAAAGAAAATAGTTTTTGAAAATGTCATAGAGACACATTTGGATAGAACGACTAGGATTAATTTTGTATTAGATCTAATGGTCAGATTTACTCCTTCAACTTTTAATATCCCGCCTAAACATTTCTCCTCTCTCTTCCTTCCCTTCAATAGTTTGAAACCATCTCAGCTCGTCTCTCTCTCTCTCTCTTGGGAGATGAACCATCCTATGGCCAAGGAATTCAATGTCCCTCCGGTGGTGTTTCCCTCTGGCAGAAACACCTTTACCGTTCGCAATAGCAGCGACTTTCGATGGTACTGTTCCAGTTGCCATAGTCCGTAAACCCTAACATCCCACTTATGCCCTTCGACGTCGTTCTTGGCTTCGTAATTCAGTGGTAATATTTAGGAAATCGAAATCGGGTTAGAGGATGAACCGCCTATACTCAAAAAGTTAGGAATCAATATGAGACAGATTTGGAGGAAAACCGTATCAATTATGAACTCGTTTAGAGTGAACACGAATCTACATGAATATGCTAATTTGTCAGGTGTGTTTCTCTTCGTGATGGCTTTTGGGTTGTTTTAATTGCTTGCTTGGAAGTTACATTTTGGGATTTTATTGGGTTGGGCCACTATTTCAGCTTTGTTTCTTTACGTTGTTGTACGAGGGCAAAATATTCAGTGCTTTCCGTACTCCTTGGACTCAAGCTTCACGTGACGGTGTCTAACCTGGCAACAAAGAAACGGTGAGCCGCTCAGTGGTGGGTTGCCAGATAGACCCTCCGACGATCAAGTCAGATCACTTGAGGAAGAAGAATACTGCCTAGAGAGAGAGAGAGAGAGTCGTTCAGATTGCATACCTCCAACTTTCATCTTCCACTCCTATTTCTAGGCTGGCCTTGCAGCCTCAGGATTGTGCGCGCAATACCTCTGCTGTCCTTCCCTGGACAGGTGGCAGTGCTCGCCTCTCACCACCTTACGCGTGTAAAGGCCTAATCCACCAACCAGTATATGCAGAACTGCCAAACAGTATTGACGCGTGCTTGGAGCAGATTTCCTCTCCCTCATGCCATTGGCCTAGGTGGCACACTTAACCGGAGTACCACGACCGACCTACCCCTTGTGGAGAATCGCCACCACAAGCAACACAACCGAGCTGTGTCTCACCAACCTACCACATGGGAAGAAGCAAAAGTATGATTCTCATGGCCGAGCTTCGTGCGACCGGTCCATCTCGACTGTCCAGCGGTGGGGCATGTCGGCCTTTCCCCGCTCTACCTTCATTCTAGGTTATATGAAGTCCGGCCATCCCGGCTAGCCGGTTGGAGGCATGCCGGCCCTCGCCCCATCCTCAGTCTATCCCGGCTTGCCCTTAGCTCGGTTGCTTCACATCACTGTGTGCCCTGCCAAATGTCTACCAAGTCACAGCTCGGCAGGCCTTAGTTCATGCCTGGTCGACCAATCTCCTCGGCCGTGCATGACAGACCGAAGGGCCGTGTCAATAGAGAAAACAGCTCAACGCCGTGAGGTTTGTTATGACCCGCGTTACCGTAGCTCGGCCATACTAACCGGTGCAAATCTCCTCTCTCAATTTCCCCTTAATCCCATCCGTGCTAATCGTGATTGGGGTTACCGTCGTGGTTGAGCTAACGGTTCTCGAGTCACGTCAGTACCAAGCCGAGCGTGATTGGCTTCGAAGCCGTTACCGAGCTATCCCATTTGGTCGGTCATTGCTTCAGTGGTCTTGTCATGGGTCGTACAGCTGTACTGACAGAGTCGTCCTTTTGATGCCACATGGCCTCACGCCTTTGGTGCCGTCTTGACCCATTTGTCTTCACTAGGCGCGAAATTCAAATGGTTGCGCCATTTGGGCTTCCCACCCTTCTAATGCATATACGAGGGGTCACTTGCCTCTTCACTGTTCCCCTTCACTTTCAAGCAAAACCCTAGTCTCGAAGCTCTCCAATCGTCCCCTCTAAGCCTCTTGCCACTGTTCACCTCCATCTCCACATTTATCCATTCTTGCTCCTACAGAAGCCGTACCCAAGCTCGTGAGGCCTACTTTGCTTCACATCTGCTTTTGGTGAGTCCTCTATTCCTCCATTGCATTTTCTGTTTCCGTTTCCCAGATCTTCATATTTTTTCTTCACTTTTGTGCTTCTGTTCTTTGTGCCCTTTGCTTGGGACTATTGATATTCCCTTTTATGCATAGAACCTGTACACCCTAGGTAAGATTGAAACTAAAAAAAAAATAAAAATGGATGGGGCCTTCGTGCCCCTATTTCTCCTTAGCTTGAATGAATGAACCCCATCTTTGGGATGAACTGGATGAACACTGGACAGAACCAAGCTAAATATTCATTTAGATCTGTAAATCGGACTTAACCGAGCTAAAACTTGTTCGAGGTCTCTATTTGAGGCCTTGACCGAGTTGAATATTCAATTAGATCCGTAAACAGGACTTAACCAAGCTAAAAATTCTTCGAGTTCTCTTCTTGGGGCCTTGACCAAGCTCAAAATAGAGAATCAGAACCGAACAAGGTAGGCCAAATCAGCTAAGTAGTCGAGCTGAGATAGGGGTTGAACCAGTCAAACACCAAAAATCCTTTTACTATGCTAGGAGCTCCACGTAGAAGCCGTGCAGTTTATGCCATGCTAACCCTTGGACTTGTTTCTTAACAATGCAGAACAAATTAGGACTGACCAAGCCAGTCCAACACTATCACTGGTGACGCTCATTGTCCGAGCAAATACACCAAAATTTTCATCGAGATACAAATTAAATCACCAAATAAAACCGACATAGATGGGGAAGTACCGGTTCATGGTGAGCTCGCCCGGTGCACTAGCCGAGTTTCGTAGGGAGTACAACATTCTGGACGATGTCCATTTAGAGCTGGCCAAGAACGGAGATACCCCATGGGGTGACCTAGATCGATGCCCCTTCACGGTCGTATCCATAGTGGAAGGAGGGCTTTGCTTCCCAGTCCAGCCTTTGATCTGCGAATTTTTGAGGCAGACAAGGCTTTGTCCGACCCAAGTCTCCAACAACATATACAAGATAATAAACAGAGTCGCCGAGCTGAATAGGAGGCTCAGTTTGAATCTTGGTCTTGCCGAAATATTCCATCGATCTGACCTTAGTAAAAATAAGGGTGGGTTTTGCTGGTACTTGAAGGTCAAAAAGGGCCGAGCAAAACTCATTGAGGGTAACCCGGATAAGGAAACAAATGACGATGATTTCCTGTGGGTGTCTGTTCATTACGAAGACACCGAGGCGTCCATACCGGGCTGGTATATTAGGAAAGATTTTGGCAGTGCTGGTGAGTAGCTCGGCAAATGGGGTTATCTTCTTTTTGCATTGATTTCTCTCTATGCCGATCTAACACTTGTCTTCTTTCTCCAGATTACAAGCACTTGCCAGAGGACTACTACCGCGCTAACCAGGAGGCCATCAGAGTTCTGCTGTGTCACCTGGCCGAAGAAAAAGAGTCACCGAAGCTGCTCGGCTTTGAACCGACCTGCCATTACACAGCGCCACGCAAAAGTAGGGTGACCGACTTCTTGCGCACACCTTCTCCAGAGCCTAACCCAAATCTTTCGCTGATCAAACTTGTTCCTCTCACTGCCGAGCAAGAAATGACCAAACTTCGAGCAATCAAATCAGTGATCACCGGTGAATCGAGCGACTCCCAGCCACTAGAAGCATCTGGGGGGACTTCCACCGCTCCAACCGGGCAGAAGAAAAGGGTTGTGCTGGCTCTTGCCAGTGAACAACCAGCTGGCCGTCGAAGAAACGGCCGAGGAAAGATCTGGCCGGACAACATCTGGTGGATGAGGACTCCACCGAGCAAGTTTCGACCGATCTGGGGGACCAGACCGAACAACCAATCAGCGGGCCATCCAAGAGCCCAAGTGCCCCCCCGGTCTGGTCGCCAGAATTCAAGTACAAAGGCTGTGCTGTTTTTGCAGCAGACTCTGTTTACGCGGACAAGGACTAGTCACTCGATTTTAACATGACCAAGGGGTTGATCCTGCCTGCTGATATGAAGAGACATGACGAGCTTTCCGACCTGAAGGTCCTCCGCTCGGTGGTGAAATCATTAGTGCTAGTAAGTTGTCAGTTGCTCTTTTTTCAAGTTATTGCCCGGTTTTTGCTTGGTCTTCTTAATGACAACAATCTTTCATTTCTTTGCAGGCCGCGCAAAAGAACTATCTCGCCCATGGGCGCATGATCGCCGTGCGGCAGAGTCTGTGCGATGCCATTGCCGAGAATAAGGCCAAAACAGTCGAGATAGCCAAGTTGAAGGCCGCGCAGGAGGCGGTCGAGGCCGAGCACGATATGCTATGCCAGAAGTTGGACTGGCCTGAAGGAGACAAACAGCGTTCCGTGAAATCAACGAAGGCTCGGTACCATGCCGAGCTGCGCAAACTTCGCGACACACATAAGGAAGAGAAGGATAAAGCGGTTGACGACGCCGAAGACCGGGGATACGCGCAGGGTGAGAAGACTTATGAGCAGCAGGTTCAGGCAACCAAAGACATCTTTTTCCAGTGCGGTTGGAAAGCTGCCGTGGAAAAAGTTGGCCTTGGTCAAGACACTGAAATGTTCCAAAATCCGCCTGCTGCCTTCATACCGCACTACATGCAGGCCTACGCCAACACCGCACAAAAGAGGCTTATTGATGAGGCCAGAAAAATAGCCGAGGAGGAAGCGGCGGCCGAACAACCCACAGGCGACTCCTCAAAGCTTCTCACGGTCTTGGGGATGGGGAGGCCGAATAGGAGGCTGCCATGGAAGGCGCTGAAGATGGAACCGAGAGGGCGTGACTGAGTAGACAACCCAGACTGCCGAGCAAACTGTTGATATCGACCTCAACTAAAGTGATCCACTGCTGTTTACTTGTTGTTGTTGTTGTTGCTGTTTTTTTTTTTTTTTTTTTTTTTTTTTGGTCCTTGAATGTAATCGGGCTAGGCCCCACCTTTGTAATGCAATTCCCTCTATCAATGAAAATTTGAAAATTTTGATCGTTAATCATTTATTTCTGTTTGGTTGCAATGGGCAAAACTTCTTTATTCAAATGGTCATGAACCGCCACTGGTAGGTCGGCTACGCTGCGCCATATGCCAAGCTACAATCAGAGCGAACATTTTAGAGTCGGGTGAGCAAGAATCAGCTCGGCTTGCGAAGATGCGACAAAACAGTACCATTTTGAAGTGACCGAGCAAGAACCATCTCAGCCTTAATTGTTGGAAAAACGCCCAACATTTCATTTTGGCCGAGCAGAAATCACCTCGGCCGCTCTTCGTTTGGGTTAATCACCAACATTTCATTTTAGCCGAGCAAAACTAGCTCAGCTTGTACATTGGGCAAAACACCAATATTTCATTTAAGTTGCTCATGACGCCAACATCCCAATTGGGCGAGCAAAAACCAGCTTGGCCCTTTGTGCGGTCAGTTTCTATACCAGTGAGAGAAAATCAGTCTGGTCCGATTCAGGTCGGTCTCCTTGCCCCTGGCATCCTCAGAGATCTAACATCCTTGTATTGCCTTTGTACAAGAAGACACAATATAAAGCAAAAAGTAGAGCTATTTTTCATTACAAAAAGCAAGGCTATCCTTACATCAAATGCCAAAGAGTTAAAAGCTAAAAAAGCTACGTAACAAAAACGATTACATTTCAAAAGTAAAAGATCTTAAGGTTGGCTGCATTCCACAGTCTGGGGATAGCTTTACCATCTAAATCTTCCAGATGGTATGCCCCTTTGCCTTCCCGGCCAGTCACCTTGTATGGCCCTTCCCAGTTCGCACCAAGTTTTCCTTCGCCGGGGACCACCGTGTTGCCCATCACCTTTCTTAAGACCCAGTCCCCGATTTTGATCAGCCTGGGTGCACATCCTTGTTGTATTTCTTGGAGAGTTCTTGCTGATAAGCCGCAATGTGGATCAGAGCCCGATCCCTTCTTTCCTCGGCTAGGTCAAGCTCCAAAGCCACTGCTTCATTGTTCAAATCTGGCTGGAAGCTTTCAGGCCGGATGGTTGGCATACCAATTTCTAGTGGGATAACGGCTTCCATGCCAAAGGCCAAGGCGAATGGTGTCTCTCCGATTGACCGCCTTGGCGTAGTGCGGTATGCCCAGAGCACATTAGCGAGTTCTTCAGCCCACTTCCCTTTGGCTTTTTCAAGCCGCTTCTTCAGTCTGTCTAGGATGGTCTTGTTCGAGGCCTCCGCTTGACCATTTGACTGGGGATAGGCCGGCGTTGAATTGTAGAACTCGATCTTTAACTCCTCACAAAATCCGCGAAAGAGTTTCCCGTCGAATTGAGTGCCATTATCCGAGATGAGGGCCTTTGGTATACCGAAGCGAGTGATAACATTTTGCCAAACAAACTTCTTCACATCTTTTTCCTTTATGGTTGCCAACGGCTCGGCCTCTACCCACTTGGTGAAGTAGTCGGTAGCGGCGATGAAGAATTTGCGATTGCCCGGAGCTACTAGGAGTGGCCCCACTATATCCAGCCCCCAAAGTGCGAATGGCCAAGGACTTGTAAGGGGGAGCAATTCTCTCGCTGGCAGATGGATTTGGTGAGCAAATTTCTAACATTTTTCACATTTACGAACGTATTTCTGTGCATTCGCCTGCATGCACGGCCACCAGTAACCTTGGGAAATTGCTCGGTAAGCCAAAGACCTGCCCCCAGTATGGCTTCCGCAGATGCCTTCATGGATCTCATAAAGGAAAGCTTCCACCTTGGCAGGGTGGATACACTTGAATCTGACACAGTAAAGACTTCTTGTACAAGGCTTCGGATGGAGAGAGCCAAAACCGCTCTGACTTAGCCCGGATCTTGTTGGCCGCCTTCTTTTCCTCTGGCAGAATTCGATCTTTTACGAAGGCGATGATGGGGTCCATCCAGGAAGGTCCCAAGTCGGTGTAGAATACCTTGGGCACTTCTGGTTCCTCAATGCTTGGCCGAGGTAAAAATTCTATCATTAAGGGGTTAGGAAAAGCTGTCTATGTAAAAGCAAGCCCGGCCAATTCATCAGCTGTGTTGTTTTCTTTGCGGTTGATCTGTTCCACTCTTATGGCAGCGAACTTCTTGATCTCTGCGTGCACCAGTGCCTGATACTTCGCCATTCACTCATCCCTGGCCTCATACTCCCCAGAGACCTGAATCACCATCAACTTGGAGTCGCTGAATACCATAAGGGCTGATGCTTTCATTCTCAATGCGCTTCTTAGTCCGGCAAGGAGGGCCTCATACTCCGCCTCATTGTTGGATGCTAGAAGCTGAGCGTAATTGCTTACTCGATAACCAGCCTGTCTGGTGAAGTCAGTACGATACCCAACCCGGCCCCATGTCTGTTGGATGCCCCATCGACGAAGAGCTTCCACATCTCACCAATGAACAGCTTCCAGCAATCAGAGGGGTTTTGGGAGCTTCTCAATTCCAAGTCTCTGGTCAGCTCATTCTGGTCTTTTCCCTTGTCTTGGTTGAGTTCGTCTTCCAATAAGTTACCTGACTTCGCTAGTTCGGTCACCCTTCGCCCTTCTTCCACTTACGAGCCAACACTTGTCTCCATTGCCTGAACCATAGGCTGTGCTAAATCCACACCAGCCAAATCAACCGGGCAAACTGGATGCGTTCCAGGGGCAAATTCTGCCACAAAGTCTACAAGAGCTTGAGCCTTGATTGCGGTGCACGGGTGGAACTTGATGTCGTATTGCCCCAATTCCATGGCCCATTTCAAAATTCGCCTGGTAAAGTTCGCCTTTTCAAAGAGTACCTTAAGCGAAAACTCGGTTAGCACAACTATTGTATGGGTATGGAAATAGTGCACCAGCTTTCTCGAGGCCATCATTAGGGCCAGGGCTAATTTTTCTAGCGGCAAATATCTTGAATCAGCAGGGAGCAAGGTCTTGCTTACATAGAAGATTGGTAGGTGCTGGATGCCTTTAGCACGAACCAATACTGCGCTCACCGTGTGTTGAGAGACAGCCAAGTAGAGATACAACTCTTCGCCCGGCTGAGGTGTGACTAAGATAGGGGCTGAGGAAAGGTACACTTTTAAGTCTGCCAGTGCACGGTCACATTCGTTATCCCTGAAGAACTTGACCTTCAAAGTTTTAAAAAAGGGCCTGCAATGATCTGAAGACCAGCTGATAAATCTATTCAGCGCGGCTGCCATCCCGGCAAGATGTTGTATGTTCTTCGTGAAGTTTGGGCACTCCAGCTCTTGTATCGCCTTGATTTGGGATGGGTCGGCTTCAATTCCTCGGTTTGTGACTAAAAAGCCCAAGAACTTCCCGATGCCGACTACGAAAGCGCACTTGGAGGCATTCAAACAAAGCTTGTGGTGTTTAAGTATAGCAAACATCTCTGCTAGGTCAGCGAGGTGTTGAGACTTCTCCTTATTTTTTACCACCATATCGTCGATGTAGGCCTCCATGGTGCAGCCTAAAAGGGGAGCGAACATCTTTGTTACCATCCTTTGAAAAGTTGCCCCAGTGTTCTTTAGTCCGAACGGCATGACTTTATAACAATACAGGCCTCTAGGGGCAGTGAATGATGTGATCTCTCGGTCCGGTTCATACATGGCTATCTGGTGGTAGCTGCGATATGCATCCAAGAAGCTAAACCTCTGATGGCCAGTGGTCAAGTCCACCAGCTAGTCAATTCGAGGCAAGGGGAAGCTATCCTTTGGGCATGCATGGTTGATCGTCTTATAGTCAATGCAGAGTCGCCATTTGCCATTCTTTTTTGGAACAACTGCCGTGTTGGATATCCATCGAGGGTATTGCACTTCCTCTATAGCCCCAGCTTCCAATAAGTTCTTCACTTCTTCTGCCACTACCTCGGTATGGTGCAAGGGTGAGCAGCGTGTCCTTTGGATGACCGGCCGTGCATTGGGGAAGACATTCAATTGATGGCAAAGCTTGGGTCGACGCCAGGCATATCGTAAGGTGTCCACGCAAAGGCTTCCATATTGGAGATCAAAAACTCAACGTACTCATGTCGGTCGGCGCTGGACAGGGATGAGCCCAAAAAGAAGAACTTGGTTGGATCGTTCTCATCAATTCGCACCTCTACCAAATCCTCGACTGATTTTTCTCGGCCTTCCTTCCTACGTCTTCCAGGACTTCCTTCCCTTCCATTCCCTCTATCATTTGAACGAATCCTTTGGCGGCCCGGCTGCCGTTCACCGCAATGAAGCACTGTTTCGCCATTACCTGGCCTCTCTAAACTTCCTCTATTTGCCTGATTGGCGCGAGGAAGCGCAGAACCTGGTGGTAGGTCGATGCTACTGCTTGCATGGCGTGCAACCAGCCCCTGCCCAGAATTAAGTTGTAGGTGGATGGGACTTTGAGCACCCAGAACTCTACTTGCTTTAGGACCGAACCTGCTTTGACCGGCAATATGATCTTCCCCAGCGGCCACTCTAGCTAAGAGTTGAAGCTAACCAAAGGAGACGTCGCAGGGGCCAAGTCCTTGTCCTCTAGCTTCATCTGCTTGAATGCGTCGTAGTACATGATTTCGACCAAACTCCCCTGGTCGATCAAGATCCTCTTGATGTCAAAATCCTTCACGCGAAGAGTTACCACTAGTGCATCGTTGTGGGGCATCTGAATCCTCTCCAAATCTTTGTTTGAAAAGGTAAGGATGTCCTTCTCCTTGGTCAGCCCTTTCTTCACAGCGGGCTGAACCGAGAGTGCTTCCCTCATGTGCTCGGCCTTTTTAATCATCCCTCATAGCTTGCAGACCCTTGTCGGTTCGATGATGCCATGGATAACATTGATTACGCCTTGGGGCACTGCCTCCAGGGCGGCTAGGCCATTGGACTCGGTTTGTCCTGGTGGCACGACCTTCATACCCCTATCTATGTATTAGTCAAGGTGCCCCGTCGCCACCAGCTCCTCTAAGTGTTGTTTGAGCGACAAGCATTCCTCCGTTCGATGCCCCCGTTCTTCATAGAAGGTGCATCGATACTGTGAGTTGAAGCCTCTCTGTGCACTCCCCAACTTGGGCGGCGGAACGAAGGGTTCACCGGTTCATAGTATGAGGTAAATAGGAACTTTGAAGACCGTGGTGATACCCGTTCTTGCCTTCAACTTCCTTTTGGCATCCTCCTCTTCGTCACGGGGAGCGTTAGCTCGGTCATTTCTGTGACCTTTGTTTCTATCATTGCGGTTTGGGCCACGACGTTGATCTTTTGATCGGTCGTTTGGGCAGTTGTCCTCCTGCCGGACCGAGTGAACTTTCCTTGCCACTCTTCTGTCCACCGCCACCGGGTTAGCCTTCTCGGTTGCGGATGCGGCATCATCCTGCACACGGATGTGTTCATTAATCCACTGCATCAATGACTCCATTGTCGTGGGCTGGTGCATAATAAGCAAATCTCGCAGCCTATGTCCGACTGGGAGACCCCGCTTCTATTAAGTAATAGCCAGATTGGTCGGGCAGTCGAGGATCTCATTGTAAGTTTCTCATTGTAAGTTTCAATGAACCTCCAGATTCCATCTTGACGCCCAGGAGATGGTTGACCTCCTTCGGTGTTCGAGTATTGGTTTTGAATCTGGTGACGAAGGCTTCCGTTAGTTGCTGCCACCCCTCGATACTCCCCTCTGGGAGCCTTTCGTACCACATCAAGCCCAGTTCTCCCAAGCTCGCTGGGAATATGAGGGACATCAAGGCGTCGTTGCACCGGTGTCCAGCCATTACTTGCCGGTAATGACTCACGTGCATGTACGGATCCGTCTTGCCATCATACAAGGTGAACTTAGGCTGGTGGAATCCGGCAGGGAGTGGCGTACTCTCGATTTCTGGAGACAGCGGTGTGGCAGTAAGTCTCGCTAGCTCTTTGTCCATTGGCGCAGGGGCTACCTCCCTAGGCGCCGGCATGGCCACTTCTTCGCTACAATGAACTTGGGTGCTCAACCTCTGCAATGCTGGCACTCTCTGAGCCTCGCGACGGTGCGCTCTCTCCTCCAACACATCCCTCAGATCTCTTGAACGGGTGGAGAAAGAGTATCGCGACGTCGACGACGGGCGCGAGGGGTGATAGGTGCTATCGCAAGTGAGGGATTTGCCCTCTCTTGGGTCGGAGTCTCCAACCCCATAGTTTCTAGTGATAGAGAGAGAGTGAGTCCTCTCCTGGCAGCGACTGTTGGAACGAGGGGACGGGGTGCGCTCATTGAGGTTGCTCTCTCCAGCAACACCCTTCCCCTTAATCTGGCGTTTCAGCATCTCCATCTCAGCCGCCATCTTGCGAATGAGGGCGTCCTGGTCTTTGAGTTTGTGCTCCAGGCGCTGCGCACGGGACTCCTCCCGCGTTTGTCTCGCGTACGTCGCGAAGAAGTTTATAGGCCCGCCATGGCCAGAACATTCAGGGGGCCTTCTCTCCGTCGGACAGATTCTGGTGTGACGCCATTGACGACGGATAGTGGAGTTTCGTCGTTGTTGGCCATGGAAAAGGTCAAAGAAGCTTGAAGAGGAAGGTTCGAGTATCAAAGATTTCCCATACACGGCGCCAATTGTATGGGGGCGAAATATTCAGTGCTTTTCATACTCCTTGGACTCAAGTTTCATGTGACGGTGTCTAACCTAGCAACAAAAAGCGGTGTTTGCCCGGTGGGTTGCGGATAGACCCTACGATCAAGTCGGATCACTTGAGGAAGAAGAACAACATGCGGAGAGAGAGAGAGTCGTTGATTGCATACCTCTAACATTCATCTTCCACTCCTATTTCTAGGTGGCCATGCGACCTCGAGTTATCTTGGCGCTCTACCTCTGTTGTCCTTCCCTAAGCGGTGGCGGTGCTGCCTCTCACCACCTTACCGTGTAAAGGCTTAATCCCCCAACCGATTACATGCGAATTGCCAAATGGTATTGACACGTGCTTGGAGGCGATTTCCTCTCCTCACGCCATTGGCCCAGTGGCACACTTAAGCTGGAGTACCACGACCGACCTACCTTGTGGAGAATCGACACCACCGCAACTCAACTGAGGTGTGTCGCCGACCTACCACATGGGAAGAAGCAAAATTATGATTCTCATGGCCGGCTGCGTCTGATCGGTCCATCATTTGTCGGCGGTGAGGCATGCCGGCCTTTCCCCGCTCTACCTTCATTCGGGTTATATGAAGTCCGGACATCCCGACTAGCCGGTTGGAGGCATGCCGGCCCTCGCCCCATCCTGTGTCTAGCCTGGGTTGCCCTTAGCGCGGTTGCTTTACACCACTGTCTGCCCTGCCGAATGTCTACCAAGTCATAGCTCGGCGGGCCTTAGTTCATGCCTGGTCGACCAATCTCCTCAGTCGTGCATGACGGGTCGAAGGGCCGTGTCAATAGAGAAAACAGCTCGGCGCCGTGAGGTTTGTCGTGACCCGTGTTACCGTAGCTCGGCTGTACTAACCGGTGCAAATCTCCCCTCTCAGTAAAGTATTGGGATTATGTATGTTTTGATGTTTGTGCTTTTAGTTACAATAACTATTATGTATGCACAAATGTTTATTTTTCTTTGGATTTTGATATCTTTTAGGTGATTGAATCATGGATTTGGGTACTAATTTGGATTTCCTTTCTCTTTTTAAATCTCTATCCAAACACTTCAATAACAATTAATCATAAATGTATTCAAAACCTTAAATCCTTAACTGATTTAAATTATATGACAATATATACATCATATCTGAGATTGTCTTGCCCTATGCCAAGTTTCATTAGAGTTGTTTAATCTTCAATTAATTGAAATTTGGAACCCCATTTTCTATCTTTCTGATTTCTATACATGTTTTTGATCTTTGTATTTCTTCCTAATTGTTTTGAGAGAGAGAGGTCTCTAGATCAAACTTTCTAAATTTTGCTGATCGTTTTCTGAGTATCGAAAATCTTTTCCTTGGTTAAAGATTAAAAGGAAAAAAATTGAAGCTTGGCAGGAACTTAGTATGTTCTGGTTTTTTTCAAACCTTAAAGTGTTTTTTGTTATTATTTTCTTTATTTTTTCTAAGGAGAATTTTGTGTTTTTGAATGGACTTTGTTTTTTTTTTTTTTTAAATTATAAGTTGGTTATTGATTTGAATTACACGCATATGCCTGTGCCGAAGATGAGCTCAAGACATGGGATGCTGAGTTGGTTATTGTTTAGGGTTATTAAGAAAATGCGAGAAAGAATAAAAACAAATTGAGGTTTTGAGATCACTGAACTTTTGAATGTGGTGTTTATGCATAAAGGTGTAGTTTTGCTTTAAACCTTTTTTTTTTAAATTTATTTGTTTTTTCCATCAGCTCTTGTGTAAGCTAAATGAGGTTAAATAGATTTAAGAGATATAGAAATTTTAAAAAGCTTACTGTAGATTCTACATTCTTTTGGTAGATTACATATGGTACAGTACTTAAGTTGATGCATGAGAAGACAAAGGTCCGATTGTATTCACATGAGGTTCCATATGTATCTGGAAGCAGCTAGTAGTTGGTTACAGGTTTTCCAGCTATTGATGATTCAAATAGCTACTGGGTACTCTCTATATCTCTTTCTCATTTTCAAGGCAAGGTCACGATTGTCACGACCTCCACTCAGGGAATCGACTCTAGCATCGCCGAGTGTCGAAGCTTCGCAAACACATTCATTTTTGTTTCTGTCCCAATCTTTTCAATCTTCTTTTTTAGGATATTAAAACCTCAATTTATCTGGGTTTATTGATTTTTTCTCAAATTTTTCTAAGTTTGTGTCCTTTAATCTTAAAACATTAATTTCTCGATATCTTTTTCATACTTTGATTTTGAGGTGAGTTCATTTTGTGTGCTAGGTTTTGATTGTTACGTAGAAAAATGTAGGCGAGGTGGAAAAGCTTAAATCGAGAGGAATTGAAGTGTTTGGAGTGGTTTGTCATGTATTTGTAGCTCAACAAAGGAAGAATCTGGTAGAAAAATTCGGGTGAGCAAACCTATCTTATTTGTCATCTTCTAAGAGTAGCTAAACAAAGGGGAAAATGTAAACCCGGGCTTTGATTTTCTTGAGTATTTGTATTTCTATTTTCAAGTTAATTGATTTTGAAATTCATGACTTAATTGGTTTGAATTTGTAGTATCATATTTCATTAGTAGAAGTCTTTGTATTTTCTTATAATTCTCTTATTGGTTGTTGAGAGTTTCATTGTTCTAGGTTAGTTTAACTAGATATCTTTATGTATTCATATTCAAATTATTAGTTATTAAATTTGATATTTTAAATTGAAGTGGGTCATAATTTATAGATGAAAATGGGTTAGAAAGGGATGAAAATTGATGAACCATTATGAGATACAGAAAGGTTAGTTTCTAATTGCTAAACCATTTCACAAAAATTAATGAAAATTGTTGAACCATTTGGCGAGATGACCTGTTTTTTAGAGAAAGAAATAGAGAGATAGAGCTTTAATTTCAATGTTGTTTAATTGCATATAAATATTCACTCAATTTGTTATCCTACCATACAACATAACATGCCATGTATAGGACACAAAACAATATACATACTATCAACCATGCTTCCATAGGAATTTAATTTAATATTCACTTAGTTCGTTATCATTTCTATTGTTATGCTTTTCTTAATGTGGACACTAATACATGTTTAGGAATGTAAGATTAGGTGTAATATGAGTTTCACCATGGACTGCGAGATTTGTCATGTCATCAATAAATAAGAAATTTTTTTACCATATTTGTCATGCCCATCAGTTTCGACATGGAGTACCAAATTTGTTCCTGCATGTGAGAGATTTTTTTTCCCCTTGGATATGGATAAGTGGATATTGACCCAAGGGCACAACAAGATGGATGATTTGATACTCATGGATTTTCTTTGTTATGTTTCATTTTTTTATTGGTTTAAATGCATTCGTAATTTCTAAAGGAAAGGCAAATTTTGCCTCTTAATTAATTTGTGTTTTCATTTTTCAGGTTAAAAATTACTTGGAGAGATGCAAAATATGGTCCAAGAATTTAAGGACTTTGTGCTTCAAATTTTTTCATTTTTTTAATATATGTAATCACAATTTATTTATTTATTTATTTATTAATTCCTTTGTATATACATTTAAACATTCAACTTTCATTAATGAAATATATGACATTATTCCATTCAATATGTGGTTGCGATTCAAAGGATAGTATATATATTGTGTATTACATTCTTCAAATGTGTACAAAACTAATATTGATTATTCTTCAAATATGTCGAACCCTTTTTTTTTTTTTTTCATCACACACATTAACTATGACAAGAAATGCATATAGCGTGTGATCTTATCTCATTATTAATCCCATGTTTTATTAGTTATACATCACACAAAAAATTGTGATCTAAATTTTATTATTACACGTAAAAAGTGTGATCCAAATATTTATTATCACATTATAACATGTGATGGAATCATCTTTTAATGACACATAAAATGTATGATTGAAAATGAACTTTTTTAATCACACTCCTAAAGATTACACTTTGACAAAATTTAAAATGTGAGATTAAATAACATATATCCACATAAAAAGTGTGATCTATTTATGATTTTGTAGTAGTGAATACTCATGTGATCGAAACCTCATTAGCCACCCCCATCAAGTTTTCCGTTTAGATTAAGGTTTTACGTTAGCTAGCACAAGCAATTGAAAGAAAATTCTCATAGATATAAGCATCATCAATGGACTAAATAAAAGGTATATTACCATAACACATAAAATATCATACCAAGACATGATCATATACTAATAAGCATATTCATGAAGATAAAAGCATAAAATACCAATGCAAAACTAAATTTCCAGATTCAGTACCATTTCAAGATTAAAATCAAAATGACCATTTCAGATTTTTTCCAAGCTTGGCCTTCCTATGGTTCGTAGAGCATTTCATCTACTTTTTAGAATAGTAATGGAATAGATTTTCTATATTTTTAGTTATTTAAGAAACACTCCAGCACTGTCCAGATCCATCGACCATTACAAAAATTGGATGTTCTTTCTAACCGCTCACTCGTTTTCAATGAAACCAATTTTCATTGAGAGCTAACTCTTTAAGGAGGTTTTTGACATAAAACTATGGTCTGGGAGATTTTCCTCTATATTTCTAGAATTTCTGAAAGTTGGCTGTAAAAACTAGGTTTTCATGCACAATATTCAAAATAAGAAGATTTGTGAGAAAAGAGACCAACTAAGAGAAAATTTTCACTTCTTTTATGATGAAAACATACTAAATAATCTATCAATAACTTAGATTTTTAGAGTGATGGTGTATCTTTGGAAATAATGTTAGATATGGGAAGAAAAAAGTAGTATTGTATCTATTAAGAGAAAATATGAGTTGAAGAATGATCAAAGCTCAATTCATCAGCTCTGAACCTATGAAAACCATTACGACACATTTGAAAATATGATTTTAAACTTCTAGTAACATGCATTTAAAAAAGGAAATAGAATGAGAGATAGTGACGTGGCTTACTTGAGGCTTAGTTGAATTGCTAACAAAACCTTCTCTTTCCTTCCTTTCCTCCACCAAGCTCACTCTCTTTCCCTTTTTTTCTTCTCTCAACTGTGTGGTATGTTGAGTGTGTGTTCTTGTGTGCAAAATGCAATGGGAGAGGTTTTATTTATACTAAAATTATTGCAAATGGTCCAAATTTGCCCAATGGTTGGAAATGGATTAGATACTTTGGATTTAATTTGAACTTAATGGAATAGTGGATGATTAGAGGCCTTAATTATGTAATTAATCATGATCTAGTTAGGCTTTAGTTAGGATGGAACTTGAGGTGGAAACAAGGTTCCATGTTTTGGGGTGTACTAGAGTACTTTTCCATAAATTCATGAATTTGTTTGAAAAAAAGTGTATGCATTTTTTTTCCCTAAGGTGGGCGGCCAAGATGATGATTTGGGAAGATTATTTACTTATTTATTTATTTTTGTATAATTTGATGGAAATTTCAAAATGTAGTATATAATTTATTTGAATAGGTTGAAAAGTACAAGTATATATATATGTGTGTGTGTGTGTGTGTATAATAGTCGTAACTTGAAGTCAATTTGTAATTTAATCAAAATGTCAGAATTTAATCAATTTAATTGACAAATTGGAACATTTATTTTAGTGCAAAATTAAATTAAATTAGGGTTAGAGAATCTAATTCGATTTAGATTTCTTTTTTCAAATAAAAAGGATATCAATCGACAAAAGTGATGAAAATCGAACAAATCTAGGGTTTCAAGCGGTAAATCCATATTTAGGGAGTCATTTAATCAGTATTAGGGTATTAAAAATGATTCCTAGGTTACCAAAATCAGTTAGGGTTTGAGAGTTTTTGTCTTTAGGGTTAAAGTTGAAATTATTTAGGAAATCAAGGGTCTTCATTACAATATTTCAAAAGTAAGGGACTTTTAAGAAAATAAAATTTTTAGGGGCCTCACATAAAGTATAGAGAAGTATGGAGGATAAGAGTATGGAGGCGAGCCATGCCCAGGTGGACATTAGGCTATGTGCCTTACTCGATTGTTCCCCAACTAGTTCAGCTAAGTAGCATGGTTGCATGGAAAATAATCTAAATATTTTTCTGTGATTGGCTACACCAATTTTACTAGGTCGTCTTGAGCATTTATATAGAGTCCATATTCTCTTCTATGTTTCCTACAGTGGTCCAAAATGACTTCATTTATGATTTTTTTTTTTTTTTCCGTTTCACCCTCTTTTCCTTTCTCTCTCATCGATGTGAACCCTAACCTACAAATGTCACACCCCAAACTCGCCCCTAAAAGTTTAGGCATGACCTATACGAAAATAGACACTTGACCTAGTATACATAACATATGGGGCCTGAACGGAAGCATTAAAGTAATAAAACAAAGTCCATTGAGCTATCACTACTATGCCAGGATCACAAACATCATAACAGATAAATAATATACCCGAACCATGCACCTAAGCATCGGTTATATACATATACATATAAAGACCCAGCCCGACGACTGGGTGTATAACAAAAACATATGAGATAAGGAAGTTATGTACAATGAACCTTAAACAAGAAATCAAAATACGAGCCACTGCCTTGACAAAACTTCACAAACCCTAAGTGGCTTCGCTTAGTGCCTGAACACTCGAAGGTTGACAAAAACGAACGGACGTCATGGGTTAGGACTGACCCCCCAGTCGGTTACCTACAGAAACAAACATAACACAGGATGAGCTAGGCTCAGTGAATAGTAATACCCAACTTGAAATCATAATACAAATTAATGCATACATAAATACAAAAATTACATGTTTAATATGATTCTGTATTAATTTTAAAACGGCCTTGGGCCTAATCTTGAAGCATAATGGCCTTAAGCCCTTAAGCAGTGGCAATAAGCCCTTGAACATATTGGCATCAAGCCCTTAAACATGTTGGCATTGAGCCCTTGAGTATATTGGCATTAAGCCCTTAAACATGTTGGCATTGAGCCCTTGAGTATATGTATGTGGGAACCCAAGAGGTGTCTCACACGGATTCTAGAGGTGTCTCACTTCGTAGCACTTAGTTTTGTGTAGCACTTTGTTTCATATCATAACAACTTAAACAGAATGGCCATCGGCCCATATATCTTTAAAGCAAATTGAGTTCAGTGTTTTACAAAATTCCATAGTGATATGCAAATAGTTATATCCTTTCCATTCATTGTTTCCCAATCATTCACACACAATTACATAGTTAAGATTGTTAATAACAAATAGTAGCTGTAGTTACTACTACTCACAGTGTTGTGATGACGTGATAGTTCCTCCCGGAGTGTGTCCTGCACACATTCATCACTTGTTCATTAGTTCATTTCCTTTGTCGATTTATTTCGGGTCATTTCACTTCAAATGAATTTACGTTACGTGAGACATAAAATACAAATTCTAAAAATATCGAGGGTTTAGCACGCAAAACGGAGCAAACAATATTTTTTGACGTGAGCGCCCGTGTGGCAGTTGGCCCCACACGTGCGGCGATCAATTCTACATGTGCCTTTTAGGCGAAAACAAACCCACAAAACTTCGACATTTATGCTTTTCGGCGATGACTCCGCATGTGCGATTGTCTGTTTTGGTCCGAAAATTACAACAAAATCTCATCTTTTGATGGATGTTTTCAAGGCTCAAATTAGCTTTCTTAATTGATAGAATATGGCCCTAAAAGCATGGTAATAGGGCTTCAACTACACACATCAATCTAGATATACACTAGCTCTTGAATTCTTAAACACAACTTAGTTTCCTTTTGCATTCAACAACATATGTAACATCACTTCATGACCTTCATGAGAAAATAAGAAACAAAAAGATAGTTTCACACATACAGCATAAGCAATTTAGTTCAAAATCATCCAATTGACAAACTTAATCCAAGTCTAGCAATACTTACACCCTAGGTTCAAATTGAAGTCCTAGGTTACACAATTATGGGTGAATGACACTCAAATTCAAAGAGTATAGAAGGTAAACAAACTTACTTTGAATTTAGATCTCCTAAATTCCTCTAGATTAGTCAATCTTTAATCTTTGTTGCAATTCCTTCTAGCTTCTCTACACTTCTACTTTTCTTTCCCAAAAATTATGTTGAACCAAGTCCTAGCTAAAGAACTCACATACATATATATCTAATGTAGCTAGAGCGAAATTTAATCGGTTTAATCATTCCCAAATCAAATTTACGCAACCACACCTATAATTACTTAAAAATTATGCTGATTTCAAATATAAAATAAATTTCGGATTATCAAGTCTTTAAGGACCTCAATTTCGATTCAAAAATCGTGAGATACTTTTCTTATTAAGCGAGATAAGTTAAGTCACAAGATCCATATACTTAAACTTAAACTTAATTTCTCATGAAATCTTTCATCAATGTTTTCAATGCAAGGAATAAGGGGTGAAAAATATGTCGAAACACATCTGCGAGGGTCAATTGGGTTATTACAATAAAGAAGACCATGAACTAGAGAGGAAAGAAGAGAGCCAGAAGCGTATAGAAGTAGAATTCCGGGGAGGTACCCGCTGGCGAGTACAAGATGCATCGAGTCAAAGGGGCAATGCCATTATGCAATGACAAGGCAAGCGAGGTAACATGTGTCCTTCAATCTTCATTCTCACTCTAACCTTCAATCTTCATTATATATATGGTATGTGTATGATTTCTTATGATTAATTTTTTTTGCTTACTGCTAAATGTAAGGTTCACTTTTATAGACGATTTTATTTTATGGGTTCGATTTTTGTTACCGCTTAAATGAAGTTCTGGTAAGATTTAAGGATATCATGAAATGTGAGAGTCCCGGGAGGATTAGTTTGTGGCGGTGACCGGGCCAAGAAGAGTAATTTTGACCTAGAATCACTTTCAGATAAAATAGTTTTTGTTTAGATTGTTCTCGTGTTTAACTATGACGCATCTAAACCCCATTTAGAAATCAGACCGCCCCGAACTCTCCAGACGGCCAATTTTTTCGAGGGCGCGAATTGGGTTTAGCGATGACAATGACCTCACAATGGTTTTGAATCTAATTCACAAAGGCAATGTAAGACTGGAGAATCACCACAAAGAGTCTAAATTCAACAAATCATTTTGGAAAATCAGACGAATAAAAACATCGCCAAACGTGGATCGCTTTTAAGCGATTTCGTGAGTCACCACCTAAAACATTTTGTATTGGGAAATTTGAAACCCCGACTTGTGCTCTACATGAATCACATATCACTTCAAAGGCTCAAACAAACTTGGGTAATGAGGAAGGTCCTGAATGAGCATTCCGCCGCCCATCAAAGATCACTTCTACTAACATGATATGTTGTTTTGAAAACACATGTGTTCTGTTTGATTATTACCTAACTTACTATGTGATGACAACACACAAGGTATACAGACTAAATCGCCGACGGGGAAACAAAATATCTCTCATGTTTGTTTTTTCAAAATGGTTTAAGATGCTACTGCAAGAGAAGCAGCGTGGATTTGCTACCAAACAAGGCGGGCTTTAAAACATGAGATGATTTGCCACCCAGCTTAAATCACTTTTTTGATGAATTGTTCCTTAATTCAAGTAATGAGGCTCTCATCCATAGGCATTCATGCGCTTAAATCATTTACATAGCTCCTCACATGGCAAGCATAGCAAATATGGCAACATACACATCTCATGTAAGATAAAGCATAAACACCTCTACATAGTTCTCCAAGCCAAAATAGAAAGCCATAGTTAGAAATATACATTATCCTAACTATGTTATGCCTAATGCAACATATGCAAAATGCAACTAAATAGGCTCGCTATCTAAGATTGCATATGAATGCAACACTTGGATAACATGCTTTTGAAACACATATTCAAATAAGTGTAATATTGAAATACAATGTGTTTTGAATGGTCAGTATGCAAGACAAATGAATGATGGAACATGCAAAGCATATGTATGCTAATCAAACGCGTCCTAAAACCATACAACCATCATCGAAGCTGTAAGTAAAAGGAGAAAGAAATGGGGTTAAAGACATGTACACACATACGAACCTCTTATTAACATTTGCCCTCTCAATCGAGGGTCCAAATAAAAGCTGTTTATACTGTTGCTTAACTTAATCTAATTATTCAAATTAGAATAATTATTACAAACCAAACGAATAACTAGTAAACCATTTACTAATTACTACAACAATTAACTAATTACAAATCAATTAATTTACAAATCTTCATTAACAACGAGTAAAGCTTTTAAACTATGCTACTCGGGCTTTTGTTCAAGAAGTAGATCCATGCTCGATTTTTTGCCCCAAAAGCTCTCCGGTTTGCTCTTAGAGGCTTTTATTTGTAGGGTGCCCTCAAGAACTTGGCCGCTAAAACTACTAAAACCAATGCCGGGAGTGTACCCACACCGCCACATCCTCACGCCATCCCACGCTAATACGGCAGTGTCACCATTAGTGTGGCATCATATTAATGCTAAGACAACAAACCGTAACAGAAAGCACAAAATAGATGAAAGGAGGGTCTCCTAGGACATGTATATGTATGCCACCCATATCATCTCAAAACATCAACCTGGAGAAGGCTACCCATCGGATCCAAGGTCTTCATCAATAAGTGGTTTAGCGCATGATGGCTAAAGGTCCAATCTTGTACATATCTACGAATGCACAAACAAGACTTAAGACGCGGCCTTATCATGAGAGAGATCAAGGTATTGAGATAAAGGGAATAGCCTATTTCATTACTTTGGAGTATGGAAATGACCAATCTGTCTTGTAGTTATTATAAAACCGATTGAACACCATGCAATCTAAACAACATGCTTATCTTGGCATGCTTTACCTGGTTGATTTCTGAGTTTTATATTATTCTGACATTGCCGATCCATTCTTTAACCTAAGTATCCAAATGTGAAAGTCCCTGAATGATGTGGGTGTCAACTAAAGGAGTTTAAGGCATGAGAGGATGATGCTTTGACTAGGAGGTGAACCTCAAAAGAAGGTAGCCATTTGAGCACCAACCCTACCTCATGTTTAAACATAACCTGCTTCTCCAAACAACCCTTAAAGCAAATTGAAGAATGCAGTAATGAGGAGGCAAAATATGCAATGCATGATATGGCATGAACACAAGACTCTAACATGAAAACAACGCGGTACATGTTAAGAGGCTTAGGCATTAAAATTAGAAGGACGCAACACTAGAAATATGTAAATACAATGCTCTGGACTAAACACCATAAATGACCTCATGCATGCCAAAATAGAGGCCAAAATGCTCTAAAATTATAGCATGAAAGGCAAGAAAATAATGTTCATGCATTGGCTCATCAACAAGGCATGA
Source organism: Camellia lanceoleosa (assembly GCA_025200525.1). NCBI lineage: Eukaryota > Viridiplantae > Streptophyta > Magnoliopsida > Ericales > Theaceae > Camellia > Camellia lanceoleosa. The sequence goes on along the minus strand of CM045766.1, from coordinate 43,707,577 downwards.
GGCACAACTCTTAAACACAATTAAAGAGTGATATACATGACAAGATGACAAGGCTATATGCTCAAATTACATGTTAAATGATGCCATATCATACAAACATCTCAAATAAGGCATGCTAGAGGGCCTAAAGCACAAGGCTAGTAAAGAGCACTACACAAGAAGCATGCAATACATAGCCTAAATAACCAAACCAGCTGACAGCTCAATCATGCCAAAACAAAGGTTAAAACATGCTGAAAAGGTAGCCCAAAAGCTTAGACAAGCATGCATACGTATTGGCTCATAATCAAGGCATAAGGCACGACTCTCAAAAGCATTGAAAGAGTGCAACATGTCAGAGTGTGAATACACTACATACTCTGAAATCATGTGAGAAAAGAGGCATGTAAACAACTCTAGCAAAGCATGCTAGGGACTTTGAAACTCAAAGCTAGTCAAAGCCACTTACACTACAACCATGCAAGGCGAGCCTCAAAAGGCCAAGACCACTTCAAACAGAGCTTAAACATGTTAAATAAAGGCCAAAAACATGCTGGAGTAGAGTCAACACATGCTAGAATAAAAGCCTAGCTCATGAGTCATACTATGCTAACAAGCAAGATTGCACTGCAGGTGTAAGAAATGAGCAATCAATGACCAAGCCAGCCAAAAACAGAGTTATGGAAGGTCCAAAAAGTCACAAAATCATGCTTGAACTCAAACTTAAAAGAGGGAGAAACAAGTGCTCACTTGGTAGGCCAACAACACATGCAAGCAAAGACAAGAGAAGAGGGGATCAGCCCCTTTCATTTTGGGCCTCAAAACCACCTTTCCACCACTGAAATTCCTCTAAATTTCGGTGGTAGAAAGGCAATCCAAAGGGAGCTATCAAAGCTAAGAAAGGAGCCTCAAAAGGCTGATGGAGCCAAAGAGCAAAAGAGAGGGAACACCCCCCAACCAAACAAGACCCAAACCAACATTTTTAAGCCTTAAAAATCGAGTTTTTGAGAGGTTAAAAATAGCCTTAAAATAGCATGCAAAGGTGGCTAAGCACTTAAACAAAACAAAGCTTGAAAGGGGCATATATGTCTTACCCTTGAAGCACAGCAGCAAACAAGCATCTTCAGCAACAATTTTGAACCAAAACCAATCATAAGACTTCAAATCATGCTTCAATGGACCTCAGCACCAGAGTGAAGGTTTTAACTAGGTGTACTAGTGCAAATATGTGAAGAAAACACACTTTCGAGCCTAAAATTTAGAGAGAGAGAGAGAGAGAGAGAGAGAGAGAGAGGGAGCAAAATATCTCAGCTCAAAACTTCCAACCCTTTGCATGCACATAGATAGCCTCTATATATAGAAGATACAGGAAGCCTTCAAAGCAATCCACTCCACGCAGTGCATGGTCAATCCCACAAATAGCTAGCTCAAAAATATCTGCATCATGGTGGCCTGCAGGCCTATTGATGGTCGGGTGGCAAAGCCCATGGCCGAAAATTTCCCTCTCGGCATGGTCGGCAGCCATCAAGAACATCACAAAGAAAAGACCAACACATGGTCCAAAAATGAGACATAATGGAAATAGGGTTTGGGAGGATCAAAGTCGTGAAAGTCGAACACTCGACGAGCAATCAAGTTTATTGGATGTACCGCAAGCACATCCAACTCTTGAGGATGGTCAAAAATGGGGTGTCTATATTGCTCTTTGACATAACTCGAAAGTCACGGTCGACGGAGTGAATGTCAAAGCCCAGACGATCATCCATTTTTGACAAGGCCAAGACCCGCATAAACAAGCAAGATAACAAAATAGATGTGCCCGTAGGTGGGGCAAAATGCAAATGACGCACGATGCAAAAGCCATAACTTATGATTATGCAAAGAGGGCTATAATGAAACATCTAGATGCAAACGTTATACAAAGAAATGCTACAGCAAACTGGTACATAAGCAAGTAAGTAAACACGCCACGCGTGAGAATTACAAGCTGAACTACATTTCCTGTAGAAAGCATAAAAGAAAATTATGCAATCTTAACTATGGCTCACGCAGGAAAGACTAAAAGCGACTATCGGGAACACCCAAAGTCTCAAACAAAACACCTCCTAGCGTATCAAATGCGAAAGGAGAAGGACTGCTTAAGAAAGCGCAGTCATCTAAACGCGTGTCAAACACGAGAGAAGCCCATCCAAACGCGTGTCAAACGCATGTCAAACATGAGAGGAGAAAGGGTAACCAAATGCATGTCAAACGTGAGAGGAGAAAGAGGAAGCAAACGCATGTCAAACGCGAGAGAAGAAAGGCAACCAAACGTGTGACAAACGCAAGAGGAGAAAGGGGAACCAAACGCATGTCAAATGCGAAAGGAGAAAGGCAACCATGGGTGTCAAACGCGAAAGGAGAAGGGGTTAACCAAACGCGCGTCAAATGCAAGAGGAGAAAGGCTACAGCAGAACACCGGAGGGTGGTACGAACATCGTGCACTCGCCCCAACGCTTTCTAACCGAACCAAGAGAGTTTGAGGGGTCAATGATCTTACCGAGTTCCTTTGATCAAACACATACAACATCGTCGTTGTGCCAACTTCAAATGAATCGCATATATAATATCGCGGCTCGCAAATGAAAGAGGCTTCACAGTACAATGCCATGAGAATGCATGTTCTATGCAAAATAGCAACGATGCTTATTTAATGCAAGATAATCAACAATGCATATTCAATGCAAGATAATCAACGATGCATGCTCCATGCAAACATAGTAATACGCTATGCAACAACTTAGAATACATGTTCAATATAAAATGCAAATGCTATATGACAACAAAAGCATGCTCGATAAAGACAACTCGAAAGCAACTTTCGGTTTACCTCCCAGAAGAGTTGCAACGTATTAAAAAGGATACACCTTGTGTGTGTTGATGGGTGATGACCACCGCACACTAAGAACATGATTCTAGCTTCCGCGGAGGCATTTTGAATCAAACTTTGAGCACACCTTGCATTTTTTGAACCCAAGGACACAAATCAAAGTAAAAGAGGCAGGAAGATGGAGGCCCGCCACCATCATCGCCGCCATCAAGGTTATCGCCGGCCATCGACAAAGCATCGCCGCCATCGATGGCCGATTGGGGTAGATTGGTCTTTTGACCTGTGGCTGTTTAAGTACACTCAAAATCACTTCACTTCCCCATAAACCCTCGCACGAAATTGTCTTCTCTTGCTCTCTAGGTACTCCTTCTCTCTAGATGTATGCATTCTACACATTTCCCAACACCCTAGAAACATTTTCTTCGCGAAAACCCTTTCGTTCTCTTCGATTTGAACTGATCAGAATTTGATTTCGACGCCTCTTCCGTCATTTCCACCATTCAAGGTTGATTTCCCTCGAGTTTCTTCCGAGGCTAGTTGTCATGACCCCATTCCGCCCTAGTAGAATGGTGCCATGATGGCCAGTATCCCGAGATTACCGAAGGCTAGCTTACAAAGATTCACACACAACCAGAGTATACATATGGGGCTTACATGTGTGGAAGCAATAAATTAAACCTAAGTAGTCCATAAGAGCTGGGCATAGATAAAATGAAATGACATACATCTTAACATAGTTTTACAACTTCAATACAAGAAAAAATAAGTACATGATACATCTTGATCAAAAGGCTTCTCCGACATAAACAAAAGAAATAAACTACAAGCCAAGAAGCATGATCTTCAAGACACTACAAAAATGCGAATCCAAAACAAGTTGCAATAATCATCTAGGCGTTGCCGCTTCTTACTCATCACCAACATATATATGAGAGAGAGGGTGAGCTTGGATACTCGATGAATGATATTAGCAATAAAGGTTTTCATGAATGATATACAAGATTTTCATCAAAACAATACATAGCATAACTAGTATTAAAATCAAAGGATGAACCAAGTTCATCTATCAAATCTTTCAAGCTTCAAGGATGCTCACTAGCATCAATAATACAAGGATGACATTAAACAAAATGCTACAAAAACTTAGAGTCCTCTACCACGTAAGGACTTGTGCTACAAAGGCTTAAAGTCCCCTAGCACGCATTTAACTTGTGCTACAAAGGTTTAAATTCCCCTAGCACATACGGACTTGTCAAGAATGTCATCCAATACAAGGCTAATACTTGATACACAAAATAGGGCTAATCATTCATACTTAACAAATACCTTTTCCAAAACAAAGCAAAGAAGGGCTTTATCAAAACTTTATAACATAACTTTATTAAAAATACCACTCACATAGTTCTTCGGGTGTAGGAATTACAAGGAAGGATCTAAGGCCTACAAGCACAATATAAACCCCATTGAATGCACTTCAAGAAGGCAAGAAGAGATGCTCAAAGATGGATATGAACTGTATCCTTAAAACAAGCTTTACATAACAGAAAAGGATCTCAGCATTTCTTCCAAAATCAAGTCAAAACAAAGCAAAGCATGCTGGGAGTTACAACACTGCCTTTTCATCTCGGGAAAACATACTGGGTACTAACCAGGTCTAGGCCGAGGTCCCACACCTCTTAGCCGAGGTGTGTTCCCGACGACCACTTTCAAGGAAATGAAGTCTGGGAAAATTTGGGTTTCCCTCTTGAAGAACATGAAGAGCATAAACAACAAGAACATAAAGAACATGAATGCTAAAATCATAACTCCTTTATTCAAAATCTAAGATTTTATGAGGTCAGTTCGAAAACATGGACCTGGGTACCCATACTAGAAGATTTCATGGAAACAAACACAAAAACATGGAACTTGTTACAAACTTTTGAATCAAAACATGGTTTTATTTCAAAAACACAAGAACATCATTTTTCTTTCTAAAGCAGGCTTTAAATCGATGCATGGATCATGAATCATGCTAGATCATGCAATGCAATCGGATCAACATAGAGAATAACAAGAATAGTTTAAGATTCTAACCTCAAAACACGGATTAAACGACTCAAACTCTAAAGGTCAAGCTTGGGATCTAGCTCTCTCCAACTTCCTCTCCTCTTCCTAGAGCTTCTCTACCATGCAAATACACACAAAATGATATGTTTTTCATCGCCACAGACTTAACTCTTTCTTTGGGACACGTGGCACCACCGGATTGGGTTTCCTTAAAAAATGACGAATGACAAGACAAGACCATGACAAAGTGTAAGTAACAAGTAAGGTGACATGGGCACTTGGGTAATGATCTCTAGGACAAAGCTTGAAGTAGGGTCTCAATGATCTCGGCTAGAAAGGATAACTTGGCTAGCTTTGCCACATCTCTAGATGTGCCACACCTTGGTCTAGGTCATACCACCAGAACAAGATCACTAGGTGCAAGGTTCAAAGATCTAAATTATCTAACGGATAACATCTCGGCCTAGATAATGCATATCTCGCCAATATGTCGTGGTGAAGGTAGAGGTCAACCAAGTGGTTCCAAGATGGTCCTAGGTGTAAGAAGTTCAAAGGCGTAACCTAGTCATAAGACGACCTCGGCTAAACTCACACCACGCAAGAAACAAGGCATGCAAGCAACATTTATGCGAAACAAATCAAGGTTTGTAAATGCAACTCAACAAGACAAGATCATGTAAATACATGCAAGCATGATTAGAGTAAAGGAAGGGTTGTTACATCCTACCCTCCTTAAAGAAGTTTGGTCCCCAAACTTAAGTTACCTTGCCCCAAAAACAACTTCGGATGTCAAGTTTTCATTTCTTCTTCCATTTCCCATGTGGCATCCTTACCATAATGCTCTTTCCTTTCAACCTATACCATTGGTATCGATTTGTTCCTCAACTGTTTCACTTGCCTATCAAGAATTCATATCAGCTTCTCCTTGTAACCTAAATCTTCATTAACCCACAATCCCGGAATGATCGATCACATGCAGTGGATCTCGAATATACTTCCTTAACATGGAAACATGAAATACATTGTGGACTTGGCTTAAAGCAAGTGTGTAGGCAGTTGGGTTAACCCTCTCAAGAATTTCAAACCCGATGTAACGAGGTGCTAACTTACCTTTCTTCCAAATCTTGAAACTCCTTTCATCGAAACCTTTAGGAATACATGGTCCCTAACTTCAAATTCCAACTCTCTTCTTCTCTCGCTCGATAGCTCTTCGCGACTCGAAAGCGCTTTGATCCTTTGTCGAATGAGCTTAATCTTCTCAGTTGTAACTTGAATTAGCTCAAGACCAATCAAAGCTTTGTCTCCTACCTTGGTCCAACATATCGGCGATCTGCACTTCCTCCCATACAAAGCTTCATATGGCGCCATACCAATGCTAGGTTGATAGCTGCTGTTGTAGGCAAATTCTACTAGTGGCAAATGTACTTCCCAACTTCCCTTGAAATCTAATACGCATAGTCTAAACATATCTTCAAGTGTCTGAATTGTTCTCTCTGTTTACCCGTCGGTCTGGGGATGAAAAGTTGTGCTAAACCTCAACTCGGCTCCCAAAGCTCTTTGTAGACTTTGCCAAAATCTAGAAACAAACTTCGAATCTCGATATGAAAGAATGGATATTGGCACTCGTTGAAGTCTCACAATCTCGGTCATATACAATGAAGCAAGTCGGACGGCATTAAATGCAGTCTTAATCAGGCAAGAAGTGTGTCGATTTCTGGTTAATCTATCAACTATAACCCAAATTGAATCCATACCCTTTTTGGCGCCCCTCGCGAACTCGACATAAAATCCACGGAGATGTGTTCCCATTTCCACTCGAATTGACAAATGCTGAGAAGTCCCGTCACCTCATGTTCTCGCTTTCACTTGCCGCAATACGTATAATCGAGATACAACCTACTACCTCTCTTCAAGTGTTTGGCCACCAAAAGGTCTCTGCTTTCATGTCTTGGTACATCTTGTGCTCCTCGATGAATCCAGAAGTCGTCCATAGGCTTGCAAAATCTTCTTTTTTTTTCAACTCGGGACGCCGCCATACACAATCTCTCCTTCAAACTTGAGTTCGATTAAATTCAGATACCCCGAGTCATTTGCGACAATCTTATCAATCACCTTCAAGAATTCTTCCATCCGACCGTTTTCACTTCTCAATGATGTTTTACTTCCATCAAATCATTGACAAATAAGCTAAATTCCTAACTAACTTCCTACTCAACGATCGCCACTTGAGTTTGCCTTACTCGATTTATATACTAAATGTCACGCCCCTTAACTTGCCCCTAAAAGCGGCATGACCTAACCGTAAACATCGCACGCTTAACCCATTTTATAGAATAACGGGCTCAATGGAAGTGCAAAACAATAAAAATATCGCAGACATCCATTGAGCTACTACAAATATGCTGTGATCACGATTCGTAATTAAAACTTCCATAGTGACATGTGTTCCGTGATTGCTATATACACATCTACAAATTTAGCCTAGAGATCGGGCATTCAACAAAATGCTCTCGATACAATAACTAGCCAACAAGCATTAGTACATACAATGACAAGGTCTTCCAAATTGCCCAGCATGAAAAAAGGCTTCCCCAACGCCCGGTTGTCCTTAGGTTGATAAAAGACATACGATATCGCGGCGAGGATTCCAATTCTGCTGGTTTCTACGAATCAAACAACAATGTATCGAGACTAGCCTGAATAATAATACTTAAGCGCTTTTAAGTACCAATTGTAATTACAATGCATGACAAGACGCTCACAAATTGAGATCCTAAAAATGCGCTCCGATATAATTTTTACTTTTCAGATCTTTTACCGCCCAATATTGTTAAAGAGAATCAGAACGCCTATTGGCCTGTAATTATCGTAATGTACTTTCGTCCCCTTTGATTCACAGTATTCACACCATCGCTTTCTGGCCATATCACTTTGGCCTTATAACTTCTTAGTTCACAATTTCATCGCTTACACGTACTTCTTGGCTCATATTTCAATAAAAAGGCTCGTGAGCTATTGATCTGGCTGCAAATGGCTCTAAGCCACATTGATTCACAGACCATTTAGGCCACATTGGTTCACAAATGGCTCCAGCTACATCGTTCACACATTCATAATTTCCTTGGTACATCTAAAAGTTCTCAAGATTTCACATATGACGGGTAACTTCACAACCTTTTTGATGTTTCTTAATAAAGTTCATCATGGTTCACTTATCCACGTACTTTACCATTTACATCCATAACTTCATAAAGATTCTGTTCATGCTAGGCTATGTTTTTTGTATCACCACAGTTTGACAACAAAGTGTGTAACCAAGACATAATAAATTATGTGGAAGATCTTTGCAGAGGTACTATTACTCGTTGTTGTTAAGTGAGAACCGTTCTCCCGAGTGTGTCCTCAGACACAATCATAACTTATAAGTTGGGCTTCTTTCTCTCTTAAATCGCTGAGAAACCATTCCTCGAAATATTACACTTCATAATGCACTTATAATCACTTAAAAGCATCAAAATATTCTAAAAGAGTCAAGCACGCAGTTAAACAACACACTTTATTTCTGAAAAATAAGCCTCCCGCCGAAGCGCCATGCCATCGCCGAGCGACCGGTAAAATCCACCAAACTGGAAGGCCGATTTCGCCGAGCGGGTTTTCCTACGCCGAGCTTTTTACCTCAAGCAAAGTTCAACTGACTCCCAATGAGTTTCTCCAACTTCTCCTTTGCAAAACAACTTCAAAATGCGGGAGAGTCAAGGCCCATAACACTTGAAAAAACAAACTTAAATTTCCATCTAAACAAAATCCACATGCAACAATACATGATCAAGCCCGAATTGAGATGAAGCACCATGAGTATACAAGCTTCATTCCTAACATTTATGGTGATCTCCCCAACATAACAAATATAAACATGATACCACGAGGTAATGATACAAAAATCAAGATTGAAGTAGAATTTCATACAACACCTAATTTTGGTGTCAGTAACCCTTGAGGAGAAACCCTCATTAAGCAACATGATTCATACATAATCATCAATTACAAAACCTTGTTACCTTAACAAGAAGAACTTGAACTATTTTGATTTAAATTCCAATAACACCAACAATTTGCTGCTTCTTTGTTGAATTGCTTCTTTTCCCCAATTCTCTTCTCCCCCTCCCTCTTATTTCTCTTATTTTCTCTCCCAAAAAGGGTCTCCACGCTTTTTTGATCTTAGGGCCAAAACAAGACTCTAGATATATACCATATCAAAGCATATAAGACAAAAATCAATCGCTTTTATCATTCTAAAATTGAATTTCAGAACATGCCTAATATTAATGTAAAATTATGCCGATCACGATATATTATTAATTTCGTATAATTCGCTTCATTAAGATGCCCAATTTCTAAGTCAAACATGTTAATGGTGACAGATAGTTTTCTTGTGAAACAGATAGACTTCTTTTAAACTTGGGATTTACTTACTTAGCCATAATTCCACATGGAAATTCACAATAAGCATAGACGAGGGTCGGGTTATTACAGTCTCCCCCCCTTAAAATAAGTTTGGTCCCTCAAACTTGCTAACTTGCTTTTTCATGTAAATGTAATTCTGTTCATGAAATCTTCAGTTCATATCATTCACAAGCTAACGGGGTATTCCGCACAGTTGTGTCAAATAATGAGCATCTCCTAGTTGCATACATGCACCAAATAGAATAGAATCACAAGAGTCTGTTGTAGAATACTTAGGGCCTAAAATCTTCTGTAGGTAGGTTCCATAGCATCTTTCCTCATATGCCAAACTCATATACCAAAATACGATTTTTTTTTTATATACAGAACAGAATTAAACATACTCCTCATGTATTTCCATAACATACGTGAATTTCGGTTGCAAAAACATTCGTAATTAGATTATCTTGATAGTCATAAGTCAAATGCAAATTTCCTTAGAAGGTCTATGTTCAAGTTAGTCACCAAGTAATTTTTTAGGTAAAGTACAAGTCATAAGCCAGAGACGAGTCATTAATTAAAGACATATAGTGTTCTAAAAGAAATTAATTACGTGACTAGATTCATATATGGGTATGCACAAGTAAATCGTGTTTCGTAGTCGTAAGCAAGATTCTCGTCAATTGACAAGATACATGTTATCTTACCAGTCACAACGTGTTGTATAACTATATAGTTACTATCTTTATTTTTAATTTTTAATATTTCTTTTCTCCAAAACATATCATGGTCAAATCGGTCCATTGCTTCAACATCATATCTACTACTTCTTGATAAGATTAGAAAATGGGAATAGACTCCAAGTCAATAATGCTCATTCTTCTTAGTTGCACTTCTCCATATGTTAGCACAAACGACCATATTCCAAATCAAATAAGTACTA